>OZ025255.1:36397084-36423668 GCA_964019135.1 Arenicola marina
TTAGAACTTTAGATTGTACGCATTTATTCAGTGTGTTATCCTGCCCTTAGGGCTTAGCACGATTGTGAATCGGACGCGTCGGGGAACATGTTTGCTACCCGATGCGATCGATACGACTTAAAGCAATGTACAAATGCATTAATAATATCAGTCTTCTTTAATAAGTATAATTTTACCCAAATAACCGAGTTGCCGTTATTCATGAAACAAATTATATTATTATATCAAGTGACGTCTTCCACGACACCAACGAAAGACTCAAATAACGTGATTTCAATAAAGACCGCTAGTATCTATATATCTGGTTCAATCACATCACAATCATGATTGAAAATGTGACACATAATGGGAGAAACACTGGTTTCGGTCCTGGTCGATAGGGGTCGCGTGGTTCAATAGACCCAAACTGCTATAGCAACGAATCAAATGCTTGTAATCAAAAGATAGTGAAGTAGCTGTAATACCAGAGGCTTTCACCCATACTTAAGGAATATGGGGCTTGTGAGGGATCACGAAATAGCAAACTAAAACTATAAAATAGTTACCCCTCTGCACTAGTTCGAACCCATTTGGATGAGGTGATGCATCAGCCCGTTTACTACCTGTGATGGAAAAGGAAATGGAAGAAGTGGCCACGTTTTTTCATCAGGAAATTCACAATCGGATGTCATGCCGGGGTAGGCTTTATCCTCGATGGAAAAATACGTGGTCTCATCTGTGACATCGCCATCACCTCTGATCATAGAACCGGAGGTGTCCAATATGCTGCCACGTACGGCGACGGGCTGAACACGTAGTGTGCAAGCCATGAGCCTGCACAGTTCTCTCGGCTTTGGAGACCAAACAAAAAACACGTGCTTTTAGAGCGAGTGTGCTTCATGCTGGTGCCTTGCTATGTGCAGCTACGTCACCCGCATCTATTATAACAATGCATGAGTGTCTTGAACCGGCTGGCTGCGCAGTTTGTGCGCGAAGAATGGAGTGGATATGACAATTTGTTATGTTTGCTTGGCTCCAGGCATTCCTATCTATAAATGGCTTGATATTAAAGATAATTCGTTGACACATCCTAATGCTCGCGGTTTGCCTGTTTGCTCAAACCGTTGGAAATATTATTTTTGAAAGATAGTTGCAGCATTGCGCTTGCCTGATCAGTCCATATAAGGAGCGTCCTTACGCAGTAATAAATGCCGGTCTCGGACATTTCGATTTATGATATCATATTATGTCATGCGACAGGGACGCCCACAAATAACATCAGCACATGTAGAATTGTTGCCCTCAATAGAAGGGCTCTAAAATGGCCTCCATTGTGATTAAAAAGACCTGTGATTACCAAGAAAACAAAATGAATTGTTCGATTATGCTTTGATGTTGTAAGCTGACTGGTGAATTATCAGGATAACTCAGCCTACACTCTTTAAATTTCAGGGCGTTGACTCCGGTGAATCTGCATGCGCCCGAGAACCCCATGGCAACACCGTATCACTACTTCAGCCCAATATTCCCTAACGTATCCTAGGGTAACCGCGTGTGATCAGCAACTCGGTGACTTCTGGGCGAACCCGTAATTGCCGACGCCACTTAATCTGGGTTTTTTTCTCTCTCTACAGAATGGCCGTCGGCGTTGTTACCACGCCAGCGTTAGTTTTGTGCCCTCACAGTGAACAGAGACTATCTAGTGGACATGGATACCCCATGGTCGGTACTCTGTCTCACAACGCTGGGCGCAAGCTTATGTTTGTCACTGGCATGGCTACATGCATTATCTCCCTACGGTGAAGGCACTTTTATATATCTGGCTGGCATGGCTACCACAAGGGCGTTGTGCTGCGTTGGATGATGGTGTTTTGTTTAATTTGAATTCGTACAGTAGCCTTCCGTGACGGATTCACGAGAGTGCTATTTACCAGCCTTTTCATGTTCTTAATGGTATATGTTTTGTCCGTATAAAATGATATCAGATGCGTATATCATATGTTAACAGTAAATATTGCTTTCAATAAAGAGGAAAAACATTATATTGATATATTTAAGAATTTGAACAGGCATCACTCATTACTGCGACGATCTGTAAATGCTTTTGCATTGCGATACAAGCGTGGGCACAATCGTTCCAAATTGTAGTTGAGCTAAACCTAAACTCATGGACGACAAGCCTCACCTAACTGTGATTCAATGGGGACCATATCAGCGAATAGGTAAGCCAGTTAATCACTCCCAGAGACCCATGCGGACCATAAAAATACAATTGGAGCTATAACGGAAGCCGGATATGAGCATCGAGACGGGAAAGCGGATGGAAACTCCCCCGGCCGACCATGATTCAAAGAACGTGGTTCTGTATCTTGACGACGATATCTCCTGACATGTGTATCACAAGAGTGCGTTATCCACGGACAATCCATGTGCCTGGTAGAAATACAAACGGTGAATTCTTCTACCACTGAACGTTGTGCTCCATCCACTGGGTGGTGCGGCCAGAGCTAGTTTATGGGCCATCTGGTACAATATCAGTCTTAGTCACAGGATGGCTGTGCGCTCAACTGAACGGTCCTGAATGCATTTATGCTATCAAAACCATCATTAAACTATCTACGACTACCGTGGTAGCGAGTTAGGCATCTTATGGGTATTGTCATGTTACGTCTGGACGTTTTAGGAAACTTGACAATCGAAAAAACGGTAAAATGTGCTTTATATATTCATTCTCTCGTTTCTATCTGGCGGAACAGTTTACTTATTCCTTCTGATAAATTGAGATTGCTTTGCTTCGCCGCTTGCAGGAAGGAAGTGCTTACCTTTGAAATAAATGTCATAATATAAATTCCGGTCACCCACGTCTCTCCAGAGGTAAATGTAATAATTAGTGCAACATATCTTCATTTTATTTTCTTCAATGAGCTTAGATTTATTTCTGCTGACGTGGTGCATTGGTTTCCCGGCCACACCGCATAACAATCATGCTCCTATGTCACTCACGTGTCACTCACTTTAATTTACCATTATTTTATATCGTTACGGCTAATGGTATGATGACAAGGATTGGCCGCCTTTAGATCTTGGTATATGTGGCCCTGATGCATTGCATATTAACGTTCGTCATGTAACGGAGTGTGTATTTTATTACTATAACCAGACTGGTTCATTCCCATAACCAGTGTGAAGCAGACAAAATAACCCCCTGGGGATCCCGCCGTTACCGCCTCTAGACATGCCCACGTCAAGCATGATACATAGACATACTAGTTCATCAATCATGTGGCGAAAAAGGTCTTCAACGTGCGTTACGTCTGACAAACAAAGCAGTACGTCGCTTTCTCGTTAGTTTCAGACAGCTTTGATCATCAACTTTGATCGTCAATTGCTTACTCACGATTGATAAAAAGGGACTTAAGCGTGGGCGGGGCTAAGCTCAGATGTGAAACGGTATATCCATGAGCATAATCACATAACTGTAGGGGTTCATTAAAATATGATACTATATGAGACATATGGCGTATGCCCCAGGAGATTGTTTGGCCGACTTTAACCTTCATGTGCGCAAAAGTGCCATGAAATAATAACAATTTCACGACATATCAAAGTACGTGACTTGAGAAGAAAAGCTATTGTGTAACATATACCTTAGATTAATATTGGTGATTGGCCTCCAAGACGTGCAATAGGTGTCGGTCCCGCAAACCCACCATCCAAGGTGTTCCCTCCGCTTCGCCGTGGTCATAGGCTGCCACTTCATAAATCTGACACAGTTCTTTTCATAATCGTGTTAATGATCCTCAACTAAAGTTTTGTCTAGTGGTCGCGGGAGAGTGTACTCGTGGGTTCCCGGAAGAAGGCACAGCGCCAATGCTTACGTAAGTTAAAACATGTACCACAATCAGACGAGACCGTCAAACAAAGCTTGAAAAGGCAGACGAAAATGGACTGCCCCGCAGTAACTTAGATATGTACCGACTGCGACTAAGTACATGACATATCGACCCTGTTATAGGCCGAAACGTCCCCGAGCCGTCATTCTTTTGGTGTATCAAGGGTTTATAATTGGATCGGCCATGGTAAAGTTTAATTTTTTTACCGTCCGAACTACTGGTTCGATTTCGATGCCAAGTGGCACACATGATGCCACTAACAATCGACAACGACAGTAAGATTTCATCTGAGGATTACTACGAGCCTGACAATGGCC
Source organism: Arenicola marina (assembly GCA_964019135.1). Classification (NCBI taxonomy): domain Eukaryota; kingdom Metazoa; phylum Annelida; class Polychaeta; family Arenicolidae; genus Arenicola; species Arenicola marina. Next base: position 36,401,274 of record OZ025255.1, read on the forward strand.
ATTCCAAATCATTGTCGTGAATTTGAAAGTCGATATCTTAAGGTATTTGACAGATAATGCGTTACCGACAGACATACACACAGACAGCCCCAATACAACCAGTCCCGAAAATATCGAGAATCGAAGCACTGCTTCCACTGGAAGACATGTTGGTAGTTATCCATTGAAATATATGCCACTATGAGACCAATTGACAACGGCTGCCGGTCATTACGACCCTCATTATAATAAGGTTTAACAAGTGCAATAAGTACAACACAGAACAAAATTCTTCGTTATGTTATTGTCGTCTGGTTGAGAACTGACAATTTAATTGTTTCATTTTCTGTGTTGTTGCCAGGGGAAAAGCTGCGGGAAGCCAGTGTGAAAAGGTTACGTAACGTCATGCATAGTTTATGAATACGGCCCATGAGCCCGTTGTCTTAAATTGGTCAACACGTGTCCAGCTTCTGACAAACAAATCCTCAATCTTAACCTTTGATTATACGACCAACCGACAGACAAGTTCATGCGGCCACGGTTGTTCGCATTGATGCATTTCAGCATTGTGTTGCAACAGACGTTTTTGGAAGTAAATCTAATTTGTAATCGTATGAACGGTGTGAAGAACTATGAAGGAAGGAAAGGAAGTTTTCCCAACTCAAGGCATTATTATGGATACTGTTTACTTAATATCATACGTGATTGATTGTCCAAATATGACGGTCTATCCAGCATGGTATATGCCGCAAAAATTTTGAATTATGCAAACATAATTGATGCTTTACAATCAGTCAAACCATTCCTACTGGTCTCGGCGAGAGGGGTGGCCCCTTTTGCCAATTAACTACCGTGGCTGACATGAGATCACAAGAGCCTAAGATTGACACCAGCCGAGCCCCCCCACCCCCAATCAGCCCGCGGTTGCAGTGTTTTAGACCAACTTTTTTTTGAGACCAAGATTTAGGTACGGCGTTTTAACCTCTAGGTTGATATCGCTATATTGGGATGTGTCACTGAAGAGCCAGACCTCCGATGTATAACCTCTACTCATTCCAAAATAGGCATAGAATGTGCAAACATATTGGCGCCGAATTGGGTGCGGAAGCGGCTGATTGGGCCTGGCGGACAGGTACGGTTGTTACATTGCAAAATGTCTGCTCACGATTTTCATTGCAATATGTCCGCCAAGCCGACTTTGGTCGTTGCAAAGTATCTAATGCAAAACACGCGCCAAATTTCACACGATCGTTGCAAAATGTCCGCTTGTCACATAACGACGTGTATGAATGTCCGTCCAGTTGCAACGTGTCCGACGAAATTTAAAAAAGAGCATTGAAGTTATACAATTGCCATTATACCTTACGCTAATACACTTTCAGCCTTCATATATGATGGTTCCCGCTTTTGAAGGTGACACATTTTAGATACTGTTAAACAAGGATCTTTGGGATATTTAAGAAAACTTCACTTAAGGGAAGATATTCAATTCCATCAGAAAAGGTTGCAAATTGGCATATAGTTTGTTCAATATCCCCTTCTTCAGATAAGGGTAAAAAAGATACGTACCTGCCTCAGTTTTTGAATTATGAATTCTGTACCCCCTGTCAATTGTCCATAATTGTGCAAAATTGCTTATGTTCTAAGGCGGGCACCGTATTATGTGAAGGCTGACAATATATCATAGCACAATGTATTTATAATTTTAATAGTTTTTTTTACATTTTGGCGGACGTAGGCAATTGTGATGAATAGTTTTCAACTGCATCATGTATTGCCTCTTACCCCGCCGCCTTACGTGAGAAAAACTTATTAACTAATCAATATCTTTCTTACGACCATCCTTATATAATTGTATCGGCAATGGCAACAAATTTAGGGTTCCGTGAATTCAGAGGGAGGCGCAGTTGATGTTGGCACAGCCATAAACAGTATATTATATGGCAACGGGAAACTCCAGCAACATTGATGCCATTCCCCGAAAGATGATCAGTACGAAGCCCTCTCTGCTCAGACGCCATCACATGGATGGTCGTCGTTTATATTTGCTTCCGACGGATCTGCATCCGGTATTTGCGACAATTAAGCCTCATTCAGCAATCCCTATATTTGTCACATTGGTCCGACAACACAGCTAAGACCCGAGATTAGTAGTCTGATCGGCAGACCAGTTTGTCGAAGCTAATGCTAATATCTTTGTTGTCACCTGCCTGGTATAATACATTACATGTAGGAGGAGGAGGAGTGGGTGGGGCAACATCCTTTTATTTTGGTGCCTAAGTCGCGTCACCCGTCAGAACAACACACCGAGGGCGGGTGGGGGGGGGGGGTGGGGGGGGAGGGGGCGGTGAAACCCACTGACATCATTATAGCCTATGAAGGTAGGTGATTGACGGGAGTAAGTAGAAGTAGATGAGCAGGGCGATGAGTAGGATGAGGAGGAGGCCGGGGATGACGCCTCCTGCAACAGATAAAAGCAGTGGGAAGGCAACAGGAAGTAGCGTCTGAAAGAGCAAGATTGATTAACAGGATGGGATCATGAGGATGGAAGGGGATTTACCATTTGTAAGCAGTGGCCCCACGAAGGCACGGTGCCGCTCTCATCTTGCTGCGTCACAAACAGCGGCCCGCCATAAAGAAGCGCATGGCTAGGCCAAGGATGGTTGCCGCATGCCTAGGTAAACCTTCAGGCGTGTATTTATGTAAACATGATCAGTGTGTCTCTACAAACTAAATGACGATGATGAAGGAAATTTCATAAAAAGCTTAATGATTGCACATCACTTTGACAAGGAAAATCCTTGCACAATTAAGTATGGACCGTTAATGAAATCACATTTGGCCTAGTATGCGTTGTCCCCTTGAAGTATATCAGCTATCATTACTGCTCTCAGTCCATCCCGCGAATATTCTCATCCGTTTGTTATGCCGGTCATATCCACATTATCCTCACCGCGGCCGCGGCAGTGAGCATATTATATCACAGAGCGTGCCATAATGAAGGGCCACACACGTCTTCGGGAAAGTTGTCATGGTAGTGTCCTAGTCTGAGTCAAGCAGAGCCATCCATTCCAATCACTTTCGGTGTTTCCTAAGAAAAATAAATCTGCTAAATCCGCCCCCTGAGTCCACTTTCATGTGGCATATGAAGGCCTCGGACATACACCTCTTCAGTTGCATTCAATCATAATGGATAGTTCCGACCTGTCAATCATCCAAATTTTTTAGCCAATCAGCGTGCGCCATTTCATAAACATGCCACGTGTTTCTTTTACCGCCGACAAAACACAACACTTTCGCTTCGATCGCCTGCGGTCAAGTTATGGTGTTTTCGTGTATTTATTGGAAAAATGGTGATTCGTTGATGGTGGAGAATATGCAATTCGGATCACCCATACCCCGAGAGAACTGGAGGGACCATGATCCTTCTCCAAGGCCAATGAATGAATTTGAGAAGTGTTTACGCTGGACGAAGCCTTCGAAGTCGAAGGCGTGTGGCCGACCGCACAGCAAACAACATCTGTTCAGTGACCCCACGGTAAGTTTTCATATTCTGGATCAGTTGTCTGAATAGCTTAGCCTTATAAACTAAAATGGCAAGGCAAGTTTGTTTGTGGGTTTTAGTTTTAGAAAATGCAATAGATTTAGTGGAAGCTTCGACTGAACCGTAGAAACCACAGCCCAATCCGGGTCACACGTGTCATTTTTAACAGCAGCGAGAGTAGGTCAGACGTCTAGCCTGTACTGGCTGTAAATCAGCTGATCAGCCACATGCGTCTGAAACGGCAGTCAGAGAAGGTATTCTCCCTAGCCGCCACTATTTCCAAGAGAGCATGACTATTTAAGTTCGGCAATATCACAAATTTTCGTATCATTTGTATTATAAAATATGGATGTTCAGCCAAATGTTTTGGCGTCATATGGACTCATAATTGAGAAGGAAAGCATGCATTTTTTTAGTAGAATACCAATGAAGTATTATGTCATAGTTATTGATAGATTTCCAGCACATTTCGTAAAGCAGGTCGCATCAAGTTTAATGCCAATTAAAAAGGCCCGTATAGTGTAACAACGAGAGGATTCGATCGGGCGTCAAGGCGCCATTAGACTTGTCCAAGAGAAGGTCATGACTGGCATTGACTGCGAACATAATTCAAGCAAAACGTATAATAACGGAGGCGGGGGGGCAGGAGGAGGTAACCTCGTCATCATCAGTTGTCCGAACAACCGACTGGGTAGAACTTCTTGCCGCCAGCCAGCAGCCGGTCTCTCATTGGTTAACTTCAGTAAACAACGGGTTGCTATAAGCGTCAACGTGGAAGAGTCCACTCTTCTTTCTTTACTGGAGCGGGGCTTTGTTTCTTTACGGATTAAATAACATCTTCGCGAACACATAAACTTAATTCTGAATTTCAGAATTGTTTTTTATGTAAATATTGCGCAGAAATAGGCACCACAATTATTGAAATGAGTACCATGTCCTATTGATAGGTGATACCGGGGCTAAAAGTAACAGGGGTATATTGAAACACTGGGAATATTTTGATGTCCACTTGGCACTGGACGCTGATTTTTTGCAGTAAGGAATAGCTCGACTAGCGCCATTTTTGAGGCAAACGACAGTATCTAAACTGCAAATTAGAACAACTTACGGCCATAATTCGAATTTGCCACACGTGAGTTATTTATTGTTCTGCCATGAAATATGTTTTATTGCATAGACGGTACATATAGCCCAAATTATTATGCAGTCGTTGACAAGGTGAAATAATGAGAGTTACACAAGGTCAAACATCACATGTCTCACTTTTTCCTAACAAGCCGGTTTATTCGTGTTTTCCATGACGGGTAGGTGGGGGTAAGTTGTAACACAAGTGCTCGGGGTATATTGTAACACTGTTAAAACCTGCCCTAACACAATTTTGCATATACTTCCCATTGAGTTTCTTCGTTCTCATAACCCCGCCAGGGTTCTGTAACTTACCTTTGCTTGTGTTATTACTTTGTACTCTCTATTTTCTATGCACAATGGTAAGGAAGTGCAAGAAGAAGAGCGAAAGGAGAAAACACAAGGCCACTTCATGATGACAAAGTTCTCAGCAAGGGAAAGAGTAGACCTATTGGTTCAGTTGCTGCGACATTAGTATATTTGTCACCTTACACTCTTAAAATATACAAAAGCAGAGGAAAGGTCTGAAAATGGACTTTTGGGCCCACTGCCAATTGGAAGCAGATTGTCGACTATTGGCCACATCCAATAGTTTTAAATGGCACTATTCATGTTTCATTGCGGCACTCGTTTTGGTGCGAATTATCAATTATACAGTTCCAATGGCTAGTAGTCTGCGCTAAAAATGAATGCGCCAATGCACATGTATTGTTCAGTGACAGTTCTAAACAAAGCTATACATTCTGCCCATAATGACTTTACTTTTTTACAATAGTAAAATTACTTTTTTTATAGTTTCAAACTCGTTCCCGCAAAAGCCACACATATCAGAGTTAACTATTTTACTCGTGTATGAGTACCTATGCGTTACGTATGTTCTGTGTAAAATCTATATGCTAGGCTTGAATAAATAGGCTTGAAAACTTCCCCTTTGTGTCTCTCGTCCTTAATGGCGTTCATTGGTAATTTATCCTTGGTGATTTATACAATGTCTTCCATGTGTCCCGTTCTACTTTTACACCTGAAATATCAGACCATTTACGCTCATCATTTCGACCGTATATCAGTGATTTACCTTATCTCTAAAGTTTCGTTGCACACACGCTTCAACTGTTTATTTAATTAGTAAATTTACAAACAATTGATTTTGGCTTTATTCCTCCTCTTGACATTTCATGTGTCTATTCTCTAGGAATATAGTGGCTCACCGTGTGACGGAGTTAGAACTTATTATGAAGTTCTTATCAGTTTAATTATGTTAAGCCTTAAGATGTAAATAAACCACCGAAACTTAATCGCCGAGTTCGCCTTCACTGACTTCACTGATTACACAACGTGAAGTTAATTAAAGTTAGAAAAGACCATAATCAAAAATATCACAGTGTCATTTCATCTAATAGTATTCACATTCCTTGTCAGACTGCATGTAGCTGGTCAGCTGACGGCTTAAAGTAATATGTTCTGCAACTTTTATATTACTAACATATTCTCCTTGTCAAATAAGTATATTCTGTCTTGAATTTGAATCCTAAAAGTTTGTGGGCTATCCGTAGCGAAGGAAATTTATTTACCGGACCATAAGTTGGCGGCCAGCTTTATATCCCCGCACGCCTGTTCGCTATTCGGTACTCTGTATGACCGCGATTCGCCAGGACGTCCACGCGCGAAAAATAAGTCAGCGCAGTTTTATGTTTAAATTGTTGTTTTCCAGACTCAACGAGATATAAGACATATGTATCATAATTTTGAAATATTTCTGGTCTTGATTCCAAAATGTAAAAATCTAACATGGTGCAGGTAAGTATGCTGTTTTAAACATATGCAATATATTGATCAACTATACTGGGAAATATTAAATTAGGGCCTTGCAGCGTTGCGATTGGGTGTTTTGTGAGGAATATGCCTAGAACAAATGAAGTGTAGGGAAGGGAATCTATATTAATAATTGCCGTTATTAGAAACGCTATACACATATTGTTTTAACGCTGGCTCGGGAATGTATCTAGCCGATCCTATAATGTCTATCTGCCTCCCATGTAATGAAAATAGTAGATATATAGGTCATTTAATATCTATTGATTTATGGAATTTGTCGATGCACTTAATTCTGTCTTAATGCAATTGCTCGAAATATCTCAACTCAGTCAAATGCAATTAACTAACACTCTGACCTTGTGGTTCTCGCAGTTCCCTGCACAAAACATATAAATTCAATCTATAGGCGTTAAGTACGGAATATAAATAGAAAACGATAATTATCATTCGAGCAATTGCTATGGTAGTCAGTCAATACACCAAACTTACATGACTGTACAACACCGTACATAGGCAAGAACCTGGCCGCCGTTATTGATAGTATAGAATATTGTGTGTCCAATATGAAAAAAATAGTTGTAGTGTTGTGACAGAATTAATCTACGACATGCTATCAAGATTAATTAATCTGCGGACGAAGCGGACATTTCTCCATGTTAGGGTCAACCATTGGTTCACAATAGCTCAAATATTACTTATGAGCCTGTAACTGTCCTCTGAGATAAAGGCCTTTATTTATTTACATTTTCGCCACATTCTCGCCACGTCAGGTGACGTTGATGGTAATAAGCTTGTCAGACCCGTTATGCTATTTTCCGTCGAAAGGCCAAGCCGTGTGGGACCATCACACCGTGCTTTATTGGTTTGGGGACTGATTGGCAGCTACAACACTGGTCCACGATACTGAAACGGCTCTATGGCGTATAAAGGTCAAGAATTATTGTGGCTTTTAGGAAGAAGAGTTATATAGGAGGCAATCCCCAGGCTAAGATGGCGCCGCAGGGGATCAAACACTGGTCTGTCAATTCGATGTTTGTGGCGCCACCTCACGGGAGCGACAGAAGGCGCCTTATAAGGATGGGTAGTCATGACAACAAACCTGAAATGACCACCGGGTGTGTCGGAATACCTCGACTACCTTGAAGCACCAAGGTTCAACCTCAGTGGGAATAAATCAGGGCCACTGAGTTAACTTTCATTGTTACGATCGCTGTTGCTACTTAGTCTGATATGGAAATGGGTGTGTCGGTCTATTGGAGTGACATGGTTTTGACATTTTTTCCTGAGATGACAATCGGTATTCGCATTCTTCTCTATGAAGACATGGTTTTGACAATCGTTACTTAGGATGCATGGTTTGAAGTATCATTACTAAGTAATATTCTTAACTAGAATTGCATGTTTTTCAGTTTCTTGATTAGAACTGCACCATTTTGACTAGCTTAATGAAATGACATTTGGTCGTGGATGATATGGTTTTAACTATTATTACCTAGTGAAATAACCGGGATAGTTTTACAGCACTGTCATGAGAGGGCTGTATTTCGGACACAGGGACCAGGCGGTTGTTTTCCTGCATCATAATGAGAACGTGTTGCCCTCACTTAGGGATAATCCCATCGGCCTCCTTTGCTGGCATGATGTGGGTGTTCTCCAGTATTGGGATGAAAGGGCTATCATACTGTACTGTGATGAGAGGGCTATCCTCCTGTACTGTGGTGAGAGGGTTCTCCTCCTGTACTGAGGAGAGAGGGCTATCCTCCTGTACTGAGAGGAGAGGGCTATCCTCCTGTACTGTGGTCAAAGGGCTATCCTCATATACTGCGGTACGAGGGCTATTCTCCTGTACAGTGGTCAAAGGGCTATCCTCATATACTGTGGTACGAGGGCTGTCCTCCTGTACTGTGGTCACAGGGCTATCCTCCTCTACTGCGGTGGGAGGGCTATCCTCCTGTATGTGGTCACAGGGCTATCCTCCTCTACTGCGGTGGGAGGGCTATCCTCCTCTACTGTGGTGCAAGGGCTATCCTCCTCTACTGCTGTGGGAGGGCTATCCTCCTCTACTGTGGTGAGAGGGCTATCCTTCTGTACTGCGGTGGGAGGGCTATCCTCCTGTACTGCGGTGAGAGGGCTATCCTCCTGTACTGTGGTGAGAGGGTTCTCCTCCTGTACTGAGGAGAGAGGGCTATCCTCCTGTACTGAGAGGAGAGGGCTATCCTCCTGTACTGTGGTCAAAGGGCTATCCTCATATACTGCGGTACGAGGGCTATTCTCCTGTATGTGGTCACAGGGCTATCCTCCTCTACTGCGGTGGGAGGGCTATCCTCCTCTACTGTGGTGCAAGGGCTATCCTCCTCTACTGCGGTGGGAGGGCTATCCTCCTGTATGTGGTCACAGGGCTGTCCTCCTGTACTGTGGTGAGAGGGCTATCCTCCTCTACTGTGGTGCAAGGGCTATCCTTCTGTACTGTGGTGAGAGGGTTCTCCTCCTGTACTGTGGTGAGAGGGCTATCCTTCTGTACTGCGGTGGGAGGGCTATCCTCCTGTACTGCGGTGAGAGGGCTATCCTCCTGTATGTGGTCACAGGGCTATCCTCATGTGCTGTGGTGAGAGGGCTATCCTCCTGTGCTGTGGTTAGAGGGCTATCCTCCTGTGCTGTGGTGAGAGGGCTATCCTCCTCTACTGTGGTGAGAGGGCTATACTACTGTACGTGGTCACAGGGCTATCCTCATGTGCTGTGGCGACAGGGCTATCCTCCTGTACTGCGGTGCGAGGGATATCCTGCTGTAATGTGGTGAGAGGGCTATCCTCCTCTACTGTAGTCAAAGGGTTACCCTCCTGTATTGTGGTGAGTGCTTTGCATTCTGTATGTAGATGAGTTTGGCAGAATTACCAATGAGTTCAATTCGCAGTTGAAACCTCAAAATGCTAACGTTTTGAGGACTGGAATTAATCAATCGATCAATTTAAATTATTTCGTGAGGTATATCGGCGCTAGACAGATCGATCTGACTACTACTGCGAAACCCATCACGTACCGTGACTTCTCATAAATTGACATAGAATATCAAGCATGCGAATATCACCAAAACTTATCACGCGGTTCATCTCACTCTCTGAAATTTGAACCCATTGCATTTGAGATTACATCAGAGGAAAACGTTTTTACATTATTTAAGTTTACATTTGAAGGCAAGTGTGAAATGTGAGGGCTCAGCAATGCCCCTCCTCATCGGCCCTTACACATTGACATCAAAAGGCTCCACCACCGCACAGTCCCGGCAACACTGCTCTGTCAGATGGATGTTAAGCCAGTGAAAGACACTCATCGACTCATTGCCAAATATCGAGCGATAAGCCGGAAATATTACATGCTACTGCTGTGTAAACGCATGTGGATTGTGTTGTTATATATATATATATATATATATATATATATATATATATATATATATATTTATTATGGAAGAAGTAGTTTAGTGTTGTTATATCTATATATGTATGCTCAACTACGTTAGCCAATTTCCTTTGAGATACGGCAAGAGCCCAAAATGGAAATTTATTGTATGGCTCACCTCCGAGACATCGGCCCTCCTTACATATGCGATGAGAGAAGGACGATAAATATTAGATTCAACGAACAGTCGTCCGTTTGGGCCTCACCCGCCATATTATGCAGAAAATGGCGATGCTACGTTAGCAATCTGTCCGTGAAGTAATGGATGTGGAACATTACGCAAAATAACTCTTCGCTGTCCTGTTCTATACCTTTCGTTGGGCTATTATGTATTTATATCATGCAGGGCTGCGATAACGGAACACCGGGACATATATCGTCTCCGGGAAGAGAAATGAAGAAAACGTTCAAAACATCTGTCTCCGCTACCATCTCCTTGGCAACAAGTAGAGTGATAATAATACGGCTGCATTCAGCGTCTCTGCGTCATAGAGTGAAAACAACCACTTTCTCCTACCCCATCCACTCCTTCCAACAACTTTTGTTCACCGTGCCTGAATTAAGCCTGCTTCCCCATTGCCGAGCAGGCCTTCAACAGCATTCTGGATTCTATTGAGCATCGGGAAAACAAACGTTGAGTTAGATTCTCCACAAGCAGTCGCCTTTAATGTGGCACCTGAGTTGATGCGCCAGCTGACGTCATCAGCGGAACTTATTGGGTAACGCATCAGGCGACGTCATTATTATGGGTAGTGGAAATTATTGGGTGACACATCAGGTGACGTCATTATTATTGGTAGTGGAAATTATTGGGTGAAACATCAGGTGACGTCATTATTATGGGTAGTGGAAATTATTGGGCGACACATCAGATGACGTCATTATTATTGGTAGTGGAAATTATTGGGTGACACAACAGGTGATGTCATTATTATTGGTAGTGGAAATTATTGGGTGACACATCAGGTGACGTCATTATTATGGGTAGTGGAAATTATTGGGTGACACATCAGGTGACGTCATTATTATTGGTAGTGGAAATTATTGGGTGACACATCAGGTGACGTCATTATTATGGGTAGTGGAAATTATTGGGTGACACATCAGGTGACGTCATTATTATGGGTAGTGGAAATTATTGGGTGACACATCAGGTGACGTCATTATTATTGGTAGTGGAAATTATTGGGTGACACATCAGGTGACGTCATTATTATGGGTAGTGGAAATTATTGGGTGACACATCAGGTGACGTCATTATTATTGGTAGTGGAAATTATTGGGTGACACATCAGGTGACGTCATTATTATGGGTAGTGGAAATTATTGGGTGACACATCAGGCGACGTCATTATTATTTTTTTTTTTTTTTTTTTTTTTTTTTATTATACTTTATTTCGGAATACAGGGACACAGGTAAATACAAACATATATACAACGCCACGTTTTACAGCACTGATTTGTCATCAACTCTAGCTATACGTTATACATTAGTATTCTTAAACAGTTCCATTTCTCATCTTGACATTTTCTCGCGGCTGCATTAGTTTCCAGTAGGTACACGCGTTTTATTTTTCTCAGCACAGATTTAATATTTAACTTTCCGTTATTACATTTCGTTGCGTAAATATATTGCTTGATTGTTATAAATAAATGGTTTATAATAGGGCCCGCATCTTCGGTTACCCCTAACAATACATTGGTGGCATTAACATATTGGCTGATATCCAAGTAGGGCTGCAAAACAGTTGCTGTATTCTTCCACAAATCCCGAACGCAGGTACAGCCCCATAAGAGGTGTTCTATGGTTTCTATTTCAGAATCACAGAAATAACATTTTTCACTTTCAGAAAACCCACACATTTTCAAAAATTTGTTTGTAGGCAGGATACGTTGAAGCAATCTATATTGAAAGCTTCTACATTTCGATTCTATAGACGACCTATACGGTATTAAAAAGATTTGTTTCCACACTTCTTTGTCCAGTTGTATATTTAATATTTCTTCCCATTTTGTTATTTTCCTATATGCAATTTCACACTTTCTGGTTAATTCCCAATAGACAAAATTACAACAGCGAGGTGCCTCCAATACATCTGCTAAATAGCGTTCCCGTTTACCCTCTACTGGTATTTCTGGATATATATTATTCTTGAACCAGTAACTAAGTATCTGGGATTTAGTTGATAAGAAATCCAAGAAGTTTAAATTCACATTATATTTAGCATTACAATTCTCACGAGATAGCGGTGTCCCTTGGTCATCAAACCAATCCATCACTTGGTAGCACTCATTTAATAAAAGCTGTTTTTTATACCTTAATATATTAGTGTTTGTTACGTAGTGTGCATTCCAAAATGTAAACTTCATTTCATCAGCATTTGTATACTTAATAACTCTGTACTTTTTCCAAGCCTCTATCACCTCCTTCCAAAAACTACTGCACATTCTTTTAGACATTTTAGCCAGTGATTTCGGATCTAACAACCAGATAAGGTTTCTATGTTCTTCTTTTAAAAAATATCTTGCTACCCTCTGCCAGTTACCGTTGGATGTTTCCAAACGTTTAACCCATGTTAGCCTAAGTGCTTGTATGAGGGTATCTATACAAGTGAGCTGTATACCACCATCGGCGTAAGTCTGAGCCAATTGCGTTTTCGAAATCTTTGGCTTTTTACCGTCCCACATGAAGTTGTCAATGATTTTTTGCAAGCTATCAATTAATACAGATTGAGAAGGAATAATTGACAAAATATGGATAAGCTTCGGAATAACTATAGTCTTGATCACCGTTGCTTTCCCTATTAGGGATAAACACTTCGACTTATAAAAACGTAGTGTTTTGTTTATGTCTAGGAGCTTGGCTTCTATATTTTTTTGGAGCATGTCGTTTATACAAATATCAAATACAATTCCAAGTAGCTTAAAAGAAGTTACCCACTGTATCGGCCATTTAAGACATAACCGATCTGTTGAATTTCGCTTACTGCCAAGCCATACTGCTTGTGTCTTATCCATGTTAATTCTCAGTCCTGAACACAAGTAAAAGATTCTAAAAGTCTTTAGGGCAGCGGTTAAAGAATCTTCGTCGTCTTTCATTAACATAAACATATCATCAGCATATTGACCTAATAGAACAGTAAAGTTACCAATTTGAATACCCTTTATGTTTTTGTTATTTCTTAATTCTGCGGCCAAAGGTTCGACAACAAGTATAAAAATATATGGAGATAGAGGGTCACCTTGTCGACATCCTCTCCCTATTTTAAAAAACTGCGAGAAATACCCATTGTTTATCACACAACTCTCTGCGTCTTTGTACAGTAGCCTAAAATAGTCGACAAAGCTTTCCCCGAAGTTGTACGCTTCTAGTGTCTTGGTGATAAACTGCCAGTATACGGTGTCAAAGGCCTTTTCAAAATCGATCGTCAGTAATAGGCCTGCGTTATTTGTAAGATTAAGGTATTCCATTACGTCAAGGACAAGTCTGGTGTTTTCGCCAATAAAACGTCCTTTTAAAAAACCTTTCTGATCTGGACTAATTATTTTTACTAAAATTTGCTTAATTCGTCTTGCGATTACACCGGATAACACTTTATAATCGCAATTTAACAAGGATATCGGACGCCAGTTTTTCATAAATTCTCTAGCTTTCCCTGGCTTGGGTAGACATGTAATTACTCCTTGTCTTTGTGTTATAGACAGTTTCTTGCTATTGATACCATATTTCAGACTTCTATATAGAAAATGACCTATACTCTTCCAAAAAAACTTGTAGAACTCACACGGAAACCCATCAGTACCTGGGGATTTTCCATTCTTCATATTTAACAGTACCTCTTTAATTTCTGAAAGCATCACTTCTCCATCACAGAATTGCTTGTCTACCTCGTCTATTCTCGTAAGATTTTCATCTTTCAAGAAAACTGCTGTAGCATCATCGTCTCTTCTTGTTTTACCCAAATTGTAGAGCGACTTATAAAAAGTCCGTTGTTCGTTAAGAATATCCCGCGCATCAGTTACGTCTTTTCCCTCTACACTTAATTTGGTTATGAGCTTACTGGTTAACCGACTTTTTTCAAGGCTGCAAAAATACTTACTAGGTTTTTCCGCTTCCTCATAAACTTGAAGTTTTGTTCTAACTATGGCGCCTTTTATCTTGTGGTGTCTCAGGGTTCTCAGTGCATCCTTCTTTTGCTCCATTAGCTCAAACTGTTGCGGATCATAACTCTCATCCACCTGTTCTTCTAATGTTTTGATTTCCATCTCTAGCATTTTTTCTTGTTTTTCCGATCTACGCTTTTTGTAGGAGGAGAAGGAAATGCTCTTGCCCCTAATTTCTAGCTTTAGTAATTCAAAAAAAGTTGCATCATCAACCTTTAACTTTACCTTCGGATCGTCCAGGATTTCTCCTTCTTGTGCGTATTGTCTGATCATTTGGTTTATAACATGTTCTATGGCGACACTATAGTCCTTATCTCTTAACAGGGATACGTTTAATTTCCAGAATCCCCTTCCCCTCTCTTCGTTAAACTCTTTTATCATAAACTTAATAAGTGAATGGTCCGATCTGTATTTTATTCCTATCTCTGCCTTGTGCATTTCAGCAAATAGATCCTAAGTAACTAAAAAGAAATCTAATCTAGCATTTTTTTGTACTTTACCGGCACTTTTCCATGTGTATCGTTTTACCTCTGGGTACTGGGTTCTCCATGGGTCTATTAATTCTAGTTCTTCACACATCAAAAGTACTCTTTTTGTCGCGTTTACATTATTTTGCCGTATATATCCCCGTGTATCTCTTGCGAAGTCTTGCAATAAATTCCAATCCCCACATATTAGGATTGATGGGTTTCCGAAGGCATTTGCTATATCTGATATCTCTTGGAAGAAAGCCGGTTTATCCTGGTTTGGTCCATATACTGAGATAATTGTAATTGATCTTTCTTTTACTTTCAAGTCAATAGCGACATAGTTGCCATTTGGGTCCAAAACCACTTCTTTCACTTCGTATTCAAAATTACCTATGTTGTTATGAAACAATATCGCTGTGCCTCTAGCGTTACTCTTGTACGTGCTGAAAAAGGCTTTATAGCCCCAATCTGCTTTAAACAGTTTTGCTTGGTCTTCGTGGCAATGGACATCTTGCAAGCAATATACTTCACATTTCTTTCCCTTTAGCCAATTAAATACGTCTATTCGTTTGTGTTTGTCAGCCAGACCTCTTACATTCATACTAGCGAAACTTATACAACTATGCATGTTTGTTTTGCAAATTACAGTTCCTATATTGCAGCTGCATGTTTAACAAATACCATAATACTTGAATGCTAACACATATAGTTAAGCTTATCACAATAAAGTTCCTTACTCTTCCGTTTCCTGTCCCCTGCATACCACTTGGTACGTATATCAGTGCTTGTCTCTCTAATATCGACACTTCAGGTACCAAGGATTTCCGCGTGTACATGCTTGATGTTTGCAGACACAACCGACCGACAGGTGACTCCCAATATACAATTTATGCTAACCGTTTTTTTTTTTTTTGTCGCGCTCATATTACAGATTTGTGAATAACAATATTTTCAATACTACTTAACATTTAGAACTAAATATATAAATAAGGAATTAAGGCGACTGCTGGAAACAGGATGAGTCTTTAATCACACGGTTATTTGTGCCGCCGCTTCTAAGGCCGAGTCCAGGGCCTTCTCCATCAACTGAAAGCGCCGCTGGCCCAGGTGAGTGTTTCCACCCGTGCGCGTGATAAACACAACGAGGTTGGTCTTGTTTCGGCGTTGGAGCAGATATTTGATGTGTCTCGCCGCGCCGTGCTCTCCGTCATCCTGACCACCTTCATCGGTGTTTCCCGGTGACTGCGGGTCCGCCAGCCGGTAAGCAGCCGCATTGTGGGGTGCAGACATCCTGGCCGGGTCCAACAGCAGGCAGCGGTATGACTCTCTGACTTGCGAAATCGTTTTCACTTCAGCTACCGAGGCTTGAAAGGAGCAGCCACGCTCCTTGACCACAACACCCTTTATGATGGTTGGGGCATTCCTGTGGAGCTCTTCCTTCTTGCTTGGGTTTATTTGGAGCAGTTTTCGTATAGATGGCAAGAGGAGGGTGGCTTTCTGCTTCTCACCATTCACAAACAGCTCTTCGTTTGTCATCTTAATTTGGAGCTGTTGGTTTCCTGCCTTTGCTTTCATGCCCTCTGCCCTTGCACTCATGGCCCGCCTATTTTCCTTAACCTCTGCTGGGTAGTGAGGTGTAAATTTCACTTTATCCGCCCCTCTCGGTAGTTTTCGTCCTGCTTCAATGACCTTATCCGCACACTTTTGTGACGTGAACCTCACGACGATCGGTTTCGGTTTAATTGCTCTGTTGGTATTCAGAGGCCCGAGTCTGTGTGCCCTCTCAATGTAATTTGCGGCATCGTCCCAGCCATTTTTGCGCAATATCTCCTCGCAAAGCAAGCCACAATCTTCTGCACGGAAATTATTGGGTGACACATCAGGTGACGTCATTATTATGGGTAGTGGAAATTATTGGGTGACACATCAGGTGACGTCATTATTATGGGTAGTGGAAATTATTGGGTGACACATCAGGTGACGTCATTATTATGGGTAGTGGAAATTATTGGGTGACACATCAGGCGACGTCATTATTATGGGTAGTGGAAATTATTGG
Source organism: Arenicola marina (assembly GCA_964019135.1). NCBI lineage: Eukaryota > Metazoa > Annelida > Polychaeta > Arenicolidae > Arenicola > Arenicola marina. The sequence goes on from OZ025255.1 coordinate 36,417,886, forward strand.
GTGACACATCAGGTGACGTCATTATTATTGGTAGTGGAAATTATTGGGTAACGCATCAGGCGACGTCATTATTATGGGTAGTGGAAATTATTGGGTGACACATCAGGTGACGTCATTATTATTGGTAGCGAAACTTATTGGGTGACGAGTCAGATGGCGTTATTATCATTGAAGGCGGAATGTTCTTCTGAGAAAACTTGAACCAAAAAGAGGGCGGTCTTTACATTGTGATCATTGCTTACCGACCTATTTCTGAACTAACGTCAAACAAACCCATGTTGCATTGTGTCTGTGGCACGATTGGCCCCTGTTGAAATTTAAGGTAGTACTCGAGATCACCGTGACGCCACATAGCGAGTGGTACTTGGAAACACGCCTCACTCATTTAAACTCGGTTTGAATAATTAATTTCCGGTTTGAATCATTAATTCAAGGTTTGAATCATTAATTCAAGGTTTGAATCATTAATTCCCGGTTTGAATCATTAATTCCCGGTTTGAATCATTAATTCTCGGTTTGAATAATTTGAACCCGGTTTGAATCATTTAAACCCGGTTTGAATCATTTAAACCCAGTTTGAATCATTTTTTCCCGGTTTGAATATTTTAAATGTTTATCAATAAATAAAAACTTGAATGGCCCTAGCGAGCTTCCGTAAAAGACTTTTAGATATAAACTTCTTTTCAACTTACACAAAGTAACTGTACCAGGCACACGGAATACCGTTCTCGTATAACTGCGTTCTTTCCAGTTGCAATTTATTTGTTAAGGTTCGAAGGATCGAACCTATACATTTAATTATCTTTGGTTCTTTCTTTCTCGTCTAGTCGTCCCACCGAACACCAGCAAACCTTCATTGTCGGTTTCTTTGACTGGAGTCTTCAACCTATCTCTGCCTGACAGGTATACAAATTGAAAAGTTGTCATCTGGAAATATATAGTTACTCTCCTAAATTTTCTGAAATTTAACGCATCCGTTTTCTAATCTTTTGGTAAAGGTTATTCGTCTGGAGACCGTGACATTACCAACCTTAAACATCACGGTTGGTTATCGTCATATCGAACCGATCGCTGCCTACAATATTACCCCTTCATTTTAATAACAACTAAATATCTTGCGGTATTCATTCTAATGGATATAAACCATCTTTGGCGATAGTCGGTCTCATCTGGCTCCTGGGCGTATACCAGTCTAGCGTGGATCTACTCCTCATGAAAGATATCTTACTTGCCTGGGCTGATAGTACCAAAAAGAAAAGGACAATCTGCGTCACGTCACATAGGGATACGACTGCAATAAACCACTGCATATATATTGCATATACCACTTGAGGTATCTGCACTTTTATGAACGGCACGTTGCAGGGCATCCCGCTATTATGCCACTTAGATGAAAAACATCTTGCAGGTTTGGTCTAACATTCAGGGTGTGGTAATAAACACATAATAAACAAGAGACAACAAAAGACAAAATAATCTGAAAATATGTGCCATTCCGTTCTTTCTGGCTATATGTCTTCCGTGTGATGGCTCACACAGTCCCTTGCTGCTATTATAGCAGAGGCGAATGTCATGTCCAGAATCTAGCGTCATGTCTGATTAGGGGGTGTCTGATGCCGCCTCCCAGGCTGTCTGGTGAGAGGCCGCTCTTTTCTGACAAGTTATGGAAAGATGAGTACTGGAAATGGGGGTGGGGTGCATTGGACATAGAACTGGGGATGGGGATGCATTTGGTATGAAACAGGTGGATGGGGTAAAAAGGATTCATTGGGCATTGGAATAATTTATCATTCCAATAATATCTATCCCGTCATACTTTCTGAAAAAATAATATTATAGCCAAATCTTCATTTTGAACACGAAAACCACCGACATATTAGGTGACAGTGGCATAATATGGACAGACGTGTTTGAAGCTACCATCTCCCTGACACCCCACTATGGCATATTATCACGCTGAACGTCATCCAGGAACTGATAATTTATACAGAAGACTGCCACGGATCCCACAGGGAGCACAGTGACTTTTACATATGGTTTCCAATGCAATTGCGGTTGGCTCTGTTGATGAACAGTAAACCAGACTCAATGCATCACTTCCATACATTCATCACATTTCTATATTTACCTAACAATAGCAGTTGAACAGTGCATAAAAGAAATCATAGCTGACACATTTGTCGCCATGCTTCAGTCACAAAAATACTTTCACACCTGGCGGTTGTTTGAGGGTTTCTAAGGCAAAAAAAATAGAAATGTAAATACAAAAGCTTTACATTGGTCACACATTTTCAGGCATTCCAACTCGGCAGAAATGTATCAGTTTGAGGTTGAACAAATGCTGAAAAAACTGCTGTTCCCTGATTAAAACGAAAAATCAATCTTTAACAACGGAGTGTTTGGTCCGACCGTATAACTTCCAAGAAACAGGTTGAGCCGTCTGTCAGAACCTATGAAATGTTCGGCATCCAGTCCAACGTGAAACTTATTCCACGATAATCTTCAAATATAAATATACTTCTGCACTTGCTACATTGTAAATATTCATTGCTTATATAACTCCACTCTGCTCTGTAGCTGGGTCGTATGGTCAAACTAATTCCGTTAGAGTGAGTCTGAAAATCTATATCATTTAGATAATACGTTAAAATGATTTGTGAAATAATGGTCAACATGATCAAGGATCAAGGGTGGGGATAGTTATATGCAATCCAATCAACTGATCCACGAATTGTTCATTAATTCAACTGATCCACCGACTGTTCAATAATTAAGCCTACAAATTTATTGACGGTGAGGAATCGACGCGTACTTAGTATGAGACTAGCACCGATAAGAAGATTGACTGACCTATAGTGCACATCTCACAACGAGACCGCAGTCGGTTCAATGCATGTGATCTGATGCAATGAACTATCACAAGCCGAAAGACCTCTTTCACTTTTCTCAATTGGCCTGGATGGCCTCTCATTCTATCCACATTAGAAAAAGCTATGTGCGTGTCTTTTCTCTGCGACTAACAATATGTGGCTTTGAAGACTTACACAGGCAGCCAAGACAGGCCGATTATGAAGTCTTCTCCCTGTAATTTTGAGCCATGCAGGCTACAAAGAAGCGGCCATTTGATCAAAGACGGCCGTACATAAGATTTTTGTTTTTCTTATGACCTCATATTGCGCCCGTTAAACCACATGGTAGTGGGGATGTCCATGCGCAGACTTCTGAAGTACCAGCTGGGTTCATTCCCCCTAAATCCACAAAACATGAGAGGTGTAAACATTTCATCGAGATATTTTTATAAACCTTTATTTCACAAATCGTGTGTTTTATTCGTAAATGCATTCATTTAAAAATACACAAGACTACGCTCATTAAGTGATAATTGTCTAAAGGGAGATATAATCAAATCGTACCTAATGCGGGTGGCGTTTGTGATATTTGATGGATGTGAGCTGGATAGTCTAGTTATCCAAAGAACCTCCAGGCGGTAAGTTGCTGCACATTCCAAGTTTTCCTTCAGTGAGCGGTGTCACTGAAAACACGTTTTTACCTAGTTCTTTGTTTGACAACTCCATGTGTCTCCCTTGACTGTCTTTCTAGACTTTCCGGACCTTCGCGTTGAAGTAATGGTGATGAAGATCAATCGAAACATGCGGAAATACCGTGTGAAGATCAGTATAAACGCGGAAGTATGCCACAACCTGCCGACATGCAGGCCTTCTCGGAGGGCTACATGATTTCTGTAAGGAATTAATGAAATGTCAGGGCTGCAATCACTTATTAAATATTAGCAATGATATGTTGAGGGGACTGCAGTCACTTTTCGGACGTCATTAATGATATGTTGGTGAAGCTGCAGTCACACTACTTACGTCATTAATGACATGTCTGGGGGTTGCAGTCATTTTGCTGACGTTAATAATGATATGTCGAGGAAGCCGTAGTTATTTCGCTGGAGTTAATAATGATATGTCTGGGGGACTGCCGCCACTTTGCTGATGTCGATAATAATGTGTCGAGAGGCTGTAGTCAAGTTGCTCACGCCATTAAAGATCAGCACTTGGAGCACGGATGCTTTTATCCCCAAGTCTGATTATTATTGATCAACGTTGCGAATTTTTGGCTAATAAAAGTGAATTAAATGACACTAGACGGAAGAGAACATAGCCAATTACAAGCCGTTTTATTTGTATTCTTTATATCTAATTGGCTGACCAACTTTATTTCCCACGTTTCGGTTTACTGCCATGCGTCATTATAAATAAGTTGGCAAGCGCCAGTGATTACCGTTGCAACTGGTCGACATGACGCAATGCCACGCCACATCGCGGGCACAAAGTGCTGCTTTACGGACGATAATGGTTGTTCAAACCTCCTTCATAGCGGAGCGTAATGAATGGGAAAGCACATGACTAAGCCATAGTGCTGTGAGTGACGTCAGTGCCAGTGACGAGCAGGAGGAGTTCACATCTGGTCTAATGTAGTCGGCGTATGGTACCGCAGAGAAAAGATCAGCAGCTGTTATCAATTTCAAAACTATGGTCACACAGAATATTATGGATAATGATGACGTAGAAATCATGAAATCATTTTTTTTTAATATATGCTGAGAACAGTGCAATGAAAATGTCTTTTAAAGGGTCACATTACATCTCACCTAAACCTCCGCTGGTTTGCAACAGTAATTAAATGTCAAACGAAAACATTATGTCCATGAAATTTGTGTTTTCGTCATATTTTGGTCATAGTTTGTGTGGGCCGGTAATGGTTTAATATGTATTTTCACGTTTAACATATGAGCGTTTTGATAACGATATAAATGTATGGTGTGAAGTTCGGAGGTTGCCCACAGCACGAATCGATATGCCTGTGACAATAGTTCGTAGAGGAGGCCGCAGACACCACCACTGGGACTGCCCACACCACCGCTGGCACTGCCCACACCACTACTGGGACTGTCAACACCATCACTTGGACTGTCAACTCCATCACTAAGACTGCCCACACCACCACTGGGACTGTCCACACCACCACTGGGACTGCCCACACCACCACTGGCACTGCCCACACTACAACAGCGGCCTCTCCAAGCCACCTCTGAGGCTGCTTCTACCACCACTTAGACTGCCCTCACCTCCACTGGGACTGTCGACACCACCACTGGGACTGCACACACCACCAATGGCACTGCACACACCACCACTGGGACTGCCCACACCACCACTGGGACTGCCCACACCACCACTGGGACTGCCCACACCACCACTGGGACTGCCCACACCACCACTGGGACTGCCCACACTACCACTGGGACTGTCAACACCATCACTTGGACTGTCAACTCCATCACTAGGACTGCCCACACCATCAATGGGACCGTCAACACCATCAATCGGACTGTCCACACTACCACTGGGACTGCCCACACCATCAATGGGACTGCCCACACCACCACTGAGACTGTCCACACCACCACTGGGACTCCTCACATCACCACTGAGACTGATACACTTATTGTATGTAATGCGAGTGATGCAAACATGCATGGATAACACACCGCATAGGCTAAGTGCACCAAACTGCTTAGGACTTCATATTTCAAAGGGCGGATTGCCACACCACCACTGGGACTGTCCACACTAACGGGCAGATTTAATAACGAAATCCACATGGTGACCCATCTTCCTTTTTTTATATATTTTTTTAATTATTTCGCGGATTTCTGATCACTGGAAATATAACAAACTAATTACTCCATTTAAAAACTGGCTGCGGTCTGTCAG
>OZ025255.1:37023868-37319965 GCA_964019135.1 Arenicola marina
GGACTTGATTCAATCGAGGGAAGTACCTGGTTCATTTTGGTCCTTTGTCGGATGATTCAAAACTAATGCACAAGCATCGAATGCAATATCTGACGATGATTGGTATCAACACTTTAAGTCTCTCTTACAGGGCATAGGAATACCGTCAACAGCGTTTGACGAGGGAGTTAACGAAAATCTCAGCAATCATGACGACAGCATGGTGCGATTCATCTTTTGATTATCAGCCGGAAAGCCTCAACGCGAATAACAGTTGAGGAATTTAACGATGTTGTTAACGCGTTACCAAAAGGTAAATCTGCAGGCGCTGATGAATTGCTTTATGAAATGATCAAGAGTGGTCTCGACGTTTTGAGAGGACCAATAATATCCTTATTTAATGCTATGTTAGATTCATTATAATTTCCGGATACATGGGCTCAGGCGTTAATCACCCCTTTACACAAGTCGGGCCCCAAAACAGATGTACATCATTATAGAGGTATCGCATTACTCTGTGTTAGTGGGAAGATATTCACCAAAATTTTAAACAACAGGTTGACTGAGTGGGCGGAAATTAATAATGAAATAAGCGAAGGCCAGTCCGCTTATCGTAAATGACGATCGACCACTGATAACATCTTCGCTTTATATGGTCTAGCTCAAAAGTATCTATGTAGGGAGCGTGGTCGTTTTTATTGCGCCTTTGTCGATTTTTCCAGGGCTTTCGACTCCGTACCACACTATAAATTATGGCATCGACTGATAAATGAGGGAATTCATGGTAAGATTCTAGCTATATTAAGATCAATGTACTCAAAACTTAAATCCTGCATCAAAACAAAGAACAAACTCAGTGATTTCTTTGACTGTGAAATAGGAACTTGTATTAATGTATGCTGATTATAGCGCTCTTGTAAATGACACGGTTGGGAGGCTGCAAAGTGAGTTAATTATATAAATGTATTAGGCGATTTTTGTAAATTCTATGATTTAAAATTGAATCTGAGAAAGACTAAAATCATTGTATTCCGTAGAGACGGTATTCTAAGGCGAAATGAAAAGTGGTTCTTTGATGGTCAACCAGTCGAGGTCACAACTTATTATAAATATCTCGGCATTGTGTTTTCTTCGTCCTTGAGTTGGTCACCGGCGTTAAAGAACCTCTCCAGTCAAGCTGAGCGTGGACTGATGCTTGTAAAGAAAGTAATGAAACAGTGTGGAGATATTCCAATTAATATATGTTTTGATCTCTTTGATAAAATGATCCTGCCTATACTCCGGTACGCGTCAGAAATTTGGGGATGTGAATACAGAGAACCCATAGAAAAATGCCACATCCGATTCTGTAAATATGTTCTGCAGCTGCCGCGGCAAACTCCCGACTGTGCTGCTCTTGGGGAGTGTGGGCAGAGGCCTCTGTATGTTTGGTACTTCAGCAGGAGTGTGAGATTTTGGTTGAAATTGGTAACTGCTGAAAGACGGTTATACCCAAGCTGTCTATAAAACTTTGTTTAATTTGTGTGAAGCCAGAAAGCAAACTTGGGCATCAAAAATTAAAACACTACTATTTAGATTTTATATTTGGCCATGTTTGGCTCTCAGTATACCCAGTAGGGAGTAGCTGATGTTTATTTTTCAATTTATTTCACCAACGGATGAATGATGTTTCCTGTCAGGAATGGCGAGCAGATATCAATAGCCTGTCTAAGCTTAATACTTATTGTTGTTTTAAATCAGAGTTATATCTAACTTGTGTTGTAAATCGGAAGCATAGCATCGCATTACGTAAATTTCGATGTTCTTCTCATAAATTGGCAATCGAACGTTTAAGAGGAAAGGAACCAAGAGAACGACGACTCTGTAAATGTAACTTATAAGCAAAGCGATACGTGTATTTATGCTGCGGTCGATTGTCCTTGGATACAGACTACTGTTATTTCCTTCAGGATTTTCATGTGCCAAAACACTTGTATTTTAGGCGAGGCATCTACTATTTAAATATTTACGGTAATATATGCACCATAAAACGTGCGTCTGTTTACATCCGGTGCACTGGTTAAAGCGATTTCGAGGCTGCATCCCGGTTGTTCATTTCCGGTCATCTCGAGGGTCAACCCGTGATCCAGACAGAATCCCTCTCTCTGACCAGTGGCAGCAACCCAGCAGCATCGCCAATCGAGTTTCCCACCTACCGTCCCCTCCCTATAACCTTACGTACGGTCATTTCCATGTTTCCAGTGGGCCTGTTTGTCCCCAACCTTTCTGGTTACTTATCTATATATCCAGTTACACGGTATGGCGTAATATTACGTAAGGGTACGTAATGTGACGTTGAACTGTGGACCCCTTAAGTGTCTGGATAACCATTATGTAAGCTTACACTTAGGGCAATGTCTTATGTCACTGTAGCCCGTAAGGGTCTGTATAGCCATTATGTAAGGTTATACTTATTCCATTATATTTGTCATCTTGCGTAACAGTACGCAAGATCAGCTATACACAGTCTGGCGTCATCTTACGTAAGGGTACGTAATGTGACGTTGGACTGTGTAGACCTTAAAGTCCATCTCTTGGGGGGGTATTTGTTACTAAACCACTTCCAAATATACATTTCCCAGTGGTTACTATAGCCATTCATCAAATGCAATTATTTTACAATGTCTCTTATGCCATAAATATTAATATCTAAAGTCACCAAAATAAACTCAAGCAGCGAACGATCCATGTCCAACCCCCCGCCCTGAGTAGAGATTCGTGACGTCACAAGATGAACCGGTTTGAGTGCGCCTCGCTCGCTTCGACTGCCCGCGGTGTGTTGTACGTGCAGCAGGGAAGCTCTAACTTAGATGTTTATTTCGGTTAACATTAACTCATGATGAACATTTGCCACATGTAGATCTAGATAGACCTAGATCTATGACATTAGAGGTGTGGTCTTGTTGGTTAGAGCAACATTCGTGACAATGACTCACAGACTGTTACTGAAAACAAACTGTCAAACAGCTGCAGTGGCCACTGCCACTGCCAGTGTGTTGCCAGCCTACGGGCTACGTTTCTTCCCAAAAATGGGAAGGGTGGGCTAGGCTAGAGTAGGGGACGGGCCGTCTCGGGGATGTCCGTCCAATCGTAGACATACAATCTAGATCCAGGGTTAAATGTATGTATTAAAAGAAGTTCTTTATGCACATCAGAAGGGAGGGAGGGCGGCATTTATCGGCCTAGCATAAAAAGCACGCAGCGCACTAATCTAGTAATAAAATTCATCACGTACATTTTATAGTAATATTTGTGGAAACCCGAACGTTATGGTATCCGTTTGGGACAAATAACTAAGTAGCTTTCACCAATTTGTCTGCTGGTCGCCCAATTAATATTTTATGTGATTACAAGACATATTTGCAGATTTTGATCTAGATCCCATGATATAATAAGCATCACTTTTTATGAATGATGCGTTCGCACTACTGTTTTGCGAAGGGCGTTTTGAGGTTTTCAACTTTTACAGTTCCTTAGCAATCTCCAGTCGAGATGGCTCGAAGCGATACGTACGGCGGAAGAACACATGCTCCGGTTGCCCGAATACCTCCACGTGTTCTTCTTCACCCTCACTATCATTAATTCCAAATAATAGTGCTGGCATAGCTGCATCCCGATAGATGCGGAAGGACGATGGCCCTCCTATAGACGTCATGCTCAAAAGTCCTGTTTACCGTATTGCGCAACAAAACCGGTTCAACTTGTGACGTCATGAATCAATGAAAAACTTGCCCCTGTATATCTTCTACTTTTTTGGGTAGGTCTGTGATAAAATAGCTAATATTGTTAATATTGGTGAGAAATAGATTCAGTGCGTATGGAATTTCGATAATATAGTGCAAATTGATCAAATATATGCAAAGTAACATAGGACATATGAGATGGACTTTAAGGGTCTGTATAACCATTATGTAAGGTTATACGTATTGCATTATATTGTGTCATCTTGCGTCAAATACGCAAGATCTGGTAATAGCTGTTCCGATATGAATATGTATATATGTTTCGTCATTTAGAAATAAATGGCCTTTTACCGCCAATGCAGTGTGTTATTTCACCAGCAACGGGCTTCGTGAAGGCTGACTGATAGACTAGACCGGCTTTTATAAATACTGTTCAACTTTAGGTGTCAGTGAAATCGAAGATGAAAATCATTTGTTAACTACGTGTCCTCTATATGCGAATATAAGATCCCACTATCTCAGTTTTATGCAACCTGTCTAAATTTGAGGGTCAGCAACTTATTAAAAATAGAAATGCTACGATTGTCAGAAATGTTGCGGCATTCATTTATCAGGCGTTCAAGTTGCACTGTGATCTGTAATTGTAAGTCGGTTCTTATATCGTTCATTTATTGTTGTACACATATATGTACTCTTTGGCCCAAGGCCTAAACGGTGCAATAAAAGATATTCTTCTATATAGCACAATGCGAAGTTACCTCCTTTGTTATTAAGTTACCTCCTTTGTTATGTAGTTCCTTGTTAGAATAAAGCCTTGGTATAATGCCTGGTGTCGGCGACTATATCCACCACGACCTAGCGGACTCGCCCATCTGAGAAAACAAGGCGTGTGACTGAGCTTTCATGCCATGTATAGGGCATGCAAGTGAATCTCGTTTTATGTGTGCGATACCTCACGAGATCAGATTTTGGGGACAACGACGTTATATGCGACCTTAATTTTTCACTGCGCAGCTCACTCGCTTTCTGCTTGACGAATCAAAACGCTGCCATTCTAGTCACGATTTAGGACGTGGAACCAGGCAACCTGCGCGGTGAGCGATGCGAGAAAAGGGTGAGTTCCTTCTAGACCTGTATGCGACTTAAATAAGCACCTGTTAACTATCTAGTGACAATATTTTGTTGAAAGACACTTTGAACTTGTATTTTCCCGTATCAATAATTGCGGTCAGTAAACTTGGCGCCCGCTGAATACCCAATATTTGCGCTGGCCTGACTGTGTTGCTGACGGCCGAATGACAAATGACAAGCGGAATAAACCATAATTCGCAAAAATGGGGAAACGGCTATTGTTATCGACATATCGATTTATCTTTTTCAAAGTACGTAATTGACGAACACATATCCAATGTTTCTTAGCATCATACTGCGGTTGCATATGGGTGATTTTATGAGCAGATATGATAGAGCCACTTGAGCTCAATAATACTTAATTGATTTTATACCGCAAATTATTTTATTACAGTTTTGTCCAAATCAAGAAATCAATCATGAAGGCTTTGACAAATTATAAATATGCTTTATTTAAATAAAGTTTTGCATGGGAATAACATTATAAAATGTAAGAAAAAAATAACTGTATTAACTTAAATACATTTATATATAAATCCTTAATCATGCCCTTAAATTTGTATTTGGCAAATATTTGATGTCAAATAATGTTTACACCGTACCTTCATTTTTGTCTGATATTATATATCACATATAGATATAGATCTAAGCATATGGGATATGATATGTCCTTTACATATGTTTTTATCTATGATTAATTTTTATTCAATTTGTCAAATTTTAGTTTTTTGATTATTTAGACAATTTTTATTTTTTGCAAGACAACAGTCAAGTGAACATACCAATTTAACATTGCATAAGACAAGAGTACAAAGTATGTGAATACAAATGTCAAGTAAATCAATGAAGAAATGAAAAAGTTCACAGACTGCGAACAACTCTAGAACATTAAAAAAAAATGATGAATTTGCCAATGTCATAAGTAGTGTTTGTCATCACAGAAAGTAGAAAGTTGATTATTATAGCCAACTGAATTGTAATGTCCAGTTATATTTTAAATGTTGTAAACTGGTCTTTTCAAATCACGGAAAATGTTATAATATATAGCAACCGAGCAGAAGTCTGAAAAAGTGATTATACGACACCAGTTTATTTATTACGAAACACAGGATTTAGTAGCAAAGCAATATCTTGGTGCTCTTGTCACAACTGTAGCTAAATGGTAGAGAAAAGAACAATTAATAACATGTTCCATATATATTGATGATTAGTATCATTTTATTGTTATTTGTGATGTTTATATATGCTGGTTAAATGCAAAAATATATATATAAACCTGCCAAAAATGTTTAATGTTACTTGTGTCCTTATGTGCTACTTGTTATTATGGATACTATATTTAGTTTGTAGTTTTCTTGTTTTATTAATATATATCATATGTATAGACCTCAGGACAACAGTACCAAAAAGGTGTAATTTAATCAAAATTAAGTCGGACAATCTAAAAAGACATCTTATCATTACAGAGTTATGCAGCATTATTTTCAATGTAGATGTCAGTGCATAGGTCAGTGAAAAGGTCACTTCATATATCTTTGAAAAAATGTAAAATTACAACCTTAAACAGAAGCACTATTTAAATAAAATTGTCTCAATTTGCAAATGTCATGAACAATATTTGACATATTTGTCATATTTTATACCATATGTTGTCAACCCAATTAAACTGATATGATAGAAGCAAATCCAATGCAAAGAGACAAATAGAAAGTTGGTTAAACCGATTATCATCAGGTCAAAGTTTATGCACTGTATGAGCAAAAAAATAGTGAATCATGAAGGTTATTCACTGAATTATTATTGATTCTGTATGTTTTACATTGCAGATTCTTGATGAAAATCTTCATATATCTAAAGATGCCACAGTTTTTAAATAATTTTGTTTCCTCGTGTGTTTATGTCAAAAGAAGCAAAAGAAAGTGTATTTTAATTATTCAAAATTAAAAGGAAATGTTACAATTAAAGATTTATGCAGAACTAAAGCTATCAGTAAGCTGAACGTAGACACATATCAGCTATACAAATTAATAATTTTTATCAACACAAGTGTCCACCTATAAAAATCTAAAACCTTTTGGTTTTATAAATTAAGGCTTAATTCCACGAGTCCCATATAGAGGAAGCATAGATTATCTATTTTTGCTAGCATATGTGAAAGGACCTGAGGTTAAACTGAGGTATGACTGTAGTCAACTGCATACATGTATATACCTCTTTGATAGTAGGTTTGCTGCACCAGGTTAACTTAGAAATGCTACACAATCTACTTGATCCAAAGCATTATACTGGTAAGCCGATAAGTACATGTAAGCTGGCTCAATCTGTGGAAATGGAAAAGTGACAGTACTGTTCTATTTTGTGGTTCTCATGAAACTGTTTGTCAAAATATCCATTACAACTATGAATGTAACGGAACTGAAGCAATTTAGAAAGATAATGTTTGCACAGTAAATTTACAACGTTGCTCTTTTGAAATTTGCCTATTTGAATTGTCTAGTTGCATTCAGGATTGAAAAAAACTGTATTATGACTGCAAAGGCTGTCAATACCTGTCACCCGATCACTCCAGATCAGTGTAAACATTGGGAAATCATCTACCTGTTGTGCGCCTGGTTTGCTGAACGTGGCCAGTATTATGGAAAATAATATGTTCTAAGTGTCATCTACCAACATATCGACACGAAAAAGTTCACAGTTCCTTATTTAAGACGCACGAAAGACGAATTTCGACCCACCCCTTGCTCGCGGCGCCGGCCGCGCAGCTTGCCTGGTTCCACGTCTTATGTCGTAACTAGTATGACAGCCCTCTGCGCGCGGTATCCATTGTTACGCAGGGGGCGAGTCAGGCTGCGCACTGAACAAAAAGCACGTGTTCGTTTGTTTGTCCACAAAATGCCAGGCCGGAAGTAGAACCCGCGAGAACTGACATGCCCTATTGTATGAGTAAGTAACCCACTCTGCCAGCAGCGGGAGCGCGTGCCTCACATCACATCTGTCATCTGCCCGATTTAATCGCCAACCTCACGGTTGACCTCAACGGTGCTGGGGTCACAAATGGTGTTAGGCGGCTGTGTAAGGATAAGTTTTATATTTGCGATGCAGAATGTGAAAAATAGGCATTTTTGTTGTTGTCGTACGATCACAATGGAAGAGTTTAGCGAAATAATGTTTTAAAATAACACGGGGTCGAATTTTATCGAACTCGAAAACATAGTTCGAAACTACTATGGCGTCTAAGGAATCTAAATCGACTGAATTCGTCACCCGAGAGTATATTATTCGATCCTTTATTGGCCCCATTCGGAGTGAAGAGGTGTAATGTGAGAGCTAGTGGGGGTGCATGGGGGGGGGGGGCGGAGCTCTCTCAGGGATCTAGCAACCCGCTTTGGGCATTCATAGATACTTCCCAGTGTCTGGCGACTAAACCCTCTATGCACTTCCGATCCAGCCGATTGACGTCTGACCTGGTGCACAACTTTTTTGCTAGTGGACTTTTCATCAGTTTTTAAGGCTCTTCCATGGATAATAGGTGCTGCGAACCCGCCTTAAAGGAAAATACCTGGCGGCTGCAATGTGATATACATCATACATCAACAGTATAAAACACTGATTTTCGCCCTTCAGGCAGGTGCCGACATGTTCTGAACACGTGACCAGATTTAGCCAATTACACGCAAGGAGTTGACGTCACGGCAGACGAACCTCCGTTGAACCGGAAAAGCGTTTACACCAGCGGTATGTCTCTGGAACAAGCTGTCAGCTTAAGGTAAGCTACCCATAATAAACCTCGGCGATTTTGAGCAGACCTTGGTAAACATCGGCAAACATCGGCGGGCTGTAGCCCTGAAATTTTACGCAGTCTTAATGGACAAAGCACGAATAAAACACAGCAAAAGAAGTGGTGACATAGGTAAAATAAATAGAGCATCGTATAATAAGCTTCGGCGATTTAGAAAAGACCTCGGTAAGCATCGACAAACATCGGCGCGTGTCAGTGAAAGCTGAATCCCTAACTCGTTACGTCATTCACAGGGAAATCCCCAATTCGTGACGTCATTCACAGGGTATTTCCCCGAGAATGGTTCTTCGTGATAAATTCGGAAAGTTCACGAAAACGGCATAGAGAAAACTTGTAAATAGTTCAGAAAACATTCGTGTAGATCATAATTATATCGGAGACCATTATATATAACCAGATTTATTAAAATCTGAACACAAGGCGTAAATTACTGATAATTTGTGTGACATAAGCTGCGCCAAAAAATATTGTGAAATAACATTTTCAAGCTTTTAGGACGTGTTTCTTGGGACATTGGCACGGTTACCTATATTTTTCTTTATTTTTATTACAAGAACGATGTCTTTCGAAGTGTTTAAAGTGGTTTGGTGGCAAGATTTTCATTTTCGGTGAAATTATAATCGATTTTGTGAAGGTTGTGATCTCGAACTTTGGCAAAAACTGTCATAATTTTGCATTATGGCACTTTATTATTCATTCTGTAATTTTTTGTGGCTACTATATTCATGTTTGAATATCATTCCTGTATTGCACTAGGCTTAAAGGGAACCGCCAGCCTGGCCTCTAACGCTGCTTTACCGATTCATATAATACCCAATTGTCTATCCTCCAAATTACAGATCATTTGATCTATAGCTCACAATAAAATTTAGTGACCGCCTGGCACGATTTCGCCGCTTAACCAGGCGGCTGCCCTTTTTGGAGGTGTGTCCGCGATTGACCAATCAGGAGGCGATACTCTAATTTATTCAAACGGGAAATTGCGCCTATTGTGTGAGCAAAACAAGAGCGCGTGATCATCGCTAACATAAAGAGCTGCGATTCTAACTCTAATCATGGCATTGTTGCGGATTCCATCGTCGCAAGACGTATATCAACTTGTTTGGATGGTACATTTCTATTAAACACTAAGATCATGTTCTGCTGCGCGGCTTAGAACTGCCGCTGTTCATCTGTAAATCGCGGCCCTGATCTCTCTCCCCGCGAGTGATAACATAAGGCGGTGCCACATGAATAGTCACAATACGCGTCACTTCTCCCGGCAAAATGGCGCTCTGCTTGACATTGCTCGGGGCGGGTTGCCTTAATTTTTTTCTCCTTACCAGTTGGCCGAAACGAAGCGTTATTACTCGCAAATTTAACCTTAATATGTAAACTTTCGGTGCAGGTCGCGATTAAATTAGGTTGGACACCCGCTTTAAGCTTTCCAAAGAGCTATTACTGATGATAATGACTTAAGATTGAGCTGAATTGTAGCAAAATTACATATTCGTGGTAGGTGGTAAGTTTTGATCATTTTGTGAAATGAGGGTATACTTGGAAAATGGAGAATATTTTTTTAACGGGACGTTAGTAGCCTAAAAAGTCGCCAGAAGGTGTGTAATTGGGTATACTTTCATAAAATAATCACAAATACAGAGTTCTTTTTTTACCTTGTTATTATGGGTAGCTTACCTTAACACCTCTCATGAATAATGACAAGCAAATTTAACTTATAAAATTGAACCATCGATGCCTTTAGTACAAAATGATGTACTTTTCATCTGTTGGCTGTAACAATTCAAGTGCAAAAAGGACAGCAAACATACTATATCTTTCTACTGCTATCAACTAGACGACCAGCAGCTTTTGTGGCAATGGCTACATACGATTGCTCGTGTGTGTTTTAAACCCACCAAACATTCAAGACTATGTTCCGACCACTTTGAGAAAAATTGCTTTGAGGAAGACCTGTATGCTTGTACCGTGCCGAGGGGGTGTCATGTTGTGGCGACTGCGCAGATATACTTGTCTTGGTATGGGTTGTGGCTTAAAAGTCTTCGGTTCAGCATTTTTCACTACTTGGTTATTGGTTTAACGGCTTTTCGCATTCAGACAAGTTCGATATTGTAACCAGCAAACATATAAGATGAAGGAAATGCAAATATACTGTTCCAGTATTTATTCATAAAGACACTTTAAAGCCCATGATACAGGATAAAAAACAATGCACGCCTAATCCCAACCAAAACTATACTATTCCGGTTGCATCCTGCCCCTGCGACCTCTCTCCACTAATAAATGTACACGTGATATAACCAACTTCACAGCTATCTCACCATAACAAAAATATGGCTAAGAAACCAGACTCTGAAATCAAACTCACTAAAGCCACGGCTACTGCGGCAAGCTTGTAGCAAGTAGGATCCCTGGAGTCTTCCTCACTGGTAACTAATAGCACCCTACAATAACTAATAGCACCCTACAGTAACTAATAGGCCTTCAAAGAACCTCACAGAACCTTATAGCAACTAATAGGCGTTCACAGAATCTCACAGCACCTCACAGTAACTAACAAGCCTTCACAGAACCTCATAGCACCTCACGGAACCTCACAGTAACCGATAGCACCCTATAGTAACTAATAGAACTTCACAGAACCTCACAGCATCTCACAGAACCTCATAGCAACTAACAGGCCTGCATAGAATCTCACAGCACCTCACAGTCACTAATAGGCCTTCACAGAACCTCACAGAACCTCATAGCACCTCATAACAACTAATAGCACCCTACAGTAACTAATAGGACTTCACAGAACCTCACAGCACCTCCCAGAACCTCATAGCACCTCACAGTAACTAATAGGAAAGGAGAGCACCTTGCATATAAAGAATATGACCAAGGAACCAGACCCAGGAATCACACTCACTACAGCCGCGGCTACTGCGGAAAGCTTGTAGCAAGTATGACCCCTGGGGTCTGCAACTTCTGTCTCTGTGTCCGTGACTCTCTCTGTCTGTGGCTCTCCCTGTCTGTCTGTCGAGGCCTCTCGAAGCACCTCTATTTATACCAGCCTGGGCCCCAAGCGTTCCCCAGGCTCTCTCAGCCAATGGGCGATAATCAAATAACTGTATACCTACGCTTGAAAATACAACTAAACTACGCCTGGCTACAATTCAAAGTACTTGAGAAACCTGCGAGATAACCTACATAAAAGATAGCTAAACTGTTCTTAAAAATACTGACAAACTTGTCTGAATGCGAAAAGCCGTTAAACCAATAACCAAGTAGTGAAAAATGCTGAACCGAAGACTTTAAGCCACAACCCATACCAAGACAAGTATATCTGCGCAGTCGCCACAACATGACACCCCCTCGGCACGGTACAAGCATACAGGTCTTCCTCAAAGCAATTTTTCTCAAAGTGGTCGGAACATAGTCTTGAATGTTTGGTGGGTTTAAAACACACACGAGCAATCGTATGTAGCCATTGCCGCAAAAGCTGCTGGTCGCCTAGTTGATAGCAGTAGAAAGATATAGTATGTTTGCTGTCCTTTTTGCACTTAAATTGTTACAGCCAACAGATGAAAAGTACATCATTTTGTACTAAAGGCATCGATGGTTCAATTTTATAAGTTAAATTTGCTTGTCATTATTCATGAGAGGTGTTAAGGTAAGCTACCCATAATAACAAGGTAAAAAAAGAACTCTGTATTTGTGATTATTTTATGAAAGTATACCAATTACACACCTTCTGGCGACTTTTTAGGCTACTAACGTCCCGTTAAAAAAATATTCTCCATTTTCCAAGTATACCCTCATTTCACAAAATGATCAAAACTTACCACCTACCACGAATATGTAATTTTGCTACAATTCAGCTCAATCTTAAGTCATTATCATCAGTAATAGCTCTTTGGAAAGCTTAAAGCGGGTGTTCAACCTAATTTAATCGCGACCTGCACCGAAAGTTTACATATTAAAGTTAAATTTGCGAGTAATAACGCTTCGTTTCGGCCGACTGGTAAGGAGAAAAAAATTAAGGCAACCCGCCCCGAGCAATGTCAAGCAGAGCGCCATTTTGCCGGGAGAAGTGACGCGTATTGTGACTATTCATGTGGCACCGCCTTATGTTATCACTCGCGGGGAGAGAGATCAGGGCCGCGATTTACAGATGAACAGCGGCAGTTCCAAGCCGCGCAGTAGAACATGATCTTAGTGTTTAATAGAAATGTACCATCCAAACAAGTTGATATACGTCTTGCGACGATGGAATCCGCAACAATGCCATGATTAGAGTTAGAATCGCAGCTCTTTATGTTAGCGATGATCACGCGCTCTTGTTTTGCTCACACAATAGGCGCAATTTCCCGTTTGAATAAATTAGAGTATCGCCTCCTGATGGGCGATAATCAAATAACTGTATACCTACGCTTGAAAATACAACTAAACTACGCCTGGCTACAATTCAAAGTACTTGAGAAACCTGCGAGATAACCTACATAAAAGATAGCTAAACTATTCTTAAAAATACTCACGAACTTGTCTGAATGCGAAAAGCCGTTAAACCAATAACCAAGTAGTGAAAAATGCTGAACCGAAGACTTTAAGCCACAACCCATACCAAGACAAGTATATCTGCGCAGTCGCCACAACATGACACCCCCTCGGCACGGTACAAGCATACAGGTCTTCCTCAAAGCAATTTTTCTCAAAGTGGTCGGAACATAGTCTTGAATGTTTGGTGGGTTTAAAACACACACGAGCAATCGTATGTAGCCATTGCCGCAAAAGCTGCTGGTCGCCTAGTTGATAGCAGTAGAAAGATATAGTATGTTTGCTGTCCTTTTTGCACTTGAATTGTTACAGCCAACAGATGAAAAGTACATCATTTTGTACTAAAGGCATCGATGGTTCAATTTTATAAGTTAAATTTGCTTGTCATTATTCATGAGAGGTGTTAAGGTAAGCTACCCATAATAACAAGGTAAAAAAAGAACTCTGTATTTGTGATTATTTTATGAAAGTATACCCAATTACACGCCTTCTGGCGACTTTTTAGGCTACTAACGTCCCGTTAAAAAAATATTCTCCATTTTCCAAGTATACCCTCATTTCACAAAATGATCAAAACTTACCACCTACCACGAATATGTAATTTTGCTACAATTCAGCTCAATATTAAGTCATTATCATCAGTAATAGCTCTTTGGAAAGCTTAAAGCGGGTGTCCAAACTAATTTAATCGCGACCTGCACCGAAAGTTTACATATTAAAGTTAAATTTGCGAGTAATAACGCTTCGTTTCGGCCGACTGGTAAGGAGAAAAAAATTAAGGCAACCCGCCCCGAGCAATGTCAAGCAGAGCGCCATTTTGCCGGGAGAAGTGACGCGTATTGTGACTATTCATGTGGCACCGCCTTATGTTATCACTCGCGGAGAGAGATCAGGGCCGCGATTTACAGATGAACAGCGGCAGTTCCAAGCCGCGCAGTAGAACATGATCTTAGTGTTTAATAGAAATGTACCATCCAAACAAGTTGATATACGTCTTGCGACGATGGAATCCGCCACAATGCCATGATTAGAGTTATAATCGCAGCTCTTTATGTTAGCGATGATCACGCGCTCTTGTTTTGCTCACACAATAGGCGCAATTTCCCGTTTGAATAAATTAGAGTATCGCCTCCTGATGGGCGATAATCAAATAACTGTATACCTACGCTTGAAAATACAACTAAACTACGCCTGGCTACAATTCAAAGTACTTGAGAAACCTGCGAGATAACCTACATAAAAGATAGCTAAACTATTCTTAAAAATACTCACGTTAAAACCCTTTAATCCTCTATTATTCTTGATCTAAACTTTCTCTCTCTCTGTTTCCTCTTCTGGCGGAAGTTTACAAACCCAATCACACCCACATCCCTACCGAGCTACCGTCCTACTTCCTGTCCTGCTACCCTAACTCCCCTAGCGAGTGCTCTTCAACCTATCCTGACTTACGCTGCCGCTATTCGCTAGATGGCGCCACTAAACTTGTAAGTCGGCGCGAAGAGGGGCCTGGCCGTTACATGCTAAGTACGTAGGCAGAAAACGTACCTATAAAGCTGAGGCTGAAGCCAAAAGCTGTTCCGACCATATTTTGCCATCGCCATCCCCTGCGGCACAGTATGCACATGACCCGTCAATCGACCCGGCTGCTAGCCTCACGCACCTCCTCTCCCTCCACCCATCCCCACCACCCCTATAGGCCGTCACCCCACCCACGCTAACCCATACGGCCGTTGTGTAGTGCGACCTTTCATACACACAGCTCAGTGACAGTGAATTTCTAAGAGAGCAGCTGTATCAAGTTACACCATCGACTGCCGCTTCCCGAACCATGCCCAGCCACTCTTTGAGTCAAGTCAAAATTGGGCATCCTGCCAACGATGAAGATGGACCCCGACTCCACTGCCCCCCCACCGCACCTTGTAATGTAACACGGCTTTAGTGACCACGCGATGCGTCAACGACCTTACGGGTTCAAACTCGTACCCGATTACATTATCAGTTGGCGTAAATTCAGTGTTTACTTCAACTTCTTCGTCCGACTCGTCAGAAGTTTGTTCTTGCTCCGTCGTATTGTAAACATATTGTACCATCCGCGTAAAAACTTTAACGTGATGTAATTAGGTAATTAGATCGCTTCGATATTATAGCTTCCGGTGGTAGTAGTCGTCTAAACTTACTGGTCGCTTAATCGCCGATGACGTCATCATCAGCGCGCTGAGGCGGGTGCCCATGGCAAGTTGGTGGTCGCGCAAAGGTGCTCGGAACTTCACTAATGTATGATTTAAAATATTTAATTTTGTGTAATGTTTAGTAATTCCCTATAGTTTAACTGGAAGTGTAAATGATATGGGCCCGGCATTTCCTTTTAAGCGGCATGCTGGGGATATGTAGTCAGTAATATCCGCTTTAGTAATATTTCATGTTAAATGTGGTAAAATGTTTCATTTCATGCAAATCTGTGTGCTTTTCAAATGGCGGAGAGGGTGGCCTTGTATTACTAACAGTTGAAACTTACAGCTACGATTATCTAACGTCGGCAAAGGGTAGAATGGTGAAATGGCTCGGTCGAGTTTGTAATGGCATATGTAGGTCAAAGGTCAAGGCAAGCGATTTTTGGAAAACAGTTAAGAATGCATATATCAACGTTAATATTAGAGCTAGAGATTGCACAATGTGCTACCCTTCGATGTGCATTTTTAGTGTATTTTTTTACTTTTGACGCCTCATACTTATTTTCGAACAAAAAGAGGCGATAGGTGTTTGAGAAAACGCTCCTGCTCTGTTTTGATGTTTTAAAGCATCATGTGGGATAATGGACGAAATTTCTAATAGTGCTAATAGTGCTCCCGAATAAAATTAACGCATAATACATTTTGATTGCGTAATATATTGGGATTAATGGGCTGAGGCTCCAGTGGTTTGGGACATTGGCCTGTCGGGTGAGGGTCGCGTGGGATGGGGTGTTAGACTGGGAGCGAGACCCGCGTGGATTGGGGCGTTAGCCTGGGGCATGAGGCTCACGTGCGTTGCGACCTTGGCATGTGGAGTTGAGAGAGCGGGGGTGCTGGTGGGGGGGGGGGGGTGGCGGTGAGAGTCGCGTGGAATAGGGTCTTGGCCACCTCGCGCCGTCAGTCATTTGGCGTATCGCGCGTTTATAACTGGATTGGCCACGTTACAGTTTGATTACGTTTTGGCGTCCAAACTATTGTTTCGATGTCGATGACATTTGGCACACATGACGTCACTAACATTAGTACATACTTCACCACCTAAATGCATTCATGTTGTCGCAGCAAAATACTTTCAGTATCCGGAAAAATCTGAGTCAATAACACTATTGCAAAAAAGGTACCTATAGGCCCAATACGTAATACATTTTTAGCGTGACCTACGAACTCGGTCGATGGGCCGTCGAAATGTTTCGGTGAAAGGAAAGGTCGATATCTTAAGGCATTCGACAGATAATGCGTTACGTTACGGACAGACAAAGTGCCAAAATCGACCTGTATCCGGCGAGATCATAATCTCCAACATCCTAAATTTAGATTCTAAATTTAATTGTATGCTACGCAGGATACCTTATCTACGATATGACCAAATAGTGAGGTGTTGGCTTTAGTTGATAGTTTTCAGCAGTTATATCAAGTAAAGATATCATTGGGTAAGCACAATATGTGGGGGCCTTATGTGTCTTCCGGGTCTTATGTGCCGATTCACTTCACAGATTATTGTTAGGCTTGGGGATGAAGGGATAGGGGTCAGGGCTTGGGCATTAGGGGTCATCGGTTAGGTCGTATAGGGTGTCAGGGATTGGCGATTAAGGGTCAGGGATTGAAGATTATGGGTCAGATATTAGGAATTAGGGCCCAGGGATTAAGGGTCAGGCATTGGGGATTAGGGGTCAGGGATTAATGTTTGGGATTAGGGGTCATCGGTTAGGTATTAGGGGTCAGGCATTGCGGATGATGGGTCAGGGATTGAGGATTATGGGTCAGGGATTGAGGATTATGCGTCCGATAGTAGGGTCCATATACCATGTTAGAACCCACGAAATGTATTATTGTAGTACACGTTAGGCGTGAATAATACGTGAGCTATGCTGAAACAATGGTTTGCCCTTACATGGAAGAAACGACCGATATTAGGGCTTAGGGCTCAGGGCTTAGGAGTCATCAGTTACGTATTAGCGGGAGGGGTCAGGGATTGGGGATTAGGGGTCAAGGATTGAGGATTAGGGGTCCGATATTAGGGAGTAGTGATTAGGGGTTAGGGATTAGAATGAGAGTTAGGAGTTAGGGCCTATGGGTAGGGCCCACGGCCTAAGGATAGGGGTTCGGTTCCAGGCCCACAGCCTGGCGCCACATAGCGGGTGAAACGGCGATGAGAGACACAAGACCAGGAGGACACATAAGGCCTCCACACACGTATCTGTAGGCTACAATCTATCACTGCCACCGCCCGCTAGGCCAAGGTTGGTATTCACTTCAATTCAGTACTGACAATATATATAGCTACAGATGAGAAAACTTATACCGTAATCGCGATTATGTCAAATTAATTGCTCTGGTTTGTTCAATCGATCTGGACCAAACTGGTTATAACCGGTGGACACATTGTCAAATGTACCCTTTCAGGTATTTTTAAATAACCAACATTTTATTTTATTTTACCATTCTCAGCTACCCGTTCGGTATACGATGTAGCCAGCCTTGATCGTGGATTAGATATTTTTCAAGTTCGCTGTTGCTCACCTTAATGGGTTTTCTCCGGATAAGATTATACGGTTAACAAGAGTAATGGGGACGCCTTTTACATAAGGCAGTGTTTATAGTGATGCGATATGGGAGTAAGCTTATATAAGCAAGAACAGTCTCAGCGTCTTCGAATAACGCCGTGTTTACAGTTCAATGATAAGGGTATTAAAGGGGAAGCCAAGACAAGCTATGAATGATTTTTTGTTGCAACTATTAATGAGTTCATCCCCACAAGGACGTATTTATTAATAATCTGATAACGAAGTAATCATCGATTAAACGCTTAGGCAGGGAGACACAAAAACTATATTATATCTGATATAAGATTATATAAACACTAAAACTACTGATAGCCCCATTTGTATTAGCTGTCTACTGATTTGTATAGGTTGGGGCAGGCAGGAAGTTAACTTTGGAAGAGCCATTGTGTTTGTCGACGAAGGTGTTAGTTGAAATGCTTGCTCAATGGAATGGCTTGCTAATAGGGCAGCGACGCGCTCAGATGAAGGAAGCAATCTGTTCTAGTATCAGAACACGCCACTCCGCGGAAAAGGGCTGCAGATTATGCTGTGATATGCACTAACCGGGCCTAGGGTATCGCGCAGAGATGAGCCTTGCAAGCAGAATAAGCGGGTGCTAATACAGGGCACGAGGTTTTGGTGCCACTCGTGTGAAGCAATAGGGCCGATATCCGTGCCACTCATGTGAAGCATTAGGGCCGAGGTTGGTGCCACTCGTGTGAAGCATTAGGGCCGAGGTTGGTCCCAGCAAACACCGAACGTTCAGCGAACCGTTCGCTGGGGGTTATATTTTGGTTACGTTAGTGTTTAGCCTTCCGCGAACGTTCAATGAACGCTATGGCCTCATTCGGTTGGAGAGATACCTTCCGGGAACGTTCCTGGAATATTTAGACTTTAGCTTCCCTCTGTTGAAAGCTACGGGGAACGTTCCCTAAACTGAGACACTGAGCGTAAAATTAACCGTTGATTAATGGGATGTAAAGCTACCTTTCGGGAACGTTCCTCGAACGGCCGTGTATCATTGCATTTTAGTTCGAATTAGATTATCATTAAATGCTATAGGCCTAGCGTTCTCGATCCCAAATAATGTGGCCAACGTAAGGGAAAAGTCGAAAGCCAAGGAAACTAGGAAAGACAGAAAACAAGACAGATGTGGGATGTCTGCCCCACCCCTCTAACCCACCCGTCGCAACTTATTTGCGTGAAGCAAGATCGCATGATTTTCGACAAGTCCGCCGTCAACCTCTAGCCCCAGTTCTGTGACTGTAGGACGGGCAAACATCTGACAGGGCCGGTCTACGCGTGTCTGGATCATGTCTGTTTATTCCCGTTCATCTCTTGTGCCTTGCGCGCATGCATGTCAGGGGCGTGTGCAGGAATCCTTCAAAGGGGGGACACATGAAATAATGCGACCTGGAGAGTGGCACGCTGATGAATTCTTGTGACCGGGGAGTGGGGGGGGGGGGACGGTGAACAAAATTGCCACCAAGAGGTAAGTTATTTTTTGACGCCCGGGGGTGGGACACAGATATACTATAGTGTCTGAAATGGGGGGGGGGTACCCCCCCCCCCGCCCTCGACACGCCCATGCATGTACAAATACTATGTCGAAAACGCTTACTCCATTGTACGTGTCGGCAACTCTTAACCAAATTGTTCATTCTTTATGACAACATTTCGGCCATACATGCCATAGCACAGACCTACCCTCATGCACATATTGTCATACAGCCAGAATGGACTCCCGCCCCCTCACACATACCTAGGAGGGACCCCCACCCCACCCCCACCCGTCCCCTCGTATTACCATACATCCAGGACTGCCCGGGGCCCTCCCTCAGTAACCCATATAGGAGAGATTTCCCACTTTACCACACTCTCACACAACGAGGATGGACTCCCTCGCCCCTTCACACATACACCCAGGACTGACCCCTCTCCTTCTCATACACCTAAGAGGCACCGTGTAGGAGGCCTCAGCGAGAAGTCAAATGCAGGGATAACCCAGTTGGCGCAGGTAGTTTTTGATCTATTTATGTAACAACGGACTAATACTGAGATAAATTATTCTACCCTTGCCCATTGGACTGCGTCCTTGCAATCTAACCAGGCTTGTTACCAGTAGTTGTCGCAAATACTTGTGTCTAGAATTGGCACCGAAGTAATTGGCTTCGTTCGCCGGGTGGGATTTTGCCGTTTTGCTGGAAGTTAGGGAGAGGGTAGCGATATTATGATCAATTATGTTAGTAACATATCTTAATAGCAGTCTAAATGTCTGTATAATCAGGCTATCTAAGATACCAGTCATTTGTGGTCTATCATGGGGGTCAATGGTAGGTACCCCTATTATTACTGACCACTTGAGGAGAAAGATGGTTATTCAAAAATCCTGGTGATAAAATATGATAAAAATATGTAATATTAGTAAAACCACTATCAATACATGCAGGGTATTAGCCAGACATCACCCTGCCTGCCGAATGTGCGGGCATTTACAATTTCCGGCAGCCAGTTTTTTAGGCAGGCTCTCAGCAAAAAAATGCCTCTTGGTCACAATTTCTAGAAAAAAATCCTACTGTTATGAAAATATACCATTATACTCCATGGTAAATACCATGGTATCAATGTCTACGTATTTGTTTTCATGTTTTTTTGGTCGCCCATGCGGGCTTGTTAACGAGTACTCCACGGCCAGCGGATTGGAGCGGCCATCATTATGGCTTGTACGATAAAAGGGAATTATACATCACATTTTTATTTCGTTTCGTGTGACTGGATCGTAATTTGATCGTTTGTCGCACGTTAGCAGAAGGTGAGGTAATGGTTTTTCTAAACGTTCAGCGAACGTTCGATTGAAGGTTCAACTAACGTGAAAAAAAAATCCTGGCCCCCTATTAACGTTCGCGGAACGTTCAACTGCTAGCTGGAGTGCCACTCGTGTGAAGCATTAGGGCCGAGGTTGGTGCCACTCATGTGAAGCATTAGGGCCGAGGTTGGTGCCACTCATGTGAAGCATTAGGGCCGAGGTTGGTGCCACTCGTTTGAAGCATTAGGGCCGACGTCGGTGCCACTCATGTAAAGCATTAGGGCCGAGGTTGGTGCCACTCGTGTGAAGCATTAGGGCCGAGGTTGGTGCCACTCGTGTAAAGCATTAGGGCCGAGGTTGGTGCCACTCGCTTAAAGCATTAGGGCCGACGTTGGTGCCACTCGTGTGAAGCATCAGGACCGAGGTTGGTGCCACTCGTGTGAAGCATCAGGACCGAGGTTGGTGCCACTCGTGTGAAGCATCAAGACCGAGGTTGGTGCCACTCTTGTGAAACATTAGGGCCGAGGTTGGTGCCACTCATGCGAAGCATTAGGGCCGAGGTTGGTGCCACTCGTGTGAAGCATTAGGGCCGAGGTTGGTGCCACTCGTGAGAAGCATCAGGACCGAGGTTGGTGCCACTCGTGTGAAGCATCAGGGCCGAGGTTGGTGCCACTCGTGTGAAGCATTAGGGCCGAGGTTGGTGCCACTCGTGAGAAGCATCAGGACCGAGGTTGGTGCCACTCGTGTGAAGCATTAGGGCCGAGGTTGGTGCCACTCGTGAGAAGCATCAGGACCGAGGTTGGTGCCACTCGTGTGAAGCATTAGGGCCGAGGTTGGTGCCACTCGTGAAGCATTAGGGCCGAGGTTGGTGCCACTCGTGAAGCATTAGGGCCGAGGTTGGTGCCACTCGTGTGAAGCATTAGGGCCGAGGTTGGTGCCACTCGTGAAGCATTAGGGCCGAGGTTGGTGCCACTCGAGTGAAGCATTAGGGCCGAGGTTGGTGCCACTCGTGTGAAGCATTAGGGCCGAGGTTGGTGCCACTTGTGAAGCATTAGGGCCGAGGTTGGTGCCACTCGTGAAGCATTAGGGCCGAGGTTGGTGCCACTCGAGTGAAGCATTAGGGCCGAGGTCGGTGCCACTCGTGTGAAGCATTAGGGCCGAGGTTGGTGCCACTCGTGAAGCATTAGGGCCGAGGTTGGTGCCACTCGAGTGAAGCATTAGGGCCGAGGTTGGTGCCACTCGTGTGAAGCATTAGGGCCGAGGTTGGTGCCACTTGTGAAGCATTAGGGCCGAGGTTGGTGCCACTCGTGAAGCATTAGGGCCGAGGTTGGTGCCACTCGAGTGAAGCATTAGGGCCGAGGTCGGTGCCACTCGTGTAAAGCATCAGGACCGAGGTCGGTGCCACTCGTGTAAAGCATCAGGACCGAGGTTGGTGCCACTCGTGTGAAGCATCAGGGCCGATGTCGGTGCCACTCGTGTGAAGCATTAGGTCCGAGGTTGGTGCCACTAGTAAGAAGCATTAGGTCCGAGGCCAGGGCCAGGGTCAGACGTATGTGACGCTTCGGCATCGAATTTGTTTCAACATTAAAGAGTTGGAGAGAGGGTCCCATTTCTTTGCAAAGGTGGAGAATTTGTACGTGTTCTTTTCTAATTTGTAATGATATATAATAGTGCTCTTAATACCGATAAAATGCGGAACCATATTTATCCGTTTACATACATATGTATATTTCTTGGTTATTCAAAATACATGGTTAATGAGTTGGCTGTATAAGATCTTATGTTCGCCTAATATACATGACTGAGTATTAAATGGTAATGCCATCCTGCATATCACTCAACCATATCACTAAAAGAGACAAAGGTGTTATGACTAAACAACACATGAGTTTTAGTTTCTAATTCGCTTCCGCAAAAATTGCATCTATCATTGGTTTTCAACTTATCGTTATCAAGATTTTTTTCAAGATGATAATCCTCCAACCAGTTTTCTATGAACATATTTGCATAGGTGCTGTGTATGTAAAATAGATGTTGTCCAGCTACAAGACACATGTGGTAGATTCGCATTAGCATTTCTATATGTCTCTTTCCATTCGCGGGGTATACAATGAATCAAGCTATAAAAGTCTGCGAAGTTTAGATATACATGGTATTGCTGTGCAAACTGATTAAATCTCCGTTGGCATCAACAAGATCATTAATAAACATCACGCCTGATCAAATAAGCTCGTGTTTTCGCTTTCAAGAGTATCGTATTTTATTAAGTGTGAGTTCCAAAGTGGATATTCAAAAACCTTTTGCTCATCATTTGAGCTCGATCTGTACTTATACCATGCCAAAAAGACATCGGCCCGGAAAGGGTTTAATACCGTTGTAAAAAAATTTAAGAAATGAGATCCAATTCCCAGCACATTCGACGTTCACTACAAATAATCTCACAAAAGAGTTATTTCCATGAACATTCGTTGGATATTAGCCTTTTTATCTATGTTGTCTTGAGAGCTTTTGTCTTAAGTTGTATTAGCGGCAGGGTTACTCCACCAATTTCGAGTCGTTTTTTTTTTGTTCTACATAAATTTACGAATGACATTGCTAATTCTCACAATATGTTATTTCCCGGGCGTTTGTAGAATGGTAAAGACATGGTTAAGTTTCAACAAAGCGATCACTTTAAAGCAGCATGCTTACATGCGCCATCTTAGATTTTTTACATTTTAGAATCAAGACTAAAAGTATCTGAAATTTATGGTGCATATATGTTTTACATTTTGTTGAGTCTGTAAAACGATACTTTCAACATAAAACTGCGTGGGACTAGTTTTTCGCGCGCTGACGTCCCAGCGAGCCGCGGTCGACATCACAGAATACCGAACAGTGAACAGGCGCGCAAGGATATAAAGCCGGTGAACAAATTCGCTTCTCTCCGGATAGCCCACGGGCTTTCAGAGTATAAAATTCAACATAGAAAATACTTATTTGACATGGAGAAGAGATTGGTAATATAAAAATTACCGAAGATATTGCGTTAACAAAAGCCACTCTCCATCGCCGAGATAGATTTCTTTTGCCATATATTGTTAAAAATTCCGCTAACTTAATAAGCAGAATGGCTATAATTAATCCTAATCGTGTCCTGCAGATTTACACACAATTTTATAATACCAAGCAAGGTAAACTCCGAACACATACCTTTTCTTTCTGGATCTCTCCAAGCCAGCCAGACAGCTTTAGTTTTTTCAACATTAACCTTTACACCAGAACATATGCCAAACTTATCCAATAGGTAACACTTTAGTCAAGTCAAGTCAGCCTAGCTCCTTTCGGTCTGAAAAGTGAGCCAAGTCGGCTTGACTCATTTCGATCTAAAAAAAGTGAGCCAAGTCAGCTTGACCCATTCGAGCTAGCACTTTAGTAGCATTCATTGTGCTAGTGAGTGGGTAATCTCCTCTCAGACAGATTCTAATGAAATAATAATTCTATAGTGAAAAAATAAAGTGTTAAGCATTTTTAGACGACAGCTCACTGCCGTCAACCTCTGCCCAGGGAGAAAAAGCCATTGTTGATAACACAAATAGACACACCATTATATGAAATATTAACGAACCGGTATGGTGAAAGACCTTCCGAAACCATATGAATGAAGCACCTGTTCTGAGAGTAATGAATACTGGAGGCTTCTTTATAGAAAAAGCCCTATATCTTTCCAATTTTTGTTGACAGAACTCGGGAACCCAGAGCCAATGACTTACATATGCATATGCATTACAACCTCCGGTATTTCGATAGCTTATTTCAAATCCCCTTCACGCACCTCTCTCTGTGCAACGCTTAATTTTGTTCACATTTTCATTATTTAGGAATGATGCAATTTGACGGCTTGTTCTCATCTTGCTTTCAGTACAACGATTCACAATAGCGCTTTTGTTCGTTCCATAGTTGTTCTTGCTTTACAATTTCCTTTGCATTCACAAGTAGTCTATGAATAAGCTTATTCACATAATTTTGCTTCTCCCAATTACAAAAAAAAACATACTAGCCTTTTCACCTTCTTCATAATGCCGTGATTTAGATCTCAAAAACACACTTTTAATGCGCGGCAGTCTTATCTGTTCCAGTTTAGATTTAATCGTTCCTGACCAGGTTGACTATCTTCGTATGATGGTGGGCTTCAAGCGTTAATAGATCACGCCTTGCTTAATAACAATTAATGAATGCGGTGTAATACTTTTAAGTAAGGTGGCAGAGCTGGTTGTGCGCCGGCGATGTGCCGCGTTTAAAGTGGCAGGAGCGAAATCAGCATCATGTCAGAGAGGGAGGAGTTAGAGGGGTGCTTACGGCCGATTAGTCAGAAAAATCTCGATAAACCCCCTGCAGTGGATGAGTATTTTGTACTCTGAGGACATCAACAATATACGTTTTTTTTTACAACAAAAATAAGTCGTTCCAAATTTTCTTGGAGCACGACTTTTTTTTTGACACAAAAATTAACTAGTTCCTAATTTTTTCGAAAAAAAGAACTCGTTGCAAACTTGGTCGCGGCACCAGTTAATTTTCTTCGGAAACAAATAAGTCGTTCCAAACCCGGAGTTGCATCCCGCATTTTGTTTTTGGGGGGTGGGGGGGAGGAGGGCTGAACTGGGATGAACATGGGGTATACACTTATGTGCCGCCCTAATGACCCCTTTTTGCGCCTGTTTCTCATTTTCCTCGGTGCAGTTACCTACATTTGCTTTCAATGTGCCCATCAGAACTTTCCATTCGCAAGCCAAATAAAATGCTCAATATTGTTTTCACATAATTATGTGATTTCCTTGCCCGGAAATCAGCTCCATCCCCAATATACGTTGCATAACTGTCATTGTCCAATTTGGACGTTATCTTTTTTCACTAAAATATGAGATCTCACTGACCACGAATCGCGTACTTTTCTGTCACACTAAATATACCATAGGCGGCACACCTACATCACTGCAGTAAGGTAGTGCGCCCCCCCCCCCCCCGCCCCCCCATCCCGTGCGGAAGTCTGGGTAAGTAAGTCGCACTGCTGCATACGGTTGCTAGCCAGTTACGAAATCGCTGGACACATGCAATCATGACTACCTTTGATTGATGCGTGAGGCGGGTCGAAGTGTGAGTTGGGTATGCGGTGAGTTGCTTACTATTGGGTATATTGTATATTGAGCCGCCGGGTGCTGACTGACACAATTGTGACCAACGGAGGTGACCGCCCGTGGTGAGGAGGATGAGGTCACCTTGTCGGCATCATGTCCGAATGACTGACTGGGTCGTACTTCGTGCTGCAAGCCAACAGCCAGCCTTTGATTGGTTGGCTTCAAAAAAACAATGGGTTGCTAGGGGCGTCAGTGTGAGAGAGTCCATTGTTATTTCTGCTGTAGGGGTGGTCTTGTCTTCTTGTAAACTCTCGCGGGTGCACATAAAATACATTCTGCCACGTCTCGTGCGTAAGCTGCGTATCATAAGTCACGCACGTTACAAAAGTGTTCGTCCCCTGCCGGCATGTCCCTGGCGGCAGCATTCAGAATCACAATAAGCGAGTTTTTTCCCTTCCCCCTTTTGGTGTCTTTGTCTTAGTATCTTGCTTTGTGTCTTACTCTTCGTTGCTACTGGGGTGCGTTATTCATCGTCTCTAACGCGGTGTTTACCAGGCCTGTCTCTAACTTATCACGGGGTCCGTTAGAGCCAGGCAGCATTTGCTTAGAGGCAGGTCTGGTAAACGCGGTGTATGTTATTATTCGTATCTAGCGCGGTGTGCGAGCATTCGTATCTAGCGTGGTAAATTACGCTTCGTAGCTCCCTAGTGGGTTATTCTTCGTATCTAGCGTGGTGTGTTATTCTTCGTATCTAGCGTGGTGCGTTATTTTTCGTAGCTACCTAGTGAGTTATTCTTCGTATCTAGCGGGGTGTGTTATTCTTCGTGGCCAACGTGGTGTGTTATTCTTCGTGGCTACGTAGTGAGCTGTTATTCGTATCTACCGTGGTAAATTACTCTTCGTAGCTCCCTAGTGGGTTATTCTTCGCGTCCAGCGTGATGTGGAATTCTTCGTAGCCAACGTGGTGTGTTATTTGTCGTAGCCAACGTGGTGTGCTTTTCTTCGTATCTAGCGTGGTGTGTAATTTATCGTATCTAGCATGGTGTGTTATTATTTGTAGCTAACATGTTGTGCTCTTGTTCATAGTTAGCGTGGTGTTATTCTTCGTACCTACTGTGGTGCGTTATTTCCGTGGTTAGTGCAGCTTCGCACAGAGAATCATATACTCCTCTATGTCCCTCTTATTTATTCTCGAATCAAATGATACACAAACAATACACAAAGTAATATGTCGGAAGCATGAACACGCAAGGAAGAAAAAGTGGGTGCCTTTAAGGTGGTTTACCTCCAATCCGGCCCCAACGTATTTATCGCAGATAACATCAATAATTGCATTACAATAATTAGTTGGGTGGCAAATAAACTTTAAATATACGCCTATTACAATATATTTACTGTGTACATTTTTCTCATTAATATAATCAGTCTATTGGTGACCTCCGTAATACGCTATTATACATATCTTTATCGGATATCAAATATACTGATCTATAAGTTATCTGCACATTAAAATATATGTAGTTGATATTATTTAGGCATCTTCTCGTAATAAATACCATATATATATATATATATATATATATATATATATATATATACAGTAAATTGTCATTTCATATAGATATTAAAATATTTGTTACTCCACATACATAATCTCTTTGTTACACTCTGTGTTGCTTGCATTCGTATATTGCAATACGTCTATTTGGTGATATGATTTTAACATGGAAATTGCGAAAAATCTATTTGCTCGTCTCATTGACACGCGTATGTAGCAATACATCTATTATGATATCATTTACCTTTACGCATGTTGTTGTCAATTCTGACCCGACGGCGGAGGAAAAATAACTGCTCTCCATTTTCATGGAGATTGATGTCGGGGTCAATGTAGTTACTGAAGCAGGATCAAGGACATACCGCGATCTCGAAACGTAAGTGTCATTAATAAGTTTCTAAATATATATATTTATCGTTGCCAAAGCAGTTGAATGAGTAACGAAATAACGAAATTAATAGACCGTTCCTGGAGACATTATGGCAGGCGCGTGTTTCGGGTGAACTCTAGCTCGCTCTGCGCTGCATAACATGCAAAAAGTACGGACCTATAGCTGCATAATTTTTTACAGTTTATCAAAGGTTAACAAAAAAACGAAAACCCACTTTGTACAGATACGTATCTCGACTATCAAATAATATCATTTGAAGAACGAGATGAAGGCATAAAAGCCAAGAAAACAGCTCATATAACTGCCAACCAGCGAATGTGATGACCGTCACTACGCTGTTCGTTGCAGAATAGCGGCCATATTCTTGGTTTGCTGCTGTTCTTCAGTGCGGAAATATAGTCATTTACGTATGTTTTGGAACACCCGAAAAATAATTACAAACCTGGGTGTTCCAAAACATACAGTCAGAAAAATTAATTAATTTTGCAGCTGTTCCAAAACTTTGATACTTTTTTTTGGGTGGGGCGGGGGGGGGGGGGTGGTAAAGGGCAGGGGGCTTGTACTGTCAGTCAGCCCAAAAGCTTCCGTAGCCGTAGCCACCACAGGATGCGTGTAAGGGGCAGGGTGGGGTAAGGTCAGCACACGGTATTTGGCTTCCTTGCTTCCTGTCAAACAAAGCCTGGCACGAGTGTAATGGGATCAGTCGAGAAGGAGGGGGAGGGGGGAGCTGTCACAAACTTAGCCTCTTCGTCACCACAGGCACTTGGCGAGCTGAGAGGAACGGCCCTCCTCTGACGACGGGGGTGGGGTGGGCAGCAGTGGGAATGGGGATTACTGTCAGTCAACCAGCTCTGATGGAGAGAAGAGAAGCGGAGAAATGTGCGTCACATGGCTAGGCAGGGGTGGAGGGTGGTGCAGACAGAGCAGTCAGGCAGCGCAGAAATAAAACAATGTATGCGAGTCGGGGGGGAGGGGGGTGGAAGGGGGTGCAGGGAGAGGCGGTCAGTCAGGCAGCGCGGACATATATACAATGAACGCGCGGGTACCACCGCGAGTTTTGACTGACATTTGATATGCCCCGAAAAGAATACAACTCCTTTACAATATTACCTATTTGAGTAGCTTGAGTGATATTGGATGGTGGTAAGCGTGGGAACTGATGCCTAAAAGTTGGGAGGGTGCTGGATCGGAGGTTGATACTCCCTTATTGAGACCGTTTTCAATGTTATATGTCTTCACGGCCGAGACCTAAGTAAATAGATCTATTTCCGAAAAATTAGGGTGTACTAAAACATTGATACAAAAAAATTACCTACCATCTGTGGTGTACTAAAACATACAGCCACAAAAAATAATATTTTTTTCCAAAATTGGGGTGTTCCAAAACATAGGGACATTTTTGGTGTTCCAAAACATACGTAAATGACGGTAATGATCGTTCTGGCGTTTTTTTTGTCTAGATATATTACAAATCTGATTCAGGAATATATGTTGTACAGAATACATAACTTGGTACCAGATTTATACCGATTATAACTTGTTATAAAGCGATGATATGGACCGGTATACACTGTCTTTTCAATTCAAATATGTGCCCTCCAGTGTCCCGGTTGCGTAGCAACCAGGAATGTCGAACGGGGAGCCTAAAGACTGTTAAACTGTTCATAGAGACATCTTGTGGGTTTGTTCTGTGAATAGCAATACCATAGAATCAACCTTCCCCTGACAAAAGAAACTTTGAAGTCGGGCACCTGAACCAACTCCATAGGCATGCATGGTAAACGCATCCGACAATCAGTTTTCTAACCCGAAACACGCAGCGTATATTTTTCACGATAGATGTCGCCTGGGGTATCTGGAACAGGCCGTTCCAGATTGAATGTCGTATTTTCTAATGGAATGAGAAGCGCTTATTTTAACTTACATCATTTACTGTGTCTTTACTCCTATCTAGTTAAGTTAGTGTATTTCACAAAATTACTATAATAACCTAGTGCAAATATGTGAAGAAATTGCCGTTGCTTGACCCGACAAAGGATTTGTTTAATCTATATACCGGGGCGAGTAATAATTGACAAAGCAGGTCAGAATTGACAACCACGTACGTACATTATGGCTACACATTTTTCGCCAATTCTATTTTCACTTTTGAGGCCAGCAACAAACACTTGCTTTTAGAACAATTGCGCATCACACCCGGTGCCTTGCTGCAGCTGCGTGATACGCACTCACAGAGTCCCGGGAACCGGCTGGCTGCGCGGTTTAATTATGCGTGAAAAAACGAGTGGGTGCGATTTTTTTTGGTCCATGCATGCCTAATTATCATAATATAGTTAAAAGCTAATACATTGATCTCTCTATTATGCATGCGGTCCGTTCGATGAGACCGTTGGAAGCGTTGTATTTCGAGGAATATAATCAATGTTGACATTTCTGCAACATACGGAGCACCATTGTCCTCGCCAGTCCCAGTGCATATATGAGGAACGTTTTGACGTTTTATATGAGGATTGTTTAAAGACAAGATTATAATTATGGCATACGACAGGAACACCTCGACACAACGCATCAGCCCATGTAGAAGTGTTGCCTGACTTCAAGAATATAGTGGGTATTAATCGACTCCCGTGCCGTTAAAATTATCTATGATTACCAATATAGCGAAAAGAAATGGTGAGTTTACACCTTAATGTTGTAAACTGACGGATGAGTAATAGGGATAACTGGCCACAACTTGCTACCACTTGGCGTTTTCTAACGTCTACATTCTGCCTTGCCATTTTTTCATCGGTTGACAGCTCGGCTGATACCGTCCTGATAAGTCTATTTGGTAATGCCATTTTGCAATTAATTTTTTAGCCAGTGATCTTATTTGCGCAGTAGATTTTTTTAGCAGTGAATCTACATAGCAATATCATTATAAATCACGTTTATAGCAGTATAAGTATATGTTGCAATCTCATGTAAACACACGCACATAACACAATAATATCATGAGATATATCTATACGATTATTTAAAAAAAACACGTATATATAGGTATGTACCTGTTCTAATGGCATTTACACACGCATCAGTAAGTTTGCGTCGCAATATAATTGTAAAAACAAACATATATGCACGTATTACTATAAAACATTTTTATGTTTGAAGTTGTTGATAATTCCCGTTTGTCTCATGGATTCCTAATTACTACAAACGAGTCCATATGCAAAGATTTCTTGCTATTACGAAACGTCTACTTGTATCACCCAGTGGCGGATTGTCACGGATTTATGCTTTTGAGTGATTGCTGTCAATGTCAGTTTCATCTGTGTGAAGCTGTGCGAGAGTTAATCAATCAACCTTGCTAGTCTATGGCCAACTGATTGAAGATGTGTTATAGATGTCACAGTTATAGATGTCAACATCACGGAATGTCTATTTGTGTGACTGTGTATGAGTTAGTCGCAAGTAAGAGTCTTTTGGTGTAATTGCAGTAGAGTGGCAATAGCCGCTATATATATATATTGAACCGTAGTTATCGGAGGGATAACCGGAGACAGATGTCATAAGTGGTGGTGTAGCTATGTGAGACTATGTGCCATTGTGTTATGCGGCTGTGCGCCAGCGCATTGTGAGGCTGTATGCCATTGTATTATGTGGATGTGCGCCACAGTATTGTGCGGCTGTGTGCCAAGATGATCGTTGCTGCCGAAAAATGACGTGATCGCTGTGTGCCTGATATGGTAACTGAAATGGTGGACATTCACGTAAGTGCCTTAATGTCCATGTTTATTTATATTTCATAAGCTTAACCGCAGATTGCCAGAAATATATATACATAATTTCCCAAATAATTATCGCTTGTTTATATAGTTTACTTATAACTGCGAACGCCCAGAGCGGCCTTAAATTAGCTGCTGTATAGGAGAAAAGATAGAACATTAGAAACCATTTGTAAATACAATCTTTCGTTCTCATTTTGTTGTATTGTTATGCGTATTGTTATGTTTATTGTTATGTCTATAAACACATTACCCCTTGACGCACGCGACACGGATCCAGGGGGCGGGTGTCTAAACCCCCCCCCCCCTCCCCCCGCCCCGTCAAGCAAGGGAATGTTATGGACTAGTACAAACTTTACAAAATCAAGCGTTCTAACGTATGAACCATCCCCCACCCCCATCCTCCAACCGTCGTAAACAAGTTCTCCATAGCACCTCCCGTGTATAATGTGTTATATGTATTGTACTCACATAAATGACATTAAAGGTCAATTTCATGAAAAATTATTAATTTGATTTTCGGTTCCCAAACCTTGAGGTATAGGCCCAGCATGGCAAAACCTACATATGATTGACATTGGTTGACCTTAAAGTTGAACGTGTACACGCTTCCAGATTCTGTGTATTAGCTCTAGTTACCATGGTGATGCTTTGTTCTGTGTCGGTTGGGCCCACACGGCTCTTGCTAAACATCTTCACCAGTTCGCGGCGAAAACGAGGTCCGCTGAAGCAGTAGAGCAGGAAGTTGATGGCATTGTTGGTGTAGGCGGCGATATTAAGCCAGGCCCACACGAGGTCAATGCGGGCGTACTCGGCGTCCGTGTCGACCCCCTCGTACCACTGGTCCTGGGTGCTCAGGAAAACGGTTATGGGCGCCGTCGTCAGCAGATACACGATGCTCACCACCAACAAGATGGCGGTCATGCTCGTCATCTTCACGTCATTCCCCATGTTGAGATTCTTCTTCCGGATGTGGTTGGCGTGGAGGAGTTTGATGGCGATGGCAGAGTTGGTGATGAACATAATGGTGAATGGGCCGAAGGAAGCCAACACCGAGTCAGTCCAATGCCAGATGCGAGTCATGAAGTCGTTGTACTTGTCGTCGGTCAAAGAGCAGAAATAATCCTCGTAATCTACGTCATAAACTAGCCCGTATGTCCAAAAGAAATGGCTGTTGAGGGCCGCTAAGATGATCGCCAGAACCGCCAACTGCACAGCCGCCATCTTGCGTGTCATGAATCTCTTGGCCAAATGCGGAGCGTAGATGGCGACGGTGCGTTCCAGCGATACGCACACCAGAATCCAGCCTTCGAACTGCAGCAGAAAGTACACCGCAAAGATGTGAACCTTACAGCCGACTGTAGACAATTTGCGGACATCAAGACCGTTGACAGTGCGGATCCAGAATCGAAGGAAACCGGTAAAGAGGACCACGGTATCCACAACCGCCAGGACGACCAGGTACATGCTGGTGGTGTGTACGCGGAGTCCCGGCCTCAGCATCACTACAGCAGACAGGATGTTCCCGGCCGCACCCAGGATGATGACGATGGCGGCCCCGTAGATCCAGACCTGGTCAGCGAGGATCTTGTCAGGCTGTTGGCGATACGGTAGGCCGGCCTCATCGGTGCTGGTGACGTAATCACGGATAGAGGCAAACGTAACAGTGGCGCCATCTGCTGCAGACTCTGTGACGGTATCCATGGCTACGCCGTCAGCTAAGCCGCCTCACTATGAAGAGAAAGTAGAAAAAACGAGACAAAGACAAATGTAACTGAAGAGTTATAATAGCAAAGCAATTGGTAGGCGTACAGTGCTTTTGACGAAACCCTTTTCACGAAACCCAGAAGGTTTTTAACTTGTCAAGATGGTTCACATGCACAAGAAACAAAACACAATGTCTGCTACAACAAGGGCTCCGCGATGAAGCTGACCGATACTCTGTCTGGAGTCACGTTATCTGCTACAAATGACTCTCCACACACCAACTTCGAAGTTTTCATGATAAGCATGGAAATGGACAACCCCTCCAACTTCGGCCTGAAGTCACAGACGTTGGCAGACATCATAGCGGGCATCACAGTAGCTATAAAGGCCGACCCGTCATCACAGATATCAGACGGGTCATAACCAACGGTTGGCCAGAACGAAACTGCCAACTGCCCCTGTTTTATCGACATGAGCATATCAGAATGAACTGACCACCTCGGCGATTTTGAGCAGACCTCGGTAAACATCGGCAAACATCGGCGGGCTGTATCCCTGAGATTTTACGCAATCTTAATGAAACAAAGCACGAATAAAACAGAGCAAAAGAAGTGGCGACATAGGTAAAATGAATAGAGCATCGTATAATAAGGTTCGGCGATTTAAAAAAGACCTCGGTAGACATCGACAAACATCGGCGGGTGTCATTCACAGGGGAATCTCCAATTCGTGACGTCATTTACAGGGTATTTCCCCAAGGATGGCTCTCCGTGATAAATTCGGAAAATTCAAGAACAAAATATCGAGAAAACGTGTAAATAGTTCAGAAGACATTCGTGTAGATCATAATTATATCGGAGACCATTATATATAACCAGAGTGATTAAAGTGTGAACACAAGGTGTAAATTACTCATAATTAGTGTGAAATAACCTGCGCCAAAAACATTTTCAAGCTTCAGGACCTGCTTATCGGGAAATTAGCACGGAATTTCTCTTTATTTTTATTACAAGAACTATGCTTTTAGATGTTTTTAAAAGTGGCTTGGTGTCAAGATTTTCATTTTTGATGAAATTATAGCCAATTATGTGAAGGTAGTGATTTCGAATTTTGGCAAAAACTGTCCTGCAATTTGGAAAGATAGTTTTGACACAATAAATATCAAGCACTGTTTTTTCGAAACTTGTCTATTTGCTTGATTGTGGCTTTGATGAGTGAGAAACAGTAATTTTAGAGGTAGTGGTTGTCCATACTTGTCACCCGATCACTCCATATGAGTGTAAACACTCGGGAATCCTCTATCTGTTGCACGCCAAGTTTACTCGTGGCCAGTATTATGGAAAACTAGAAGTTCAAAGTGTCATCTACCAACATATTGACAAAAAGGATGTTATTTTGTCGCACGACCCACCCCTTGCTATCCGCGCCGGCCGCGCAGCTTGCCTGATTTCACGTCCTATGTCGCAACTAGTATGACAGCGCCCTGCGCGTGCTATCCATTGTCACGCAGGGGGCGAGGCAAACCGCGCACTGAACAAAACCCGCGAGAGCTGACATGCCGTGTGTGACCTACCCCCCTTCAAGCTATTTCAGTCTCCTTCACCACATAGTAAGTTATTAATTATCGCGAAGGACCTCACGGAACCGATAAAAACAGCGATCGCACGCCCACTTTTGCAATTGACATAATGATAAACATACACATTTTTGCCATCTAAAACAAAAACAGTTGGCTAATTTCTTTTTGGAGCCCAAACTGTCACTTCCAGATAATAGGGCTATACAGTTCTCGCGATCGGGCCGCGAGACTTCAGTTTTGGGGACAAACAAACACACGTGCTCCATGTTGAAGCATAGGCAGCTACATGTCAATTTCTTTCCAGATTTATTCTAAAGCCTATGAGTACCATTTCACTAAAAATGAAAAAAATTAAAGACACCCGTACCACCCCATTCGCTAGGTGGCTAGGAAGACAAAAATGAAGACACCCCAAGTTGGGGCGGTACCCCAAGTTAGAGTAGGGGAGACATCCAAACTTCGGGTGATGCCGTGAGACAGGGGAGGGGAGAAACTTCAAATTGGGGATCTACCCCAAGCTAGAGGAGGGGAGACACCCTGAGTTAGGGGATGGGAGGCCCCTCAAGTTAGGGGAGGGGACGCACCCCAAGTTCTGGAAGGGGAGACACCCCAAGTTAGGGGAGGAATGACACCCAAAGTTGGGGGGTAGTATGATGGAGGAGGTAGGGAGACATTCAATATTCGGATGGTACCCTAAGTTAGGGGAGGGGAGACACCCCAATTTATATGAGGGGAGACACCCCAAGTTAGGGTGGTGCCCCAATGAACACCCAACCTCCGTTTTCAAATTCCTAGATCCGCCCCTACTACTGTAGAGAGATATGTTAGTGGGGTCGTAGGCCGACACGTACGGAAGGAGTGGTGCACAATCCAAGTTTTGTCAAGTTCTCCTAAGTTAGGAGAGGAGAGACACCGTAGGTTAGAGGAGGGGACACATCCCAAGTTGGGGTGGTACCCCAAGTTAGGGGAGGGGGGACACCCCAACTTAGGGGAGGGGGGACACCCCAAATTTGGGAACAGGAGACACTCCAAATTAGAAAAGGGGTGACAACTATAATTGGGGTTTGGGGTTCCAAGTTAGAGGAGGGGAGAAACCTCACGTTTGGAGAGGGGAAATACCCCCAAAATATGGGACGGGAGACACCCCAAATATGGGTGGTGCTTGAAGTTTGAGGAGGGGATCAAGAAACCCCAAATTAGGGGAAGACACCCCAGGTTGGGGTGGTACCTGAAGTTTATGGAGGGGATATACCAATAGTTACGGGAGGGGTGACACCCAATATTTGGGGTGGGGTGGTGCCCCAAGTTTGGGGATGGCCCCAAGTTTGGGGATGGGAGGGGCCTTAAGTTTGGGGAGGGGAGAGGCCGTAAGTTATAGGAGGGAAGACACCCCAAGTTGGACCACCCGAACTAGACAATCTAAATTAGAAGAGGGGAGACACCCCAAGTTAGGGGCGACACTCAAATTTGGGTGATACCCTAAGTTACGGGAAGGTAGACACCATAGGTTAAGGGAGGGGAGAATCCCTAGTTAGGGGAGGGAAGAAAAGCCAAGTTGGGGCGGTAGTTCAATTTAGCGGAGGGAGACACAGAATGTTGGGCGTAGGGGGTCAAGAGCGGCAGTTTTCACTGATCACCAAGAAATCATTTCTTTATTCCCAGGTCACGATGAATTAAAACGAGCAATCTCCGCATAAAAAAAGGAAAGGGCGGATACATGTTATAAATTGGTGATTTCCTCTTTCACGGTTATATAATATTAAAATTCCCATTCCACGATTAAAAAAAAAGTCCATGATCACGACGGTCGCCTAATACCTCATTCCCAGTTCACGAAGAATTATATCCATCATTCCCAGTTCACAGTCAAATGAAAAGCCCAATCCCGAGGAACAGAAATACCCCCTCCCCCCCACCATGTTGGGCACGCTTAATTTACGTAGAAGATTTCACTTATTAAAAGTGAAACGTTGCAGATATAGAGGAATCACCGGTATTGGTGACCATGAAACTGCAAATGATGATCGTTAGGCACCCCCCAAGTATTGTTTTTTTTATTTAGTTTTTACCATACCTATGTAGACCGGCACGGCGGTAGATCTGCCCAAAGATCAGACGCGTATATAGTCGATTAAATTGTGGTAATCGGACAATTTATGGAAAAGTTACAGTCTATCACACTGGAGACCCGTCCGGCGCGCTGTGCAAATACACGGTGTCGATCGACAACCGGAAAAGCGGGAGAGGGGTCCCTTATTAAAAAATATGTAGAAACTTTAATATTAAAGATATTTTATTTCTGTTTGTTGTATTTGGTAAATAAAGGGAGGATACGCAGGTCTAAATTCGTAGTGGGGGTCTCAATTGCAACGCTTCTTGGCACATTTTAGTGTTACGGGGTTGGGTAACCACCCCCGTAAAAAATATGTTCCAATGAACAGATTTCGGTAGATTTTGGAAATAATATTCACAGATACCTGAGAAAGAAAAACAGGTTTGATTACTATTGCAACTTGTTTCGGGTTGACCCCTGATTCAGCACAGGCTGCACGGACTATACAGCAAGCCGATGAGGGAGGCGCGCAAACTCTGGTATAAATAGAGGTGATTCGAGAGGCCTCGAGAGACAGAGAGAGCCACAGACAGACAGAGAGAGCCACAGACACAGAGACAGAAGTTGCTGCAGACCCCAGGGGTCATACTTGCTATAAGCTTGCCGCGATAGCCGCGGCTGTAGTGAGTGTGATTCTTGGGTCTGGTTCCTTGGTCATATTCTTTATATGCAAGGTGCTTTCCTTTCCTACTAGTTACTGTGACGTGCTATGAGGTTCTGCGAGAGGCTGTGAGGTTCCGTATGGTGCTATTATTTACTGTAGGGTGCTATTAGTTACTGCAAGGTGCTATTGGTTACTGTAGGATGCTATTAGTTACTGTGAGGTTCTGTGAGGTGCTATAAGGTTCTGTGAGGTTCTATTAGTTACTGGGAGGTTCTGTGAGGTGCTATGAGGTTTATTAAGGTGCTATGAGGTTCTGTGAGCTGCTATTAGTTACCAGTGTAGAAGACTCCAGCGATCCTACTTGCTACAAGCTTGCCGCAGTAGCCGCGGCTATAGTGAGGTCGATTTCAGTGTCTGGTTTCTCAGCCATATTCTTTATGGTGAGATAGCTGTGAAGTTGGTTATATCAAGTGAACATTTATTAGTGGAGAGAGGTTGCAGGAGCAGGATGTAACCGGAATGCGACTTCTTATTTTCTGCCGGGTAATGGCCGCCCGTGCGCATGCACCGCGCTAAATGAGCTATAAATTAAAACGTCATGAATATTCAGTACCAGCGCTGTGCCGTTACTTGAAGTTACGCTGATCGCGGCTTACAGCAGGGTGGGATTCATAGTCTGGGCAGCCTTGGCAGAATCAGGGGTCAACCCGAAACAAATTGCAATAGTAATCAAGCCTGTTTTTTTTTCGTTCCTTATGTATCTGGCAATATTATTTCCAAAATCTACCAAAATCTATTCTTTGGAACATATTTTTTACGGGCGTAGTTTACCCTACCCTCGCAACACCAGAATGGATTACGTATTTGTCCTAACACGAAGTGGCAGAAAAGCTTTGTAATTGAGACCCCTACTACTAATTTAGACCTTCGTAGCTTACCCCTACTATATGTAATGGAGTGTTATTTCATCTACCAAATGCAACAAACAAAAATAAAATATCTTTCATATTAAAACTTCTACATATTTTTAATGTGGGACCCCGCCCCAGGTTTTGCGGCTGTCTATCAACACCGTGCATTTGCACAGCGCGCCGGATGGGTCTCAAGTGTGACAGGCTGTAATTGTCCGATTTCCACAATTTAATCGACTATGTACGCGTTTTATCTTGGGCCAGATCTACCGCCGTACCTGTCTAGATAGGCAG
This sequence comes from Arenicola marina, assembly GCA_964019135.1. NCBI lineage: Eukaryota > Metazoa > Annelida > Polychaeta > Arenicolidae > Arenicola > Arenicola marina. Next base: position 37,062,657 of record OZ025255.1, read on the forward strand.
GGTAAAAAAATTGGGACGGGGGGCGACTCTATCTGCAACGTTTCACACTTTTAATAAGTGAAACGTTATAGCTAAATGAGGTGTGCCTTACCCTCAACATCGGGGGGAGGTGGGGGGGGGGGCAGGGAAGGTATTTATGTTCCTCGGGAATGGGCTGTTCATTTGACCTTGACCTTGAACTGAGAATGATGAAAATAATTCTTCGTGAACTGGGAATGAAGTAGAAAGCGACCCGTCGTGATCAGGGATTTTAGTTAATCGTAAAATGGGAATTTTAATATTAAATAACGCTCGTTTAAATTCATCGTAACCTGGGAATCAAGAAAGTTATTCTTCGTTATCAGGGAAAACGATGCCCCCTTGCAACCCCCCCGCCCCCCGCGCCCAACATGGTGTGTCCCCTCCCCAAACTTGTGGGTTCTCCCCTCCCATAGCTTGTGGTGTCTACGTTTCCGCAATTTAGGATACCACCACAACCTGAGTGTCACCCCTCCCCTAACTTGGGGCGTCTCCCCTCTTCTAATTTAGAATGTCTACCTTCTCCTAACTTGGGGTACCACACTAACTCGGGGTACCACTCTAACTTGGGGTACCACTCTAACTTGGAGTACCACTCTAACTTGGGGTACCACTCTAACTTGCGGTACCACCCCTAGTTCGGGTGGTCCAACTAGGAGCGTCTCCCTTCCCATAACTTAAGGCCTCTCTCATCGCCAAACTTGATGCCTCCCCGTCTCCAAATATTGGGTGTCTTTCCTCCCCAAATATTGGATGTCTTCCCTCCCAAATATTGGGTGTCTCCCCTCCTCAACCTGGGGTGTCTTCTCTCCCCTAATTCGGGGTGTCTATCCCCCACTCCATATTAAATGTCCACCTACCCCCTAAATTAGGTTACCACCCCAACTCTTGGTGTTATCCCTCTAATAACTTAGGGTGTCTCCCCTTCCATAACAGGGTGTGTCCCCTCCCCTAACTTGAGGTGCCTCCCCTCTCCTAGCTTGGGGTAGAGCTCCATTTTAAGGTATCTTCCCTGTCCTATCTTACGGCATCACCTGAATTTTGAATGTCTCCCCTCCCCTAACTTGGGGTACCGCCCCAACTTGGGGTGTCTTTCCTCCAATAACTTGGGGTAGCATTTGGAGTGTCTGCACTCCCTACTATCCCAGTCTCGCCTCCCCTAACTTAGAGTATGTCCCCTCTCCTAACTCCTTAAACCCCCTAACCCCCACCCCCCCCCCCTTCCCCCTTGAATCCTGCTGAGTAACATCTGTACCGATGAAATTTTACATTGACAGAGATGAAATATACAATATTGGTCATCGTGGTGGGAAAAAAAGTCATTTAACCTCACCCCCCCCCCCCGCCCCAAATCCCCTTCCACATACATATTTTATTCATTTGATCAGGATGAAACCCGTCAACTATCGATTGAATTGCGAATATCGGGCCAAGTATGAAAAAGTCAAAAGTAGTGAAGAAATATTTTTATATTTGTAAATGGGCCAAAAAGATTCCAAATTAACAAAGTACCATCAAGAGTGTTAAGTATTACTATGCTGTGGAAAAATCCGCGGTAGAAAAAGTCGGTCAAACCTGAGACCCGGCCATCCGGCTCGCCATGCAAATACACTGCATCGATCGATCGCACAGGATCCGCCCTGTACAGTAGGCCTACTTATCGTTCCGTTCAAAGCCAAAGCTCAGCCCAATGAAAGTAACTGTTTCAACTGAAAGTAAACATTAAATCGGCACACAATTTTGGCGAGAAGAGTTTAGAACCAGGCGCAGTCAAACGCCGCCAGTCATTGTGAATCCCGCTGGCGCCGTGGTGGAGCATCTTACTTTTTGATCGTAGGGTTGCGAGTACCGATGAATAAATTAAAAAACATATATATATTTATCGATGGCTATGCTTACTATTGTTCCTGAAAATCTGTTTTTAAAGAAAAATCTGTTATTTTAACTATGACGCAGCGAATAATTGAAAGAACGTGATTTTGATTTTTTATCTAGTAGGGGTGGGCGGGGAGTGGGGTTGTCATGGGGGAATTATCCCGAGGAGGAATGGCCTCTAACATTTAACATGTGAAAACCAAAACCGGCCCCCTCTATTCAGCACATCTTGAGCAGACTCTGAACCCGCCCCCCCCCCCATGCAGTGGCGTGTGCAGGAATCCTTGCAAGGGGGGGCACAATAAAAAAATTGACGGCAGCGGGGCGGGGGGAGAGGGGGGCACAGTTATGCAATCTTGCGACCGGGGGGGAAAGGCTGAACAAAATTGCGACCAAGGGTTCCATTATTTTTTTATCACCGTGGGGGGCACAGATTTTGCAAAAGGGGGGACGGGCATAGATATACCTTAGGGTCTGAAGGGCCCCCCCCCCCCGGACACGCCCATGCCCCCCCCCCTATCCAGATGGATCCGCCCCTGGTTTCCGCATAATTCAACTGCGGACCACATTTGTCTTTCACTCTCTTTACATGTTTATCGTACTATCGACAAAGTGCGACTTAGACCTGTTTACACCTGATTGCGTGATTCTTGTCAGAAGGCAGCCCTCGGAGGTCTCGGCTAACTGGGCCAACTGTTATATATGCAAATCTGTGACGTCGTATCCCGCGGCGGCCATTACCCGGCAGCTAATAAAAAGTCGCAACCGGAATAGTGTATAGTTTGGGTTGGGATCAGGCGTGCAGTGTGGATTGTTTTATATCCTGTATCATGGGCTTTAAAGTGTCTTTATAAATAAATACTGGAACGGTATATTTGCATTTCCTTCATTTTATGTTTGCTGGTTACAATATCGAACTTGTCTGAATGCGAAAAGCCGTTAAACCGATAACCAAGTAGTAAAAATACTGAACCGAAGACCTTAAGCTACAACCCCTACCAAGACAACTATATCTACGCAGTCGCCACAACATGACACCCCCTCGGCACGTTACAACTTCAATGTTCCACGCAAATCTAGAGACAAATTAAAGGGCGCTTGAACCGTTTTGGTTTATCACTGCTAGAGGTCTGTAAGGGTTCACATTCTTAATGGCAGAAGGACTGGGGATGAATTTGGCGAATATACATATTATTCTATCTCTGGAAAGAGTCTTATTGACTATATATTGATGTCAACAGGATTGATAGATCGAGTGAAAAATCTTATGGTAGATCTAGATAAAGGATCTGATCATTACCCAGTATCATGCAAAATGGCTGTTTGAATGTCGAATAAAGCTGAGCCTAGCGAGCCTATGAGTACTATACCCCTTCAACGAAATAGATGGGATGCTGCCAAGGAAGCACGTTTTAGAGATAAATTTAGGGAGTTGGTTTCCCCGTCAGTCTTGGAAAGTTTTAGTGACCATGTTGAAAACGGCTGTATAGTCTCTCACAAAACTGGTACAAGATGCAGCCTTTGATATGAAGGTAGCGAGTGGCAAAGATTGACAACGTGTCAAACAAGCCCAACCAGTATGGTGGGATGGGGAATGTACTGATGCAAAGAGACATAAACTAGCAGCTCTACGTACCTTTAGACAAACAAGACAAGACGAGAGCCTTGCAAACTATCTAGATAAGAAACGTCGCTTCAGAGAAATATGTAGAACTAAAAAAAGGTATCATAGGCAAAATTTATGTGCGAACTTGATTCAATCGAGGGAAGTACCTGGTTCATTTTGGTCCTTTGTCGGACGATTCAAAACTAATGTACAAGCATCGAATGCAATATCTGACGATGATTGGTATCAGCACTTTAAGTCTCTCTTACAGGGCATAGGAATACCGTCAACAGCGTTTGACGAGGGAGTTTACGAAAATCTCAGTAATCATGACGACTGGTGTGATTCGTTTTTTTTTTTATGATTAGCCGGAAAGCCGCAACGCGAACAGTTGAGGTAGTTAACGATGTTGTTAATGCGTTACCGAAAGGTAAATCTGCAGGCGTTGATGGTTTGCTGTATGAAATGATCAAGCGTGGTCTCGACGTTTTGAGAGGACCGATAATATCCTTATTTAATGCTATATTATATTCAGGAGAATTTCTGGATACATGGGCTCAGGCGTTAGGCATCCCTTTACACAAGTCGGGCCCCAAAACAGATGTACATAATAATAAAGGTATTTCATTACTCTGTGTTATTGGTAAGATATTCACCAAAATTTTAAACAACAGGTTGACTAACTGGGCGGAAGCTAATAATAAAATAAGCGAAGGCCAGTCGACTTATCGTAAAAGACGATCGACTACTGATAACATCTTCGATTTATATGGTCTAGCTCAAAAGTATCTATGTAGTGAGCGTGGTCGTTTTTACTGCGCCTTTGTCGATTTTTCCAAGGCTTTCGACTCCGTACCACAATTATGGCATTGACTGATAAATGAGGGAATTCATGGTAAGATACCGGTTATTTTAAGATCAATGTACTCAAAACTTAAATCCTGCATCAAGACAAAAAACAGACTCAGTGACTTCTTTGACCGTGAAATAGGAACGACACAAGGCTGCATGCTCAGTCCATTTCTCTTCACCCTTTATATAAACGAACTTGAGAATATGCTTCGGGAACAAAATTTAAATGACCTTTTCATTGATGAGATATATCCTGGTATTTTTGTGTTAATGTATGCTGATGATATCGCTCTTGTAAATGACACGGTTGGGAGGTTGCAAAGTGAGATAAATCTATTAGTGGATTTTTGATTTTATTTAAAATTAAATCTTAGAAAGACTAAAATCATTGTCTTCCGGAGAGGTGGTATTCTCAGGCGAAATGAAAAGTGGTTTTTTGATGGGCAACCAGTCGAGGTCACAAATTATATAAATATCTCGGCATTGTGTTTTCTTCGTCCTTGAGTTGGTCTTCCGCAATAAAGACCCTCTCCAGTCAAGCTGAGCGAGGACTGATGCTTGCAAAGAAAGTAATGAAACAGTGTGGAGATATTCCAATTAATATATGTTTTGATCTCTTTGATAAAATGATTCTACCTATACTCCTGTACGCGTCAGAAATTTGGGGATGTGAGTACAGAGAACCCATAGAAAAATGCCACATCCGTCATCAAGTTGCACGGTAATACATAAGTCGGTTCTTATATTGTTCATTATTATTATTGTACACATATATGTACTCTTTGGCCCAAGGCCTAAACGGTACAAATAAAGATTCTATATATAAATTTCAAGATTCTTGAAAAAGGGTCAAATCCGCTGTAATGCCTTGCAGCATTATAATTTTCAAGAATAAAACATAAAGAATAATTATCTCTGTGTGTCTAATACAGCAAAATACTTTAACAAAAGTTGAGAGAGAACTCTTTGGTTTGTTCACCTGATACTCTGTGTTATTAGGCTTAGGCTGGGTCTCCGGCAATAATTTATTTAAATGCGCGGCGTATTTTTTCTATTAATTTGCGCAGCGCCACCATGGCGAGCGAGCGTGAACATGCATTGAGGATGCAGCCGACAGCATCACAGTGACATCTACACATTTCTTGACCAGTTCTACATACTGCTTATCTCGGAGAATAGATATATTGAGTTTCAAAACACCTTTACCCCTGTCGATTCTGTTGAAATCTACCTCAATACTGGCTAATGAGTGGTCCGTTCTGTACCACCGAGGAATATCACGTCATTGTTCGAGCATGTATATAGCACGAGGCAAGAATTGTAGAAGGCGCGCCCGCTGTGCCCTTCTTTGTTGATTTGGCTATGCATACCGTCTGATTTTTTAATGATTAACTCGCCACGCGTCAATAAGCTCCAGTCCATCATACCCATCACTGTACGCCTAGCCCCACAGTTGTTTTCACGCACCTAACCTGTTGTGCCTATTGCAAGATTGAGCAGCAAATTTCAATCGCCACATATTATAACACTCACATTTCCCATACATTCTATTTTTGTCTGGCTTCGTAAAACGCTAGGGTGTCCCTGTTAGAGCCGTATAAATGTCATTGAGCTTCTACTATTGTCATATCTAAAAGCAAAAGGTTACCCTCGTTATATATCGTTCTCATCGCGCTGTGCGACATGGTTAAGTGCATTAGAAATTATAGTACCAATTGATTGGGTCGATATGTAACATGTGATGTAATTAAGTCGCACATAGCCGTACCCAGATCATCATGGCGTACCACAATCAAACTGTGCATGTCGGTCGGTTGGCGACGATTGATGAGGACTCATTGGGTGAGCTGAAAGCCATTTGTTTGTCAGTTGGTCGAGTCACGCATTCTGCCGATTGACATTAATTCAGTTTATATAAAGCGCGTTTGTTTATTCTCAACCTGTTGAAGGTTTACTGTTTACGTGTACATGTGTTGAAGAATATCCAACGTAAACCTGTTGAGGATAAAGAAACGCGTTTATTGTGTGTTGGGGTTTCTGTTGAACATGTTGACGCCATGATGTAAACCAACGTGTCAACAAGGTTGAACTTGTTGAAGAAGTTGAAGTAAACTTTTTGAGGTATCTTATTTGTTGATAATAAAAAAAACTCGCTTGAGAAGGTTTACGTTTAAGGTTTGTTTAAACTTAAACTTGTTGATAATAAACAAACACGCTCATAGTGTTCCATGAGTTACAGGCATTGAATGATGTGGTGAGTGCATTATCCATTTTTTTGGGGGGGGGGGCGGCATATTAGTGCCTGAAGAGCGGAGATATCCGAGAACCTGAAGATCGCCGGTTTAGTACAGATAACACCGCCTGAGCTGGAGGTAGCGGGCGAATATCAGAGTAAGCCCCAGAGTGTTTTGTCGTAAGCTGTTTCTGACCCATTCTCTTCCGCTTTAAAAATGCTACGTGCACTGTCTCCCAATTACCGGTCTGACGTTATGGCCGCTCTGCCAGACAACCTTTCCGCTGCGGTAAGTAAACCGGAAGTGGTGCCTCTCCGTCCCTTTACCCAGGAGGGGTGGGGTGGAAGACTGCGCATGCGCGAAAGCACATAAAGCATACTAGCCAGGGAGGCGGTCGTGTGGGAACAGTCCACGGCCGCTTCACAGCTTCAGATTTTCAGATTTTCAGATTTTCAGATTTTCAGCTCGCACTCTATCAAATATTGTCGTGTCTTCTTTAAAGTGCGTATGTTTGATTTCATGACATTTCATGATATGTATAGTGATGTAGCATTTAAGCGATCATCCTACCTCACTCTTTTATAACTATTTGAAAAGTGCTCTCCGCGTACTGGAAAACGAGCGATAATAGGAGGGAATACAGTCTCACACCGTGGTAGATCGATTCAAGCATTTAACTTGTTTCGACATTTTACAAGCAGTCTGTTCAATGCCTGGTAATATGAAACATTACATTACTTTGACAGAAGAAAACCTCCGGAGCATCAGTGGATAGTACTTATTGCTTGTAATGGTATAGCACGGTGTGTCACTGTACATACACCCTAATGTGTGCAGGCATTTGCACTTACAATTTTTAGCCACTTTATTCTTTGATTACCTCAATTCCAGCAAAGTAACCAGATATTTTTTAACTGCCAGTCTTGCATCTGAGCTGTTACATATTGCCAAATCTAGTTTATCATTAGAACATTCAGTATCAAATGTTAGGAAATGGAGTAAGAACAGGTGTATGCATGTGAGTGATACGGCGAGTGAATGGGTGAGTGAATACTGTGGGCTAAGCGAGTACTACGGGATGAGTGAATGATGGTGATTTTGTGAGTATTCCGAGGGAGTGGTGAGTCACACGTGACATTGGATAGGAGTTTTTGGGAGACGCATGGGGAGTGGTCTCTGGTATAAATAACAGAGCCCACGGGACACATGCACGACACAAGACTCAGGACCAGCACCAGTGGCCTATTTCACGAACATAGTTTAGCCGGCTACGGGGCTTAGACGGCTAAAATCGCCCATCGTTTACATGGTAACTTTAGACGACTAAGCGCCCTAGTCGGCTAAACTGCGTTCGTGAAATCCGCCACAGGAGGAGATGGACGGCGGAGGACATAGCTGGTGACAGCGGGGTCAAGGCCGATCTCCGGGCTTTAGGTGGTGAAGCGTGGCTGCGTGGTTTGAGTGGTTGTGGGCGTCGTCGTGGTTGGCTGGAGACAGGCCGTAGGAGCCTGATCTGCGGGCTGGTAGGCGTGGACACATAGCGGAGCCTGATCTGCAGGCTGGTAGGCGTGGACACGTGGCGGAGCCTGATCTGCGGGCTGGTAGGCGTGGACACGTGGCGGAGCCTGATCTGCGGGCTGGTAGGCGTGGACACGTAGCGGAGCCTGATCTGCGGGCTGGTAGGCGTGGACACGTAGCGGAGCCTGATCTGCAGGCTGGTAGGCGTGGACACGTGGCGGAGCCTGATCAGCGGGGCTGGTGTGCGTCGGGGGAGCATCAGTGCGTCGTGGGAGCATCAGTGCGTCGTGGGAGCATCAGGAGGGACGAGGGAGCATTGTAAGAGTTCACCGTGAGAGAACATTTGGAGGTGACTATGAACTGACTTGTTTATTGCATTGCTTACGCACTAAATGTATGAATCTGTATTGGTAGGGGGGAGGTAGGGATTTATAGTGTGATATAAACTGTGACCATCTTTACCATGTCTTGTTAGTCATTTCCGCCGATACCATCTGCAGTCAATCTCTCATTATGGTGCTATGTAAAGTTATTTAATTGTCTGTATGAGCTAAATTGTCTATGGCAAATAAAGTGGTACTGGTTAAAATTATTACAGATGCCGCATGCCAGGTATTCCAAAGGCCTGCTATGATATGTTACACGTGGTAGAGGTAGAGTGACCTGGGCTTCAGCCGTTAAAACAACAATAATGAAATACGGGTTTGGTGTGCTGTGATTCATTAAGCAGTGAGAAATGGGACGGAATGAAGGACTGGAACCCGAAAGGTATATCTTTAACCTAAATGCTAGAAAATACAGAGCGCTGGCCACCTTAGATGTTCCGCCCATGTCCTAGAAATCAAAGGTATGGCACACTTTTAGAATTAAGAATCTGCCCTCTATGCGAACAACACCAGAGAGATGTTATTGAAGACTAATTTCACTTTTCACTTTTAGAACATATTGTAAACATCCAACCTATCAAAAATGTGTTACAATAATGTCTTCACATGATGCTCAGACGATCCAAAACTTGTCATGTTATTTATTTAAAGCCATGGAAAATATAGTTTAAATGACTTGCTGTTCATGATTGTTATTATTCCAAAACCCATCGGAAACTTAAGATTAACTTTAAATTGTACATGTTTTACGTTTACTTTCTGTTATGTTTATATGCACTTTGGGCCTGATGGCTTTGAATGCTCAATAAACTCACTCACTCACTAACATTGACTGTACTATAGAAAGAGAGACTGAGGACGATGGTTGGTCGTATATAAGTCCAGCATCTCAACTCAATAAACATCTTCCTCACAAAGAAGCATTACCAGACTGCATGCACTATTACTGCTGACATCGAAGCAAGTTTAGGTCGCCCAAAATATATATATGTACTTAGAAAAAAAAGACCTAACAATAACTAGGTCTTATTCCGTATTTGAACCACTAGAAACTGCATGAGCACCACTTTTAGACCAGCCCCCCCCCCCCCCCCCTACCGGCCCCGCCCCGCCATCCCCGACCCATCCAAAGCCGAAATAAATACAGAAGCCTTTGGAAGGTGGACAAGGTGTTTATAGAATAATAACATTGATGTGGATCTAGTTCACCACTACATTTAGAAATATTATTGGCCAGGTCAGGTCCTGATTAGTGGTCAGATCCTGTATGAAAATTACTTGTTTAATGAAATTGTAAACTGTTTAGATGGTTTCACATTTATTATATAAGTATTGTTTCAATAAAGTTTCAACTTTAATTAATATGTTTGTTGAGTAACTTATTACTCGTGGAAAAACGTTTCAGTCTCTTCATAATTGTAACTGAACAAATGTCAACCGTTACGGCTGTCGACTGAACATCGACTGCAATAACGCATTTTTGGGCCGCACGAGAGTGAAGAACCGACACCTAGACTAGCGAATCGGGATGCGTGTCAGTGGCGCGGAAACGTAATGCAATAACTCTGATACCAACGATGACTGTAATAGGCTTATCCGTCAAACTGTAAGGTAATGTATACAAGATGCACAATTACCCAAAGGCAAAGATATTCCTACAAGAACATGCTGACAATATGAAATTAGATAAAATGTAGTTAAAGACAAGTACACTTGTACAACTCACAGTGGTGAGTGGTGCGTCATCACTGTACAGCTGTACAGTGATGACGCACCACTCTCACCGCTGTACAGTGATGACGCACTACTCTCACCGCTGTACAGTGATAACACACCACTCTCACCGCTGTACAGTGATGACGCACCACTCTCACCGCTGTACAGTGATGACACACCACTCTCACCGCTGTACAGTGATGACACACCACTCTCACCGCTGTACAGTGATGGCGCACCACTCTCACCGCTATACAGTGATGACACACCACTCTCACCGCTGTACAGTGATGACGCCCCACTCTCTCACCTGTACAGGGATGACGCGTCACTCTCTCAGCTGCACAGTGATGACGCACCACTCTCACCGCTGTACAGTGATGACGCACCACTCTCTCACCTGTACAGTGATGACGCGTCACTTTCTCACCTGTACAGTGATGACGCGTCACTCTCACCGCTGTACAGTGATGACGCCCCACTCTCTCACCTGTACAGTGATGACGCGTCACTCTCTCACCTGTACAGTGATGACGCGTCACTCTCTCAGCTGCACAGTGATGACGCACCACTCTCACCGCTGTACAGTGATGACGCACCACTCTCACCGCTGTACAGTGATGACACACCACTCTCACCGCTGTACAGTGATGACGCACCACTCTCACCGCTGTACAGTGATGACACACCACTCTCACCGCTGTACAGTGATGACGCACCACTCTCACCGCTGTACAGTGATGACACACCACTCTCACCGCTGTACAGTGATGGCGCACCACTCTCACCGCTGTACAGTGATGACGCACCACTCTCTCACCTGTACAGTGCTGACGCGTCACTCTCTCACCTGTACAGTGATGACGCGTCACTCTCTCACCTGTACAGTGATGACGCGTCACTCTCACCGCTGTACAGTGATGACGCCCCACTCTCTCACCTGTACAGTGATGACGCGTCACTCTCTCAGCTGCACAGTGATGACGCACCACTCTCACCGCTGTACAGTGATGACGCACCACTCTCTCACCTGTACAGTGATGACGCGTCACTCTCTCACCTGTACAGTGATGACGCGTCACTCTCACCGCTGTACAGTGATGACGCCCCACTCTCTCACCTGTACAGTGATGACGCGTCACTCTCTCACCTGTACAGTGATGACGCGTCACTCTCTCAGCTGCACAGTGATGACGCGTCACTCTCTCAGCTGCACAGTGATGACGCACCACTCTCACCGCTGTACAGTGATGACGCACCACTCTCACCGCTGTACAGTGATGACACACCACTCTCACCGCTGTACAGTGATGACGCACCACTCTCACCGCTGTACAGTGATGACACACCACTCTCACCGCTGTACAGTGATGACGCACCACTCACACCGCTGTACAGTGATGACACACCACTCTCACCGCTGTACAGTGATGGCGCACCACTCTCACCGCTGTACAGTGATGACGCACCACTCTCTCACCTGTACAGTGATGACGCGTCACTCTCTCACCTGTACAGTGATGACGCGTCAATCTCTCACCTGTACAGTGATGACGCGTCACTCTCACCGCTGTACAGTGATGACGCCCCACTCTCTCACCTGTACAGTGATGACGCGTCACTCTCTCAGCTGCACAGTGATGACGCACCACTCTCACCGCTGTACAGTGATGACGCACCACTCTCACCGCTGTACAGTGATGACACACCACTCTCACCGCTGTACAGTGATGACGCACCACTCTCACCGCTGTACAGTGATGACACACCACTCTCACCGCTGTACAGTGATGACGCACCACTCTCACCGCTGTACAGTGATGACACACCACTCTCACCGCTGTACAGTGATGGCGCACCACTCTCACCGCTGTACAGTGATGACACACCACTCTCACCGCTTTACAGTGATGATGCCCCACTCTCACCGCTGTACAGTGATGACGCGCCACTCTCACATCTGTACAGTGATGACGCGCCACTCTCACCGCTGTACAGTGATGGCGTCCCACTCTCTCAGCGGGACAGTGATGACGCGTCACTCTCACCGCTGCACAGTTATGACGCACCACTCACCGCTGTACAGTGATGGCGTCCCACTCTCTCAGCGGGACAGTGATGACGCGTCACTCTCTCGGCTGCACAGTAATGACGCGCCACTCTCACCGCTGTACAGTGATGGCGTCCCACTCTCTCAGCGGGACAGTGATGACGCCCTACTCTCAGCTGCACAGTTATGACGCACCACTCACCGCTGTACAGTGATGGCGTCCCACTCTCTCACCTGTACAGTGATGACGCGTCACGCTCACCATTGTACAGTGATGACGCCCCACTCTCTCACCTGTACAGTGATGACGCGTCACTCTCTCACCTGTACAGTGATGACGCGTCACTCTCTCACCTGTACAGTGATGACGCCCCACTCTCTCACCTGTACAGTGATGACGCGTCACTCTCTCGGCTGCACAGTGATGACGCGCCACTCTCACCGCTGTACAGTGATGGCGTCCCACTCTCTCAGCGGGACAGTGATGACGCGTCACTCTCTCGGCTGCACAGTGATGACGCGCCACTCTCACCGCTGTACAGTGATGGCGTCCCACTCTCTCAGCGGGACAGTGATGACGCCCTACTCTCAGCTGCACAGTTATGACGCACCACTCACCGCTGTACAGTGATGGCGTCCCACTCTCTCAGCGGGACAGTGATGACGCGTCACTCTGTCAGCTGCACAGTAATGACGCGCCACTCTCACCGCTGTACAGTGATGGCGTCCCACTCTCTCAGCGGGACAGTGATGACGCCCCACTCTCTCACCTGTACAGTGATGACGCGTCACTCTCACCGCTGTACAGTGATGACACACCACTCTCACCGCTGTACAGTGATGGCGTCCCACTCTCTCAGCGGGACAGTGATGACGCGTCACTCTCCCGGCTGCACAGTGATGACGCGCCACTCTCACCGCTGTACAGTGATGGCGTCCCACTCTCTCAGCGGGACAGTGATGACGCGTCACTCTCTCGGCTGCACAGTGATGACGCGCCACTCTCACCGCTGTACAGTGATGGCGTCCCACTCTCTCAGCTGTACAGTGATGACGCACCACTCACCGCTGTACAGTGATGGCGTCCCACTCTCTCAGCGGGAGAGTGATGACGCCCTACTCTCAGCTGCACAGTTATGACGCACCACTCACCGCTGTACAGTGATGGCCTCCCACTCTCTCAGCGGGACAGTGATGACGCGTCACTCTCTCAGCTGCACAGTAATGACGCGCCACTCTCACCGCTGTACAGTGATGGCGTCCCACTCTCTCACCTGTACAGTGATGACGCACCACTCTCACCGCTGTACAGTGATGACGCACCACTCACCGCTGTACAGTGATGGCGTCCCACTCTCTCAGCGGGACAGTGATGACGCCCTACTCTCAGCTGCACAGTTATGACGCACCACTCACCGCTGTACAGTGATGGCGTCCCACTCTCTCAGCGGGACAGTGATGACGCCCTACTCTCAGCTGCACAGTTATGACGCACCACTCACCGCTGTACAGTGATGGCGTCCCACTCTCTCACCTGTACAGTGATGACGCGTCACTCTCACCATTGTACAGTGATGACGCCCCACTCTCTCACCTGTACAGTGATGACGCGTCACTCTCTCACCTGTACAGTGATGACGCGTCACTCTCTCAGCTGTACAGTGATGACGCGCCACTCACCGCTGTACAGTGATGGCGTCCCACTCTCTCAGCGGGACAGTGATGACGCGTCACTCTCACCGCTGCACAGTTATGACGCACCACTCACCGCTGTACAGTGATGGCGTCCCACTCTCTCACCTGTACAGTGATGACGCGTCACTCTCTCGGCTGCACAGTAATGACGCGCCACTCTCACCGCTGTACAGTGATGACGCACCACTCTCTCACCTGTACAGTGATGACGCCCTACTCTCAGCTGTACAGTGATGACGCGCCACTCACCGCTGTACAGTGATGACGCGCCACTCTCTTATCTGTACAGTGAAGACGCGCCACTCTCACCGCTGAATTGATCATGTGATCATGTAGTGATCACTCAAAATCACTGACGCGAGTAAGCTAGGCCTGGCAATTTTAATGATACCAAACGTACATTTATACTGCAATTTTTTTCTTTGTTCATGAGAGGAACAATATTTTTCATGCTACCGCTCCACTGACGGCAGGCGCTCTGTTGCAAACATACTAACCCCCCCCCCCGGGTCGGGGGGGGGGGGTAATACCATACTACTGGTGTGCCGCCCATGCCATAGAGAACATTTGGAAAGCGTGGTCATTGAGGAAAAGAAATTCGGTTAAGTATGCGTCTAAAATAGATCCTGACAGAAGTTTGTGTTTAAAAAAGGCATCAAAAATAGACACTGACATTCATGACAAAATGTCTGGACGCTAATTATTTGAAGACTTTCGACATCAACTAGACTATGTAGTGAAGAAATGCACTTTTCAGAAAAAGGGCTCGGATGGGCACATCGAGAGAAATTTTAGATTTCTGCTTCGAGGATTGAGAGAAAAAAAGCGAAATAAGGGGTCATTTTGGTGGCACATATGTATACACCTAACTATATGTAGTGCTACCTGACATGGCGTGCAGCCAAACGCCCGCTGAAAACACATCTAGGTACCAGGCTGGCGGCTGTGGCCTTCTGGCCCCCTCCCTCACTCCCGCCCTCTCTTCCCCACTGTTGGAGAACAGTGTTTTAATTCAGCATTTCAACCTCCCGTCCCAACCCACGTGTAAATTATATTTCAGATAATTCCACTGTGAGGCGCCACTGGATGTCCAATGCATTCTGGGTATTATTGTGGTATTTGCTAGATGTCAAGATGGCGTCGTCGTATGACAACTTATTTTGTATGCAATTAAACCCGCGATATTGCCATTTATGTAACGGAAACGTTATGTAATCTGGATGTAATTTCGACATGCTCATTAATTGTATATCTGTCTTGCCCATAACCTGGAAATATAGTATTATCTCCTTAGAAAAAAGGATGACACCAAAATATTTCCCAGAACTCTTTGCGCTAGTCAGGTTTTTTTCCAAGATGGTGTATAATTGCGAAGTCGTGTGTACGCAATGTTGCATTCGCCACGCGCACGCCATGACAACCAGAATAATTTCATTGTCTTTGCCTTAGTACATTTGCGACAGTCCGCCTGCTGCCAAACTGGGGGAGGGGCGAGGGGTACTTAATACAAATGCTGGATTTGGGAGGGTTCCGCGAGGTAAAGCCCCCCCCCCCTTTCCCCATGTTTTTTTCTCCTCCAAATTCCGCTCGGGGACAAGGATAACTTTTTCATCACAAATATTTGCCTAGTTTGTTTAGGGGTAAGTTTGTCATCGGAAATGTCCGCTTCCCTCAGGTATCACAGGACCCCCAAGGACCCCCGCCCCCCCCCCCCCACCCCCCAAGATTCCTATAATAGTACCGCCCCCACCAGGTGCTGGCAACGGAGCGCTTTCTGAATCGTAAAGAAGGATACCATTGCAGCAAAGACGTAAGTTTGGTAAATATCATTAAAATCGCGTGTTCATTACTTGTGTCATTGATTTCAGAACGGCCGCGGCAAATTTGAGGAAGACCCCCCCCCCCCCCCCTCCGCACCACCCGGGGACTATCAGTGCAGAGCGCCAACTGATGTTATAATAACTGTTAAAATTTAAAATGTACATATCCCTGACCGGTTTTTCTCTTTCAACCGGCATTCGTTCTCTATTTCACATTTGTTTGTCACTACGCACGAACGTATTCACTTTGTCTTCATAAAAAATCATTGCAAATTTAATAGATGGCGCTGCGCAGAGCGCGTCACAATGCTATGTATAGGAAGTGCACCATCTTGTTATATTACACTGTTTGGCGTTGCCACGACCCGCACGAGGGTGATGTGAGGTGGGCGACGGGTCAAGTTTACAGTGACTCAGACAGTAGTTAAACAAAAGTTAAAATGTTTGCAAGGGAAATAAGATAAAATACATAGCAAGGCATGTTGTCAACCTTTTGTTCTTGAAAAACGATATGGATCTGATGTGGGAAGATGTGGCTAACGTAATGTGCTACGACATCAACATGGAGACATTGCGGCCGTTTTTTGCTTTTGACATGATCGTACAGCGTTCGCATTCGCACAGCTATCGGTGTCACCCTGGTCACGGAGATCCCTTGGTCTTCGATCAATAACCTGCGACGACCGAGCGACGCAGTTATGGGCTTCATAACATAATGCCTGATCCTTGGAAAAACGTTAAAAAAAACACGCTTTGGTTGCAATGCTGAACATGACTAGACAAGGCGCGTTTGTCTACTCACCTCCGGTCGAAACCAAACAATGGGTGACATTTACAGCTGAGCCTCACGATTGTTCGTGTTGGCGAACATATATATAAATGGCACACAGCATTATGGGTCCCTATTGGCTTCCGTCTCCCCTGTGCTCTGAAAGTGTTTGGTGATATCACGTAAACCTGCTCTTTGCCTTTGTCTTGTTTTGGTGGAGAGCCGGTGGGCAATGGATTGGTGTTTCATGCCGTCTTTGTGCACATTATATATATATATATATATATATATAGGGGGGGGGGGGCAAAGGGTTATTCCATTCCCCGGGAATGGGCCTTTCATTTTACCGTGAACTAGGAATGAGCAAAATAATTCTTCGTGAACTGGGAATCGGAAATTAGCCGACCGCCGGGATCGAGGATTTTCATTAATCCTGAATTGGAAAGCTGGAAAATGGCTAATTTATATCATGTATCCGCCTCTTCCATTGTATACCGGGACTTCCCCTCTTAATTCATCGTGACCTTGGAATAAAGAAATTTATTCTTCGGGAGTTGGGAATACGGTTCCTGATATAGGTTAGGATTAGGTTAGGGCCATGGTTATCGTTAGGGTTAGGATTAGGTTAGGGTTAGGGCCATGGTTATCGTTAGGGTTAGGATTAGGTTAGGGTTAGGGCCATGGTTATCGTTAGGGTTAGGATTAGGACCAGGGTCCCGGTTAGAGAAAGAAGCGTGGCAAAATATGGTATCAAAGCAGATGGTAAAATAGATACCTGTTTTCGCTGCATTACGGCCCTAATTTTGCAAGCCTCCAATCCCAGGCCGAGGCATTTTGCACATCTCACACATCTCCATTTATAAGTGTGACGAACGCATCCAAACTAGCAGTCGACCCTTAGGCGTCTTGTAATACCCCAAGAACCCCCGCCCACCCACACACACAAGCCCTACACACAGTGTGACAGATTGTCTGTCGGACCCCAAAATTAATGGCCAGCTTGTGAGAGCATTAATTCGGAAAATTACGATAATATACCAACGGAACAGTAAACATTGAAGTACTCTGGGTGGTCGAGCAAATTATGTGGCTCATAGTTTGTACGTGTGGCACGTTGTAATGATGAAACTTGCACTAACTCGGGCCTTCAACTCAAAACGATAAAAGCCATAATTTTCGCGCCAAGTGACGTACATGCAGGAAATGGTATGACTGCCCGCCTCATGCGTACAGCGCAGCAGCTCTTTAAAGGGAAACCTAGATTTACGTAACGAAACGTCGAATGATCACCTCTATTTCCTGACGTGTTAACGCGTCATATGGAATAGTGGCTAATATTTCGAATAGTACTCCAATAAAATTAACATGTATTGGGATTGATATCTTGAACGTTTTTTTGGTTCTAGGAGCTGGATTTTAATGCGCAAGTACTTGAGAATGAACTACTTGAGAATGAACAACTTGAGAATGAAAACAATAATTAGATTAATCATAATTCAACATATGTGCAAATGACTTGGCCAAATGTTCAGATCGAAATCATTGGTACAATTAATTGATCTAATCATCATGGATTTAACAGCTGTGTCTAATCATTCTTAATATTTCTTAATTTTGAATCAAAGATGTACATGTAACTGGATATCTTTATAAATGATTGGACATAGGTCCAACCCATTGAAAGATATGTATAAGATATGTTTTGGGTATGAATACATTTTACATTGTATATTCGTATAAGAAGACTATTCAGATATATTCATATAGAAGCAGCGATGTTGCTCAAAGTTGCCTTTGATAAATTAAATGTTTTTTTCTGTTCTATATGAGTAGCATACTCACCAGATTCTTCGAGACGGAAACTGTGAGTGGGTTTCGGGTAATTTTATATCAATTTACCTTCTTAGTGTATGATTTATGCCTGTCTTCAATCCAAATTGTGCGGTAAGCACATACAAGTTCTGCATCCGGTAATGCGATCCTGTACAACGGTTGCAACTCCATCCTAGCTAATGAGTACGTGTCACATGTATTTGTGGTGATTATCTATAGTTGTTCCTCTTTGATTTCTGTAGATTATTGTACATCGATTAGAAAGTACTTGTCAGTGTCATTCATATATATAAGCGATACAGCCAACCACACACTCTTTACCAAATACCGCTCGCCATAGTCCCAGTTTTGTGGATGTAGGACGGGCAAAAATCGGACCGGGCCCGTCTATATTTGTGCCCGTTCTACAGCCACAGAACTGGGGGCAACCGCTCGCCAATTCTGTTTTTATTTTATTTCATTTGACTTTGACATCATACAGCCATTCAAACCCCAACACATACTTACATGAAACGGAGGTAGAAAAAAAAGAAACAAATACAGCCAGCTTACTTTTCAGTCTGCGGAAAAAATGCTTTTCAATCTCGTCCATATGTGTCATGTGATCTATGAGAGTCCCATTTCATTGATATAAAAGGGATAAATAAAAGAAACGTTTGGCCGAGAAACAACAATAATGATGTCTGGTCTTAGTTGAGTTTGGGGTCACGTAGTAGCAAGTGCTAACAGAGGGTGTTGGTTTGAGACAAATTTTACTATCAGAATTATCCTTCTTTGTAGGCGTAAATTTGATTTCAATCGAGGTATGACGTGGAACCTCTATGTACTGTGGAATTGATATCATAACCGACATCTTTAATCGCTTTTGAATTACTGTGGGCCATATTCTTGTTGGGTTATGTGTTTTTATCTTATAGTCTTGAGAAAGTGATAAGGTGAGATAGACTGTATTAAATTTATAAGATTGGCGGCCGCCTATATCATGGCCGTACAATGTCCAAGGCACATCTGTGAATGGTCAGTCGTTGAGGCTAACCAAGCGTTTTACAACTAGCGAGTTACCGTGAGACAAAAGCGATCTCTACCGTCCGGAGAATGATACTGGCGGGGCAAGCAAGGTGCGATTTCTCCTCCACCGCTCACCGCTACGTGGCGCGCTCATTTATGACAGCACATCGGGCTCACCGTTAATTATTTAAGCGAATGAATTAAAGCGGGTGGCCAACGTAATTTAATCGCGATCTGCACCGAAAGTTTACATCTTAAAATTAAATTGGCGAGTGTTAACGCTTCGTTTCGGCCGACTGGTAAGGAGAAAAAAATTAAGGCAACCCGCCCCCATCAATGTCGAGCAGCGCGCCATTTTGCCGGAGCAAGTGATGCATATTGTGACTATTCATATGGCGCCGCCATACGTTACAGCTCGCGGAGAGAGAGATCAGGGCCGCGATTTCTAGATGAACAGCGGCAGTTCCAAGCCGTGCAGTAGCGCAAGATCTTAGCCTTTCATGGAAAAGTACTGTTCAAAGAAATTGATATGCGTCTTGCGACAATTGAATCCGCAACAATGCTATGATTGGAGTTAGAATCGCAGCTATTTAATCCCAATGTGCGAGACACTGGCTGAGACAACTGGGATTGAAACCGAAGACATTTTAGCCTAGTTGCACTTGATCTATTGTCAGTGTGATACAGGTATGTCCACAACCGGGCTTTTGTTGTTGTACTTGATGTCTCCTCTTATCGGAATCGCTAACAGTTCTCGAACTGGGCGCGGATCTGGAGCAGGCGACCCAAGCGAACCCTAGCGATGGTGGATGACAGCAGATGTTACAAGCTCCCTGATTGATAGGAATTAAGAAGGTCGGTGTCAAAGATCAAAGACGCCATGATAAAAAGTTATGGGGCACCCCTCAATTATTTATTAGCATTGAGAGTTACTCGTTGAGGGGCACCGCTTAAATGAAGATGATCCCGACGTGCTGCCATACTAGGGGTCTGGAAGGGGTAAATGACGACACGCGACCCAGGCCTATTTGAAAAATCAACATTCGACATTAGCCCCCAAATTCGGGCACTGAACATATGAAAACGCGAATTCACACAGATAGGGGCATTTCAGGAAAACAAGTCACTGAACTTAGCCAAAACGCGACACTGAACGTCGTGTCAAGTCGACATTCGAAACTGAGAATTTAGAAAAATCGATACCCCCCCCCCCCACCCCCCTCGTTCCAGATCCCTCATACCCCCTGCGCTTAGGACGCGGGGTGGGGGATCGGGCTGTGTAAATGCTGATCATCCAAACACAGCAGTGGAAGGCCGAGGGCATTCCATGTAATAGGGGGTGCAATGGATAGCATATACGATTGCATAAGATAACATAGCATAATATTGGAAATGCCGCAAGTGTATAGCATAGTATTGTACGTGCAGTGAATCATATTATATTAGGCCTACATGGTTGGTTGGCATCCGTCCGTCTGCGAAAGACGATGGATTTGCAGCCTTGTTTGATTTAAGTTATACGATTCGTAACGCGGCATTTACGCTTATGACTGGGTAAGCCTATCTGTGATGACAGAGCTTTCCGCAGTCATCGCACGGTGACCTGTCGATAGATCTTGGTTTGTGCTCGCTGGTGGACGCCTAGATTGGCGTTACAAGTCCAGTTTCACAAACCATAGCGAGTCGTGGTGGGCCATTCCGTCACGCACGACACGTGCCCATCCCCTCTTTTGGGATGCCAGACCCTCCAAAGAATCTGGATCAATGCCGAAAGCCTTCCTGTCCCGCTTACAAACATCCTTAAACCTAAGCTTTGGCCGTCCAGTTGGCCTTTTGCCGTCGGCGAGTTCACCCTATAGCACATCCTTGGGAATGCGTTCATCCTGCATACGTAGAATGTTCCCAAGCCAACGTAGACGACTTTGCTTCACAAGAGCAAGAATGCTTGGTAGGTTGGCCCTGGCTAACACTTCAGCATTCGTGACTTTGTCTTGCTAAGATATGCCTAAAATGTTTCGCAAGCAACGAAAATGAAACTTCCATTTTCGTTAGGCCTACATAGCACTAGCATAACATTGAAAAAGCAGCAAGTGGATAGCATAGTATTGCATGTGCAGTTCATCACAATATAGTACATAGCACTAGCATAACATTGAAAACAGCAACAAATAGATGGCATAGTATAGCATGTGCATTTAATCACAATAAAGTACATAGCACTAGCATAACATTGAAAAAGCAGCAAGTAGATAGCATAGTATTGTACGTGCAGTTAATCATAGCATAGTACATAGCAAGAGCAGCATTGGAAATGTAGCACATCGAATGTCAAATCTGCCCTTTGTGAATTTGCATCAAATATTCAACTTGAGACGTGATAGCCGACCTTGTGCCAAACAAAAGTCTTAAAGTGTTCGTGCCACGATTTTGTTTAGCGCAGAGTTCACTTTGTTTAGGGAAGACAAACAAATAAGAATTTGTCTTAATGGGAGTTTACATTTTGTACTCCAAGATATCACCATACACGCGTTCGTCAAATTAGCAACAATGAGGTCCTGGGGGTTTAATTCTGGGAGCATTGCATCTGAGCGTTAGAAATTCCCCAATGATATCACAGGATCTGATGGTTGATTGTTTTTTGTTTTTTGTTGAGTTCAAGCCAGAGCGAATCGCAGTCTCAATGTAAAAGCACATGCGTTTGTATTCCCATTTGACGTCACTTTCCTCGCTCCCAGAATTTAAATCGGCATGCGCGAAAACAAGTGGAAAAAGTATTTCCTTCTACTATACACAGTCTGACAGTCATGAGTCATGAAACTATTCAGTAAGTAATTCAGAATCTTGAGAATAGACATCCTAGTCCATACTAAATCATTTCGTTCCCTTTGTGCTCGATTTGATGCGATTCGGTTTCGATCGTTTTCTAGCAGTTTTTTATAGCAATAATTCATTTTCATAATAAATTATTACTCTTTCTGCATTATTCGGATAAATCATCTAATCTTGGGGGTTTAGTCCATTTTACTGCGACAAACGCCAAATAATCGTCTGTTTCAGTCAGGTTCAAGGCCATTGAGACTTTTCGGTAGTTATCGGTACTTATTTATGGTTAATAAACTTGTAACTAGTGTTTTCCAGTAGTAATTAGGTTTCAGATGTACTCTTTCTGCCTGATTCGGATAAATTATCTACTCTTAGGCGTGTGTTCCGTTTTATAATGCGACAAACGCCAAATAATCGTCTGTTTCCGGTTAAAGGTCCAGGCCATTGGGGTTGACGTTTTTGTAACCGAACAGTATGTACGTATTGTTATGAACTTATCGTAGAGTTTTTAATACAATTGCTTTCATTATCGCTCATCGGTCAGTTTAGCGTGTAGCGTGACTGGATTCCGTAGGATGAGGGTCTAAAAGGCACTGCATCACAGCCAGAAAGTCAGTTGGAGTTGGGGGGACAGCGCAGCATCAGCGCACCTCTCTCTCCTCTTAGCGCAGCATCTGCGCACCTCTCTCTCCTCTTAGCGCAGCATCCGCGCACCTCTTTTCTTTACCCTCTCCCCTTAGCGCAGCATCTGCGCACCTCTTTACTCATTTATTTGAGTCTTTGCTATTTTTTTATAAGTATTTATGTAGTATCAGGAAGGTAAAATGTGGGAATAAGCTTGTCTTGGAGGTCTAGGTCAGAGAGCTGTATTCTGGAGGTATATTTAGAGGAATCAGCAGTGGAATATGTAGAATTGACTTGAGGAATAAGAGAAATTATGACTCAAATGAGAGATTAATCCGACCAGCAATTAGGCTACAAGAAGTTATGCAGCATGTTCAGTGATATTTGAGTTTGTGATATTGGTGGTTCTTTCAGATATAGTTATGAATATATTTACTGAGAGGTTGATGTCATATATATATCCTAGTTATATTGATAGATTGGTCATACATTTGTATGTGGTGGCAGCGACTGATCGAGTTAACCAAGAATAAATGACTTGAATTATAACCACTTTCTTATTATCTGATTGCTGGGTTATTTAGGCTAAGTTTAACTGATGCAACCGAGAATGCTTGATTATATCGCGGCTTAAAACGCCCCCTTCCTGGCATAACATCAAAGACATACACCTTCGGCACAGCGATACGATTTGGCCACACACACACTCGGCACGCTAAATATGTATAATCTTTCCTATTCATGAATATAAAACAAAACGGAGGCTTTGTGAAAAACTGTGCAAGGCCCGTAGAACATAAAACAGCTGGATTATATATTTGTTATTACTATGCAGCCTCGTTAAGTTCACCAAATTATTACAGAGATTTTGTAATGCACGGGTGACCTCCAAAACATTATCCGGTCCGATCCATGCTAAATCCATTTTCGGACCGTAACGAGTGGCGGGATCCTGTGGCCAATCGTATAGGGCTGTATAATTAGTACGGGATCTGATCGAGAACTCACGAGACAGGGATGCTTATGCTCTATGTCAATGCCTAGAATCATCGGCATGTATTTGCTGCCTACATTCCGGTTGTTTGCCTTCACTCGCTCCACATACAAATTGGCTAAAGCTGCCCTTGGCCGCACAACTAACCACTGAACTTCTGTGCATATCAGAATTACAACCATCAGAGTATATTTATATAGCATTTGAGCGGTTAATCAGTTGATACACCAGAATGCGGATGCCTCATGAAGGACTGTCAGTGTCAGGCGATCTAATATGCTGCTCGTGGTTTTTCATGTCGTATGTGTCAATGTCGTTTGCGACTGATTTTGCAGTTTTTCGAATCAATATGTAGTGTAGGTAATTTACGAAGAGTTTAAGCTATTTCTAGCACAACAAGCAGGAGAACCGCATGGTGCTGTATATAGTGAGTTACAACGGCGTCTAGTTGAGCAATACCATTGTCCTAAACGTGTGGGGGGCAGGGGGGGGGGGCAAACGTATGCCACGCAGTTGAGTTGAGCGATAATAAAGGGTCGTTATGGACGCTGTTAGATTTTTTTCTATAATATCTAGAATATAGTATATAACATAGAATATGTTTTTTCAATTTTTCAATTCATTTGATACTACATCCTGCTTTTTGGCTATCATCCAGTGTAGTAATACAATAGTGGTTCTGTGGAAATAATCCTATTTGGTGTTATTGAGAGCTTTTACATTATTTTAGATCTCGGTTGCATAACAAATTATGCACTGCATAATAAACACGGACATGTATCATGTTATGACCGTTACAACTCCTAGCTGTTGTGACAATTTTCCAGTGAAAACCTGTTCCTCTTGGAACCGCTTCGGGCTCATAGCTTCCGCCGCCTCGACGCTGCGACTCCCCAGTGAACTAGAACATGTCGTCAACATTTGCTACGAGATCAGTAAAGGTTTTTCGGTTGGGTCGTTGAACCGTTAAGCGATTCACTGAGAGGAAACCAAAATGGGTTACATGTGATCGGCGATATAGACCATACGTCCTAGCTACGTGCAGTTGATGGTGTTTGAAAATATATGCGAGAAAGTGAAAATGGTGTTGTGTTGTCAACACTAGCGTTGAGTGACACTCCGATTTGTGTCCATGATACATTTCTCTTCTGAGAAACAGTCATGAAATGTGCAGTGTGTGTGTGGGGGGGGGGGGGGTATGCAATCCGTTATTTACCTTCGGTTCCTGGCTGGCTCAGTATATATATAAATATATGACGCCATCAAAACAAAATACGCGTTCATCTTATTCGGTAGCACTATTAGAAATATTGGCGAATATCCCATATGACGCGGTAAAGCATCACGAAATAGTAAAAGGCGATCAGTCGACGTTTCGTAGGTGACGTAAATGTATTTACCCCTTTAAATAGCTGGGGTGCTGTACGCATGAGACGGGAAGTTACACAATTTGTTTTGTTAAAAAACTCCGTAACAAGACATCGCTATTGCAGATATCATGAATTCAACACATCGAACACTTATACTTGTTTCCTCCTTATGAATTATGAACTACTAAACTATGAATCACATACATGTAACTTGCATCACCCAGAGTGTTTCAATATTTACTCTTCTGTATAGGCATATTATGTCATTTTTACGAATTCATTTACCAAGAAGCTGGCCTTTAAGGTCTGGTTCTGCCGGAGTAACAACCGCATTCACTGCCGTTTACGCCATGTGTCTCACATAGAAAAACGCTCTACCCCGCTAGCATCCGTTGTAGCCCGACTGGCCTTTAAGGTCAGGTTCTGCCGGAGTAACAACCGCATTCACTGCCGTTTACGCCATGTGTCTCACATAGAAAAACGCTCTACCCCGCTAGCATCCGTTGTAGCCCGACTGGCCTTTAAGGTCAGGTTCTGTCGGAGTAACAACCGCATTCACTGCCGTTTACGCCATGTGTCTCACATAGAAAAACGCTCTACCCCGCTAGCATCAGTTGTAGCCCGACTAGCCCACTACATCTATTTGGGTCGGTACCGAGTATATGGTACCGAGTACAGACCCAGTATCTGTCTATTTATCTTTTCGCTCGCTCTGATAATCATGCTCAATAATCAATCTCCCAAAACATACCCACACCTGTTCGCCTAGGGCTACTGCAGCCACAGCGTCACCCATACAGGGAAATAGCTATGTCATAACATTTATACCAAAATAATTCATAAACGTAATTAGTCACTCGCTCAGTCATGATGGAACCTCCATGTGCTTACCTGTGATAGGCGTGATATTTCCTATGATCTACTCCCGCGACAACCGACCCAGGCATACAGGATTAGACCCTGATATTGGCACCTGGTCATGCTAAAGGTGAATTAATGACCCTGAGGTGGTCAGGGGTGGAGACGGGGAGATGGGGAAGGGTGCGGCCTTGGCGGTGGTGTGTTTGTGTGTGTGAATTGGGGGGAGGTGGGGGGAGGCAGCATGCGTACTGGCGGATCTAAGTCAAAAGAAGTCAGAATAAAATAGAACAACTGGCGAGGAGTGACAACAAGAAAATCGTAATTGCTTCGAGCAACTGAGAGACGCCATTGGCCATGAGCCTCTCGATTTCGGGAGGAAGATATGTCTTTTTGCCCGTCCTACAGCTACAGAACTGGGGCTGCAGACAGGGATGCTCTTCAATGGAAGAGGAGGCGGCCGTATATGGCTGCCTGGGAGGACGACCAGTGTGCGTGCCGGTGTCCGATATGGAAATGGCCCCCATGCGGAGATGCCCCCACCCCACCATATTTCATATTATGGGGGCATTTGCGCAGGTGACACCGGGCCATTATACGCATACATAGCACTAAATACACTGGTTGGCGTATCTCATACCAGGTTATATACCTGAGATATGCGATCCACTGTCGGCAGGAAGCGGCAATAAAGACCCGTATGCGGGCCCAATTAGCAGTGCCTGATCATGATAAAATACCAACGGAACGTCACTGGCTAAGGCCCTCGATCAGGCCCAATTAAGGCGTCGGTTATCTGCAACGTGAACGACTGGTCTTTCCACGTAGGACTGTTAGGACTGACTTTGTCCTTGGGCGGGGGAGTGGGTGGGTCGTGGTGTTCTATTATTTATATCATTCAAGGTGTCTCGTTGTAGCTGATCTCCTTGCGCTTGTCTCCATTACGAATTTATCTGAATAAATGCCACCCGTTATGACAGGCTTCGTCGTTATAAATACGTTTATGACCCAGACCTTAAAGTCCAGCTCCTAGGTTCAAAAGAACTTTCAAGATATTAACCCCAATACATAATGCCATCAGAATATTAGAATATTGTTTTGACGCTTCGCGACGTAAATGCAAACAGGTGGTGCGCTGTACGCATGAGACGGACAGTTCTACTATTTGTTCTTTTTACAAACTCCGTTACAAAACAGCGCAGGTTAAAACGCTATTCCAGATATTATAAATTCAACACATCGAACACATACCTTTATTTTATGAAATATCAATTCGTCTGAATATATTGACCTTCCTATATCTATCAATAAAACCCGAACCTGTATCTACGTCGCTTGGCGCGAACATTAGTATATCAGAGTTGATGCCCGAGTTATAATAACACGTGCCACGCTTACTATACTAGGAGTCGTATGGTCTGCACCATCCAGATTGCTTCAATGTTGACTCTTAAGCTCAAATCCATTCTCACTTTAATAATGCAGCAATCCCCATCTCCCTGCTTTTGAGAACGACATTTTTCGTGAGTGATATTATAGAGATTATATTAATGGTTGGATTGGTTGTATATTCAGGACGCTTAACCACCTATGGTCATATCGCGTCAATGGGAGAGGGGAGAGTGGAGCCATATCCCCGGGGGTAACTCCCTACTCATTGCGAACCTGGGCATCTTTATCCTGCAACCACACAGACATGGCCACAGCGGGGCGTGAACGACCGATCCACGTGCCGTTAGGCTCTCAGTTGGCCAGAGAACTCAAGGCGACAGTCGAAACGAAACGTTAACCATCGTCAATTTAATTTTAAGATATAAACTTTCGATGCAGATCGCGATTAGACTAGGTTTTGCACCCGCTTTAAGGAAAATGATCGCTCTGTGCGCACCACTCAACATTCGGACCGAGAGACATCGTGCCACCTAGTGGGGGGTGGGGGTGGGGGGACATCTCACCTCTCTGTTTCTGGTTACGCCCATATAAAACACGACTGGATCTTGTTCCATAACCAAAAGGATGATTATTCAGTAAAGAAACTGAAGCATTTTGAAAGTTATCTATATATATATATATATATCTATATATATATATATATATATATATATATATATATATATATATATATATGAGTACACATACATACACCATAAAATGTACTTACATCGTCTATGGCTTGTGCAATTGCCTCTTGAACAGCTGACTCTGTGGCTGGAGCGGTAGGTGAAGGGGTAGCTGTGGCGGTAGCTGGAGAGGCACGTGCTTCGTTGCTTCTGTCAAGCGCCAGGGGTGCGACGTTGTTTGGCTGGTTTGGTTTGGTCCGTCGGTAGTTGAAGGCAGAGGGAGGGAGTGTCACTCTCCTCCAATATATATATGTATATTATATGAATATGCATGCAGTCACCGCGTTAATTCTCCACCATCCAATGTAGCTCCCAATCAAGCACGGGCTATAAAAACCATCTTGAGGCTCCTTTATTCTGCAATATTCACTTTTTAAAAAGCCATCCACTTGGGTAGACCGCGCACGCCACGGTGGCTAGTGATGCCGTACTGCCGGTGAGCAGTGGGCTGGTGGGAGGGCTGCGGATTGGCAGCTGCGTTGTCTGGGCTACGGGCAGAGGGGTGTGGATACTGGGTCGCTCGACGCACGCTATTGTCACTGCCTTAGCCGCGTTTACACCCTGCCAGGTGACAAGCGCTCCGCCAGCCCCACGACGCCCTGATGACGCGAGGAGACACCACCGGCGGCAAGTCAACAGGCTCATGCGAGCTGGAGCGATCAATCCCTCTGGTCGTGAAGCAGCGCGAACGTCAGCAGTGTCTGTTCCATCTCTTCACCCGGCCGTGATTGCTGTTTTATGTCATTTTTGTGCACAATAAGGCTTGACGACAGCCGCTAGGACAATGAGATAAAAGGACGAAACAACCCCAGACATAACTAACTGCATGGTGTTTGACTGCGGCCGAGTGCGCTGCCCCTCGATCCACCACGACTTCCTAATGTAATTAATGTGATGTTAGAAGACAAAAATATATTTCACGTAAGCGGATTTTGGCGGTAAAATGCCACTACCGACCGGATTTTGGAGGAGAAAATTGGGGGGCTTTACCGCGGAACCCCCTACACCCAGCAATGTATTAAGTACCCGTATGGGGTGCACACGTTTTCAGTGTGTAGTATTTCTGGTCCCAGACCCGAATGGACGCCGAAAGTTACTACCCTCGCCCTGGCAGGAATTCGAACCATCAACCTTCGCATCCAGAGCAAACACCTTAAAGTTGCATGTGGAGCTCTTTCCCGCGAAAACTAAAGAGGTCAAAATACAAATAAGAATCAGTCCTTGAATCATTCAAGATTGGTTTAGTCTATACTCCACCCATGCCAGACTGCCAAATAGTGTCTCTTAGCCTTGCCCGTGATATCAGTGATTTCAGTGGTAAACGTCATCAGTTTGTGTGCTTCGCGATGCTTTGTTATAAGTAGCAGTGCCGCGACAGAGTGCTGTGGTGTCGCGGGATAGACACGTTTGCCACACCACAGCCGAAACGGCGAGGTTCATCAGGTTTCTGAATTTATGGAATGGAACAATCGAGTTTTCTGCAAATTTTGATATAAATTTCGCCTGGACTTAGTTTTGGCGCGAAAGAACTTATGCGACATGCAACTTTAAACATTAGGCCAAAGGGAACTTCCCATTTGGCGCTTGGTGTCTTTCATCCACCGGGCCTGGGCCGAGATATCACACTCCACCCTTTCCCCAATCGACTGCGACCTCGCAGTGACCGCCACCATGCACCAGCCGTCAAACCGGACGCTGGCCATATCCTGTGGCTCCGGGTGGTTCCGACAACCCAGGTTCGTCTCCATCGGCACCAAATGTAATATTTTAGGAAGTATGTGTTTTTACTCTACTTTAATTTTACTTCTCGTTGTGTTGGTCTAATTATTTCTAAACTTAATTTTGACAACCCCAACTGGGTGTTCGTTCCGAGATCGGTCTTAAGTTAAGTTAACACGTGGTGGCGAAGGCACTGAGGCGAAACGAAGTGGTTCAGTTTCGATCATTTATTAACCCTTAAACTCAATTAAAACAAGTTACCAACTCCGATAACGGTGTCACTTACCTGGCAGCAGTTAGTGAAACTGCGGCCAGCCCCTTGCTCCGAAGGGCGGTGCATCCAACTGAAATCCCTCCTAGCTGGCTAGCTGAAGCCCGTCCACCCGCAACGCCGCTGACTGACTAACTCAAAACTCAACCCAAGCGGTGACATCACCGCAGTGGTTGCTTTAGTAACCCACGCGCGCAAACTACAGTATGGCGCAAAAGTATTGGACCTAAAATACCGCATTCCCCCTCCCTTTAAAACGTTCGCCCTCGAACGACTAAACCCAAATCACTAATAATATGACAGCGAATTTGAACCATTATAAACCCAAAGCAAACATGACGTCATATAACCTGAAAATTACCAGCAATGACCACACATAAAAAGGCAGCCGTTGAACGAGTGAGGTCATCCAGGCCACATTGGCACACACTTTCTCACATGACACACAGGTCCACAGGTATTACACCTTGTAACTCCAAGCGACTTAATCAACAGGTCATAATTTATAAACAATTTACTCTATAAGGATAGTTTAAACTAGGTTAATAGATCTAGTCTACTCCCTAAAATGCTGAAAAAGCCCACAAATTTACTATAGCACCTACAACAAAGGATCTAAAGATATCCCAATAAACCACACACAATCACTGGTAACTTAGATCTATATCAGATAGAAATGTACCAAAATCCGCCCCCTGCGATACCTTGACACAAACATACACTGTGGACGTAACTCCCCTGCTAGCCCAAAACTCCTGCTTGGCAGCCTATTGTCTTGGTTTCCAGCCGGTACCAGGCCAACTACCCTGTGAGGACACACCCTGGTTGGCGACTCCCATTGTCTTGGTTTCCAGCCCGTACCAGGCCAACTACCCTGTGAGGACACAGTGGTCGGCGACTCCCACGATGGCAAAAAAAAAGGAATATTCTATCACGCCAGGCGCAACAGGCTCATGAAGATCTGAGGCAACCTGGCTGTGACGCAAACCGCCCTCTACTTCACAGCTGGGGAGTGATGCTAGACTGCGTCACCGAAGTGATCTACATGGATCCAGCATGTCACCCAGTGCTTCAGAACAGCCACTTGATAAAAAAACAAAAACACATCCACCGCTTATACCTGCGTGGGAAACCATGGCACCGAATCCGTGCCCCGCCAAACCACAAAAAAAAACCTGTGCCTCACTACACCCAATGCACAATGGAAACCACAAGACCTTTTCCTCCACCGCTTACCCCTGGCAAAGAACTTGTATGGAAAAGAAGCGAAAGCCGTATCTATAAAAGGAGATACGTCACTTTTTGACACTTATACGTATCAACTCACTGTGTACAGGCTTTTATGCTACGTACGAATAAGGATAATAACAAGAAGTCAGTGAGGACACTGATGATGACGAAAATCGACTTTGGGTCAAAGAGCGTGTCTTTTGCAACCAGTCCCGACTCTCTAGCGTCGCTATTAAGCGAACGGCGGCCATCGACGAGTATGGAGTGCCGGTCGATATCGCCGTTCACTCATAATGGAAACCTCGGTAAAGGGGGGTGCAACTCTTGAGAGCGCTCTAGCGGTCAAATTAAGCGTCCTAGAGCAATTATATCGCGATTTTCGCTGGTCAACCTGCCATCTCTCTCTCGCTTCATGCCAAATCTGGGCTGCCTAGCTCAATTATTAACCGAGTAATGGCCCTTTGGACGTCGAAACGCCACAGAAGTCCCATAGGGAAATGCCGTCGGCCCTGAAACCGCAAGTAAGATAGGCTATACGAGGAACCACTTGTCACACAAAATGACGCTACTCCTGTATTTTTATGATTTTTTTCCGATTTTTGACGATTTTTTCAAGATGGAAACGATCTCCATTCACTCATCATTGGCGACCCCGCGAAGGTGTCGTCCCACTTCGGAGCGCTCTAGCGCCATAACTAGACAACCTCCGCCTAATTAAAACACTAAGTGATCTGAAGATGCTTATTGGCAACTAGTTGGCGAAAAGATTGCAATTTTAGCATTGTTATCTGATTTTTGACGATTTTTTCTTTAAATGGCAAGAATCTGTATGTTTATCATTAGGCCAGTGGCTTCGTTGCCATGGAAACGAAAACTAGTTTTGTGATCACCGTGTTTATCTTGCAACTTGCTTTTGGATGATAGTACCTCACTGTGTGGCGAACGAGACTGAAATAGTTTAAGCGGAAGCAGGTCATATTTACTCAAGTTCATTTTTCCCCATAGGATCCCATGTTAAACGATTTCGACTATATACCGAAAAGTAATATAGATATTGCACCATGTTCACAGAGTATAACTCAGCTCAGTATTATCCATCCAAACCTGCAAGCATTGAGTGATGGCTTGAATAGGACGCCCGTGGGAGCCGCTGCTAGTGCCAAAAAGCCGTATCTTTCACCATTGGCCAAATTTCAAAAAAATCCTGTGACGTCACTTTTTGCTTCACTTACATATGGTAAGCACTGTGGCTACTAGACGTCATGTTCAACTAAAGAAAAAATCACGGGGTTGTTTGCTGGAGGCACTTGTGAAGTACGCGACAAAACATTTTTCCCAGCCTAAAGATACAGCGCTTTAACATGGGAAGTCCCATAGAGAAATGCCGTCGGCCCTGGGACCGGAAGTAAGATAGGAACGTATTGTTTTTAGTTTGCAGCTATACGAGGAACTACTTTTCCTACAATATAATGCTACTCTCGCATTTTTGAAATTTTTTCCAGATTTTTGAAGATTTGTTTTAAGTACCGAAAGTGACGTCATCGTGACGTCACGTGACGTATCAGAAAACTCTAAGATTCAACACAAGTTATCTCAATTCATATTTCTATGACATATTTGAACAACATAGCGATAGCTTTAGGGCAAATTTGCCAAAAAGCGAAACAACTGACAGAGGTCATTTAGTGCGTTTTTCGCAAAACTTATGACTTCGTTTTTCTCGAAAATTAGTATTACGCATCAAAATGTGTACAATACAAAAAAGCTGCGCCTTGAAGGGTAGCACATTTTGAAACTAACCAGAGATCTCTAGCTTTAATATTAACGGAGATATAAGTGTTTTTAGTTTGTTTGTGTTTTAAATCGCTGTGACCTTGACCTTTGACCTTTCGACCTGCGTGACGAATATGTTGTAGCCCTATCGCGTTGCTATTAGGCAAAAGCAACTACAAACCGATGTATGCATCTGTTAAGATGCAATGAGACTTGTAATTTTCGAGTGAAACAGACATGTTACAAACTAACAAACAAACACGACCGACCGGCATATGCCGAAAATTGAAAATTTCTATTTTCGTCATAATAATAACCCGGTAACAGGATCGTGGTGGCGCCGCCAAGCGGTGAGGGTTATTACATCGCTCTAGCCAGGTGTGCACGGGCGTGTCCTGCTGCCTGAACGAAGGCCGCTGGCGAACCCTCCGGGGTGCCCACCGAATTTTGTTCTGAGCTGCTTGATTCCACAGGTCTGTACCGTAGTATTGCTGCCACCCTGCACTCCCAGAGTGCGCTGGGGTTACGCGTGTGTTTGGCGTGGTGGGGGGGGGGGGGGGTTCGTAGGAGAAGGTTATTTGATCCGATTTTGTTTAAACAATTTTTTTAACGATTTATTTTTGCTTGTGGGTTATTTCAGTCTAAAAGTTCTTTGACATCACCCACCCCTTAGGGCCATGGGGGGGGGGGTAAGGCCGTATGGGGGGGGGGGGTCGGCATGCTGAGGAATTTTTTAGAGCAATTTCTTCCGATTCTTTGGCTTCTGGGTTATTTTATTCTACAGGTCGCTTGTTTGACATCACCCACCCCTTAGGGGGCGTGGGAGGAAGGGGGTAGGGGCGTAGGGGTTCGGTGGGTGGGGGGTGGGGGGGATAGGAGATACAAAGGGATTTTTTTCTCACATTTTTTTTCTTTTTTTTGTTACGATTTCTTGTACTTTATATTGTTTTTCGAATGTAAAGGTTTGCTTCATGGACACCACCCGACCGCTAAGAGGCATGGGATGGGGGCGGGTAACGGCGGACGGGTGGGGGGAGTAGGGACGTAGAGGGGAGGGGGTATGGCAGGCTGAGTTTTTTTTTCGATTTTTATAAAGCAATTTTGTTAACGATTTCTTTTGCTTGCGGGTTATTTTATTCTAAAGGTTTGCTTCTTTGAAATCGGAAACCCCCTAAGAGGCGTGGGAGGAGGGGAAGGGGGGCGAGGGATAAGGAGCGTAGGGGCCGGGGCGGGGGGGGGGAGATGGCTATTTTTATCGATTTATTTCTTGTGCGTTACAAGTTAACCTCGAAATCTACTACATCGCCCAGGATTTCCGCATATACTTTACCCCCTGGGCTGAAGGGTGTGGGGGTAGCAGGGATGTTTCTGTACTCCTACATATGCCTAATTTACAGATCTTCACACACGCAGTTGACAATGGTTGAGCTGTCAAACAGTCAGTTGACAATGACAGTTCGCCTGTCAAAATATAAAGAAACATGGTCATGGACTAATCTCAATTGTTCGCCGAAACCTCATTGAAAAGACACTTTCCTCTCTTTGTCCCTGGGGAATTGAAAGAAGGAAATATCTCCTCTTGTTCCTTTATAATTGTGGCAATTTCATGCCGAACAATTTGTGCCACGACCGGACTTCCAGCGGCTACAACCTGCGTCCATTTTGCCGTCTGCACCGAGTTGACCGAGCGCTGATTAACCCTCCCAGCTAGGCGGCGCGCGCGCATGTCTTGTTACCGTTTTACGTTGCGCTTTCGCTTCTTGTTCTATAAATTCTTTGCCCCTGGGTGCGTGGAACTCTTGGCACCAAATCTGTGCCCCGCCAAACCACCGTTGTGCCTCACGACACCCTATGCACAATGGAAGACCTCTATCAACCGAGTACGATCCCATCCAGTGTCACACTAGGCTACATATCAACATGTATCCAAAACCGGGGCCACATCTTCCACAAAAATTTACCGCCCAAAACCAGTTTTGGCGGGAACGTGCACTCCTCGGCCAATCAGAGACCGGCATTTCGACCACGTGACGGCCTCACCCCTATCGAACATTCTAGAACTTTGAAAGGTCCGCCATCTTTCCAAAAAATACAAATCACGGATCCCTGCCAACTCTACGTTAACACTGGTTATAGTCTTAAAAATTTATCTCAAATGAATCTGCTTAATACCCCATCCTGACAAAATCTAGTCTAAACTGTCAAGTTCTTCACCAGTGAATACCCTGGTGAATCAATTTCATCACCACTCAACCACCATGCCGCATGCGACAGTGCGCTCGCCATTTTGCCACCTGTCGCTCAACCACGTGAAAAGACCGCAGGTTTACGGCACCAAATGTGATATTTTCGGAAGTATGTGTCTTTACTCTACTTTAATTTTACTTCTCGTTGTGTTATTCTAATTTGTTTCTAAAGCTTAATTTCGACAACCGCAACTGGGTGTTCGTTCCGAGACCGGTCTTAAGTTAACACGTGGTGGCGAAGGCACTAAGGCGAAACGAAGTGGTTCAGTTTCAATGATTTATTTAAACACTCTCAAAAACTCAATTAAACCTCGTTACCGGCTCCGTTAAACAGTGTTTAACGGTGTGTAACTTACCTAAAGTCAAAGTCATAAATGCCGTAGCGTGTCGTTTCGGCCCATATTTTCCACGAATTTGTCGCGATCGCTCTAAAAATCACTGACGTGAGAAAGCAACGCCGTGCAATTCAATTCAATTCAATGTCATTTATTTGAGCAAGAACCACTACAAACATTAGATGGCAAAAAACATGGCAACGTAGAAAATTCTCGCTCTGGGGACTCCCATTAAGACCACGAGGGCCGCTGGCATAGGAGCCACCAAAGAAAAAAAACGAAAAAACGAAAAAAAGAAAAAAACAACAACAAAAAATCATCGCGTCATCACAAAGATACAAAGTTATATTAAGTATATGTAAAGGCGAGAGTCTTGAGGGAATTAGATGAAATATTAACACGTCGCTCTTACCGAGAAGTAAACAAAGGGGGAGACCTCTTATATTCTAATTATTTCTTTGGCAAATATAACAATTAACCATATCACATACCAATGAATACCTATTAAGCAAGAACTGTTTGACATATTTTGAAAATCCGTCCAATTCATGAGTTTTGACCTTATCTAATATAATATCAGGTGTTTCGTTTATATTTCTAGCAAATCGATATCTTAAACATTGTTCAGCAAACTTATGTTTTACCCGTGCAACTAGCAGGTCATCCTTTTGTCTTGTGTCATAGTTATGAAGATCCGACACTTTGGAGATAGGCATATCAGTTAAAAAGTAATCTGGTAGATCCCCGTGGAAATGCTTGTAATAAAATTTCAGTTGTTGAGAGAACATTATGTCTGTCAGCTTCAACACACTTAATTGCTTAAATAATGGTTCCGTATGACAAAGATATGAAC
Source organism: Arenicola marina (assembly GCA_964019135.1). NCBI lineage: Eukaryota > Metazoa > Annelida > Polychaeta > Arenicolidae > Arenicola > Arenicola marina. Next base: position 37,099,253 of record OZ025255.1, read on the forward strand.
CCTTTGCTATGATGTGAATCACCTTTTTCTGCAATAACCTTATACGATCAGCTTGGAAGCCCCATGCCAGAACATTATAGTTTAAATGGGGTAGGATCAAAGAGTTGTATATAATTTTCAAAACATAGGATGGAACTGCATGTTTTAACTTACTCATTACCCCGATAACCTTTGATATTTTTGAAGAGATCTTATTAATATGACCGTTCGACTTGAGATCTTTCTGAACTGTCAGACCCAAAAAATCGAACTCTTCTACGCACTCGACAGGTATGTTATTTATGAATAAACGCGGAATTCTAACAATTTTTCGCGGCATACAAAATATCATAAATTTGGTTTTGGAAACGTTAAGCGATAACTCGTTTGCACATAGCCAACCGTATATCTTAGAGAGTTCGTCGTTTAATATATCATCAACCAGCATGTTATCAGAAGATGACGCAGTCAACGTGCTACACAGAGTGGTATCATCAGCATATACAATAGCTCTAAATAGCTGACTGGCGCGTGACATGTCGTTTACATAAATAATAAATAGCAAGGGACCCAGAATAGAGCCCTGGGGTACCCCTCGAGATATTTTCGTTACATTTGATTTAACATCTCCCAAGTGCACATAATGATAACGATTTGTGAGATAACACGTTAGCAAAGAAATAGCTGGTTCAGATAGACCATAGTGTTTTAGTTTATGGATAAGAATGTTATGATTTAAAGTGTCAAACGCCTTCGACAGATCCAGATATATACTGATGGGAACCTCGCCCTCGTCCTGCTTTTGCAGAGTTCGATCAACTAATTCAAGCGCGGCAAGCTGGGTGGAATGTTTCTTTCTGAAACCATATTGACCATTGTAAAATAATTTTTCTTTCTGGAAATAATCATAGATTTGATCATAAATAATCTTTTCAAATACCTTTGAAATTGCAGGCAGAACCGAGATAGGTCTATAATTGTCGATATTGGAAGCATCTCCTTTCTTAAAAACCGGAGTTATCTTTGCAATTTTCAATTTGTCAGGGAATATTCCTGTAGAAAGCGATTGATTAATGATTAAGGCCAGTGACTCACTTAGATCGAATTTTAATACCTTAAGTAGTTTCACAGATAGCCCATCATCCCCAGTGCTTTGTTTAGGTTTGAGACCATCGATGATTTTTTCAACTGTTGCTTTGGTTATAAGCTCAAAGTTCATTTTGGAAGTAGCCGGTGATCCAAGGTATTGAGAGAAAGAGGGATGGTCTTCAGTTCGAAGTCCTTCACAGGCTGTCGAACCAACAGAAGAGAAGAATGCATTAAAAGTATTTGTTACGACTACTTTGTCACTAATAAGTTCTCTATTTATGCTAAATTCCTCAGGCAATGATTTATTCTTCGCCCTATTGTTATTCAGGACTGTGTTAATCGCTTGCCACGTTCTTTTTATATCCCCCTTACACTTATCGAAGTAATTATAATAGTAATCTTTTTTTGCGGTACGAATACATTGTTTTAAAATATTATTATAAGTTTTAAAATTTATTTTTAACGTATTATATTGTGAACTGGTAGACGGAGTCGTCTTAAGTTTCTTATACAGTCGATCCTTAAATGCAATAGATTTGATGATACCGTTCGAAATCCAGTTCGACATTTTATGCTTTTTTTTTTATTAAACTTCACAACTTTATCCGACAAAAACATTTCTTTAGATTTTACTAAGATATCCTGTAAGATATCGTAATTTAGGTTAGGATCAGTTCCCATTTCATGGTTCAGTCTACTAAACACATCAAAATCTACCACATGATCAGTAAACAAATTAATTGTAGCAGGATCATTATTTTTAATTGTGACGTATGCGGGTGATTTCCTCGTTGCCTTTTGCTGTAAGTCTAGGCTGAGGAAATACGGGAAGTGGTCTGAAATCGATTTCACTAAAATACCAGAAACAGCAGATTGCATGGCAGGAGATATTCGTACCAGAAAATTATCTATAAGGGTTCCTTTATACTTTGAAAGTCTTGTTGGAAATGTAATCTTTGGGAAAAAGCCAAGGGATGTGATAGTGTCAAAATAATTACTAAATGCTGCTTTTTCATTGATTTGAAGTAAGTCAATAATGAAATCTCCGGTTACTAATAATTCGCCGCTCTTTCTATCAAAGAGAGATAAGATTTTTGAAAATTCCTCAGTAAAGGTCCAGTAATTTTCATTAATGTCGCATGGTGGCCTATATATATTTCCTAGTATAATAGTTTTATCAGATCCCTTTACCTTTATAAACTGACCTTCCCAAATTTCAGAATCAATAGGAATATCTAGGACCGTGAAGCTTAGAGTATCTTTTAAATATATCATTAGCCCACCATGCTCACTGCAAGTTTTACCTTTGGATATAAGTGTATATCCCTCAATATGAAAAAGGGATGTATCTGACATGTCGGTTAACCAGGACTCTTGTATACATAAAGCGGAAAATACAATATTTTGCTTATATAACATATCAATCATTATTTGAAGTTCATCGATCTTGGCATTGATACTGGCCACATTCATACTGAGAATGGAAAAATCATCGGTCCTGTTTTGCAGAACAGGATCCAATTGATCTAACTCATAATACGGAGAATGCTGAATATATTGGTTAGCAGGGTCTACATCTCGGATATTACCATTATTGGGGTTTAAAAGTTTGACCAGTGAGTTCTTTTTAGCTCCTCCTAACTGTAGCAAAAATTCATTTACATCCACAGGCATTAAATACGAGCATAAACAATACTTTTATTACCCCAATAAGACCAACGCGAGAGTGATGCGATGAAGTGAAAATATAATAACACAAAATTAAAATAACAATAGCAAATACATCTGTGGATGGCGGCATCCACAAAAACAGTATGCGTACCCTAGGGTGCTCATTGAAATATACACACTACCAAATAACAACACTGGTGACGGATTTTGAACATACAATGGTTTACCATTTATAATGTTATATCGCATTCTTCAACCTTTGCTGCCATAATAAGCATAATACTGTACACCTATTTTTAAACCATTAACAATATATAACAGATTTCAAAGAACTTGACGCACACCTTATATCGCTTGTGCAATTTTAATGATACCAAACTTATGTGTGTACGGCGATGTTATCCTTTTTAAAGACACAAACAATATTTCTCCATGCTGACACTCCGTTGGCAGCAAACGCAGTTCCGCAAATATACTAAAGCACACGTCATAAGATGACGTAGTTGCCATGGCGCCGAACGTGCTCTGAACAATAGATGTTCTATAGTTGTACCAGCCACGCGCGCCATGGCAACTATAGAGCATTGTCTGTGATTTAGTCCATTTGCGACAAAGTGTCTGTTGGCAATTCGCCTTATTCAAATGTTGGGAATTCCCACGCGAGAACGAGGCTATATCTGCAAGTTTGCGCGCGAACGGCTAGTGCATATGATGTGTGGCCCTGGTGAGTGGCACAAGGGCCTTTCTCTCCTGCCGTCAATGGTCACTATTAAGTCTGTCAGGTCATTATTGTTCAAAATAATTAACAAGTTAGACATATTTCTGCAAATTTTAATCTTTTTCGAGCACATTTGACAATAGCCGAACGTGTAGGCCTATGCCACACGGAACAGGTGACCCCATCCAGCTGGGAGGTATCCCCGACCAGCAGTGGGATGCTATCACTTCCACAGAGCTTATCTGCTTAGTGGCAGATAGCTAAGGTCCATTTGTTGATTTGTCCATTGGAAAGTTAACGGAAAAGGAAATCAAACGTTAATGGTGTTTTTATTACAAACTTTGCAGGGAGTGGTTGCTGGAGGTACAATACGAGGCACTGAAACGCATCGCATAACGTTGAAGACCGTGTAGCTCAGTCGGTAGAGCTTGTTCCTTTTGACACTGGGGTCGTCTCGGGGGGTGCAATTATTTTTTTCCCTACATTTCGTGCAACAATCACATTCTCCCAAAAAAGTGGTCATCTCTGTTTTAAGATTAGACCGATTAGTTCATGGAACGGCACAGGCACAGTCAATCAATACGTGCATGGAGGGGGTGGGGGTGGGGGAGGGGGTAGAATTATTGCCACATTGGTCCTTTCATGAGATGAAATATGTCAGCATAATTCCATATACCCAGCATAATATCTCTCCGGGTAAAACACGGGGTTCAACAACGCTTGTGTTCACAAGTTTTTACATGGTTTGATTTGGCTTTAACGGCATTTTCAGCCTGTAAGGCCTATCGTGCCATTTCACGTGAGTCTATCATGCATATGAGTAGTAGGCAAAGAATGTCCGGGTCATAGGGCTATAAAGTCTCGTTCGTTTAGACTTCCGGTTTACTCTTTTTGGGGACAAACAAACGAAGCACGTGTTCGGAACGAGTTTAGAATCTCTGCGCACACTGGTATCCTGACTATCTGTGACGTAGGGGTGACGTGTATGTTACGCAAAGAGAGAGACTGGGAACCAGACTACCTGCGCAAAAGCCAGGCGCCGAGGGGTGGGTCCATTGCGGAAGGCCTAGCGCTATGATTAAGAATATTTAAGAAATATAGCTTCACAAAACGGATAGATGACATATTTTTTATTCGTTTGCGCCATCACATTGACGAATATTTGTTACGACGGGACAATACGACTGAGAAACTAACGTTTTTTTGCATTTCCTACGAAAACGAGGCATTATGACGTCACACGGATTCTCTCCGGTGACAACGTTAGCGCAACGCTTCAAACAGAAAACTTACAAAAATGAAGAAACTTGGTCTTTTCGTGATCCAAAAATGATACGAAAACATCCAACTGGTCTTATTTTATCTTTACCATGTGGTTAAATGAACCATCCCGTGTGTTGTCACTCCATGCACTGCACATTTTGACAGCGGAATGGTTAAGTCGATCACGAGCGCTTAACTTCTTCGTTCATTATTAGTCCCCACGCGGTCATCTGCACTAAGCTCCATCTCTCGTCCACCCGCAACGCCGCTGACTGACTAACTCAAAACTCAACCCAAGCGGTGACATCTGTGGTTGCTATAGTAACCCACGCGCGCAAACTACAGTATGGCGCAAAAGTATTGGACCTAAAATACCGCATGTGTACCCTTGAGTTAAAAGAGACTTAAAAGAGGCACACATTTTTTTATATTTGGCACTTAACCCGTATACGTTTATTAAACTTTTCAATTTTCCATAAATATAAGCGAGGGCCCACGTAATATTACCATAATTGTCTCTTTGCATGTATGGTATATATATAACAATAACAGTTTCATTTCTACTATTTTCGTACGACAGCATCTTTTCCATAGTGATAGTGACCCAGTGGAGGTCTCAAACACTGACTTTTTTTGGCACATTTACAAACGAGAGTCATGTTCGGAATTTAATGTACAGCGTTGCACAACGGGCGCTGATCTGATTCTCGTATTAGCCATTGTGTTAAATTGTTCATGCACGATAGTAGACCATGCAACATATTATAATTAAACTGCGCAATGTTCATGTCTTGTACGTCTTTCCTAGTATAGAGAACATTGATATCTGCAACATGTATACCACATGTATTCATAACATTCATCCGGGGTTTTTCTCGTGTATGCTTGATAATCTGTTGATAATAGTGGTTGCTTTTCCCTTTCATGCCATTTTCCAATGCAAGCATTTTCCCAAGGCATATATGTTTCCATATATATCCATATAAAAATAATTCATTGACAATGTCACTCATTGACTATGCCATTCTTAAAATATATCACCAACCTTATTTATACGGCATTCAATCATTGATTTAAAAAAAAAAAACATGTTCCGCGGTTCATATTCTTTCGGTAAACGATGTGTTGATTTTCCCTTGCTTACCTTATCTGTAGGCTTACCCTGAAGATTTGACTTTGCATATGCATACGCCACTTTGATAGAACGGAGGTAGTGTATTGAGCAAAGGAAGTAGTTCCCTCTTGTCAAATGACTCAGTGAGTTGCTCTATCAGTATTTGGACAGGATATTCCAAGACACACTTTTCTAGTTCGTGTCACATATTCATTCCATCCAGGATGCTTTCAATGAGTGGGCTTCCTGGTGAGGTTCTCACAATTGCAATTAGCACATTTCTTTTAATACGGTCCTTCCCTGTCCATATAAAACCAAAGAGTAACTTACCTAATTTTGTCATAATTAGGTTTCGTTGTTTCCATGTTTTTAAAACATTGTTATGACGTCATTCTTTTGTTACAAGTGTTGACTCTTATCTACGAATCAACACTTTTATGAGTCGACTTTGTTCCATCCGAGGCTGGGCGTCAAATATTGCTCATTTACTACATGAGTAAAATAGCACAGCTTCATCGTCACCAAGGTGTATTCACGGCAAATAGAAAATGGAATGAACTGGTGTTTTACGCCGCTATTATGCACACGACGATGAAGGATGAATGGATAAAATATGTCCCAGTGTTCAGGATTCGAACCCGGACCTATTCATCTACGGTCTATTGAGAACCCCCCCCCCCCCCCCACCCCCCACAGCAAATATATCATGGGCTTGAAATCAGGCTCTTTAAGCAGCATTACACACCAAATTATTTGATTTAAACCAGGAACAATGCTATTTTCAATGATCACGCGGTCAGCGAAAGTTGGTCCATATGTAATCTGTCATTGACTGTGGTGGGGATGGGTGGAGATGGGAATGGCAATGAAAAGTGTACCAGATTGTGTCCAGCGCGTATCGAGTGCATAGCCTCTGTACAACCATAGTCCATTCGGTGTACATCATATGTATCCAGTGTATATATCTAGGGTGTATCCGGCATGTATCCATGACATATCCAGGATGTGTGGTATGGTGCTATACGAATAACCTTGTTGCGGTTTTCTAACAAGTTCGTGTATCCTCCTTGTTTCGAACCCACATGACATATTCTCCCATGAATCAGGATAACCCACTCCTGACCAGTAACATAAGAAAAGAAATGACAGACAAGCGCAATCATGCATTGGTCATATCCTCACTGATTCGGGGTTGTATTTGACTCCTATCCGGGGATGTTTAGCTGCACTCATGTCGCCGGCCTTTTGACAAACACACGCAGTGGTGTCATGCGACCATCCGCAATAACGAGTCAATGTCGTCTCAAGGTGATATCTATTGAATAAATGTTAGAGCTCAAGAAATCTTTTGTAGTAAACGTTAGGCGTGAGTAATACGTGAGCTATGCTGAACCATGCTGAACCAATGTTTCGCCTTTACATGGAACGACGACCGGAAGAATAAACTCATATGGGGGACTTGATGGCACTATTATGACTCAGACATGTGACCTGATGGGAAGTCTAAAACAAACCGATGCACACTCCGACACTAAGCCCCGCCCACGTCCATTTTCCTCAATCGTGAGTATGAAATTGACAATCATAGCTGATGATAGGTACAAGGGAGCAGTACTCATCTCTGAAACTTGCTTGTCTGACATAACGCACGTGGAACACCTTTTTTCATCACATGATTGGATAAAAGCAAATGACGTCAGTGAATGATTGGCGCCTGAATCGGTCCAATAGGTACAATAGGTGACATGTTATAAGTAAGAAAAACACTCGAAAGTTGTTGATTTCGTTGTTCAGATTTCTCGTGCTTTCTCCTTACTGTAATAAAGGGTTTTTTGGGTTGCCAGTGTATCTATCCTATTCAGTTTATCACAAACATTTGTATTATATCCTTTAGTCTGTGTTGGGGTTGAGCATTAAGCCAGCTATTTTACCGAACTTGTTAATTTCATCTATGCCCGGCACAATCTGGTCCACAGTTTTCAGGAATAGAATTTCATCATCAGCATACTGGGAAAGCTCAATTTTCATAATGTAGGTTTTGCTACGTACGAATATCCTGTACCTTTATTACTTACATTTTGCTTTTTCTACGTGAATGCCCAGATTCTTAGTGACATGATTTCAACTGCCACTATAAATAGGCGAGCATAGTGGGCCTCCTTGTGTGACTTCAGGGTCTGACTCCTCTGCCTCCACGTTTTAATTTCCATCGAAATTCTGCTTTCAGACTTTATTAATAATTTAATGCGCTATGTACAACAGGCATAGTGACGACTGGTATAAACCGATCAAGGTGGCACACGCATCCGATAGCACATCAATAATACATACTACTTATAAGCCTTACAAATATTAAATATTGCTCTCCCCTCTGTCGTTCTTTTTCAACTGAGTAATCATTGCGATTTCTTATCTACCTGCATATATCCCTCGCTATATTGAGTGGACGGCGTTCATTGAAATGTCTCTGTTTAGATCGCTGTCGTTAACAGATGCAACACACCAAGCGCCCTAGTTAGGGGCCTGGAAGGGGTAAATGGCGACACGCGACACAGGCATACTTGAAAAATTGACATTCGACATTGACCCCCAAATTCCGACACTGAGGATCTGAAAAAGCGACATCGACAATCCAGACCCCTCTAGTCGAGTGACCGTGACGAACTGCTCGGTATAATTGAATATTAACGCCGCGCCGTAAATTAGTCCACATCGCCTAAGATCATATCTGTCTAATTAGTTCTACTGGATCGCACCAGGATATCATAAAAACACGGCTTTCCATTACCACTTGGGCAGATCAAAGTTAAGTATATTTCTTTCTTAAAGGCAAAGACTGGCAGCGCAGCGATGTCCGAATTCTAATGACGTATTACTGGCAAAAAAGCATCTTTAGCGGGTGGCGCCTGGTGGATTTTTTTAGAACTAAAGGAAGTTTTTAGGAAGTCTGTTGTACAGTTTTTTTTGAGGGCTTCGAAATCTTGAAAAAAATACATTTTCTCATCGACAGCTATGTTGAAGCTAATTTGGCAAAAATGGCCAAAACTTTTTTTTAATAAAGTAACACGCAGATTGATTACGATTTCAAGTAGATTCATAAAAAATACTTATTTAGCGAAAAAAAGAGGAACAATCCCTATAGTTAAGTATATACATATGTGCTGCCAAAATGACCCCTTTTTTCGCCTCGATGTGCCCATTTGATACTTTTTTCTTCTAAATTATAGTTTTTGACCATATATTCCAGTTGATATCTAACGTTTTCAAAATTAAATTGCAGCTTCTGTCAGTATCTATTTTTGATGACTCTTATTGACCACAAAATCGGTCACTTTTCCTTTTCTCTCGCGCTCCGTATGCCCCCCCCCCCCCCCCCCGGATTAAATGGTGAATGCAAACTTTACATACTTTGGACATTTAGGATGGTTGCCTAGGGCTGGTCTTAGCCGTAGGGTCACTGTCACCCTGGTTCCCTAATTTCTCCTGAGCTACCCATTATAGTATAGGTTTAAGGTTTGCGATACCACCACCTCATAAAATGAGCGACGCGCCACTAGAATGGGCTAAACACTAAGCTACATGACTCCTGAAACTCCCCATAAAATATGTGGCGGCCAGACAAATAAGTGGCGGCCGCCAAATAAACAAGAGATTTTCGACCATAGGTCGAGGACGAAATTCCATAAGCGTTGTCGCAGTTCGGTTGGCTCGGCTGACTTACTGAATACAGGTCAACAATTGCGAAACTACTTGACGATGACGAGGGGCAATTTCGGCTAAAGGCCTTTAAGGGACAATTTGGGTTAAATACTGCCTTCGACAGGCACTGTGGGCACTGTAGGCGGAGCTAAACTGGACATCCAGTTTGAAGTCAAGAACGCTTCTGTGGAAGCAATATTAAAGGTACTACCTGACATTTACCTTTTATTTATTATGACGTCATTTGACGGTCACGACAATATTCGCGATGACTTCTATTTTGTTAAATAGAAAATTCATACCTACTTATGAACTCTGGTGACGGTAGCTATTACCAAATTAGAACATCAAGCAAGACTTATCCCCCTCGCCATAAGGTGTCTCCGAAGACGACGTGTAACGTCAAATAAACCGGTAGTCGCCATACCGTATAATAGATGATAGTCCCGCGGATAAGCGAAAAATGTTGTGCATGTTGTGGTAAAGCCATGAAATTTAGCACACATGGTCGAACTTCAGGTCTAATCAAATTGAGTTATAGTATCGAGTCAGATTTGGCCCCTGGCCGGTATGGCGGCCATTTTTCAAAATGGCGGAAAGTCCCATAGTATCTTTGAAACTGCGAAGGATACAACTGTTAAGTTTATGTCTATACATTGCTTTTCGGGTTCGCAGTATGCAAAAAACCCATTATTGATGACATGTTTATCTGTATTCTAAACCTTGTATCTATCGCCTAAACCTCATCACTCAGAGGGTTCTGCCTTATCGTCAGAAAGTTTCCCCAATTGCTTGGGATTGCGTTCTAATTGTAGTCACCCCATTACATCTACTCGTAGTGATGGCGGACAGGGATGATTCTCATGAGAGAGAAAGTCGTTCAGGTTTCCGTTGCGAACTTGCCACGTAATGTAAAGCCTTTGAAAAGATATGGCTCTCAGTCCTGAACATGTACGCGCATGAAGTTGTTTGTTAATTGTCGTGTCTAGTGCCTTCTACCAACAATACCTCGATCATTCACGACCGACGTTTTTCAGGCGAAGCATGGTCCCAGCGACTAGAACATGTTTGCGGGCAAAAGCTACGATATCTTAGCGAAATGACCCCTGATCTCGAGATCTGTAGCCTGTTGTGTTTAAGTCTGCGACCACGGTACATATGGATATCCTCACAATGAATTTTAAATTTCCAGATATCGTGTGTTATTGTTGAAATACCCGCCATTGTGGCACACTAAGGGCGCCTTACTCTTGGAGACAAGTTGCTGAATTCTTTTTTTCTTAAATAGAGTGATCCCTCTTCGTTTTGGAGATGTTGTGTATTGTTGTAGGCCGTATCCACTATCTTTGAAAATGGCGGATGCGTTGTCCCTAGATGCACAATTTTGTTCAGCGATTCCGAAAACCCATACATAAGCATAAAAAATCATCAGTGTTAATTTTCGAAACGTTGGTTAGTTTTCGTTGTCTGGTTTCGCTTTGCAACAGGATATTCAGTAACGATTGTTCTTATAACTCAGTGAGCCCGAAAACCTGTACCCAAATAACGGTTCTATCCCTCTTGTTTACAAGATATTGAGTATTCTTGCTAGCCTTGTCCGTCATATTGGAAAATCGTGAATGCGTTGCTCTTAGATACACGAAAATGTGTCGGACCCCGAAAACCAACACATAGACTTAAATAGAGTGATCCCACTGCGTTTAGGAGATGTTTTGTACTGTTGCAGGCGGTCTCCTCCGTCTTGGCAAATGGCGGATGCGTTGTCCCAACTTATACAATAACATTTCCTTACTCAGCTATCATTCTACATAAACATAAAAATCATCAGTGTTAATTTTCAACAGAATCAGAATCAGAATCAGAATCAGAAGCATGTGAGCCACCTCAAAAACAAATAATGAACAGGTTTAACAGAAGCCAGTTACGCTAAAAACGACACTGATTCTAACATATTGTTTCTGAGTTCATATGCACTATATAATTTATTAACAACAGCAAATATGGTATTTCGAATTACTACAACACAGACGATCCAGACTAAAAAATTAAGAAAGCTAAATACCTATTCACGTGCGTGCGTGGCAAACATAACAATATGAGGCTTCACAACATTCGTTATAATAACCGATTAATAAATGGTCCTTAATATGAAACGCATAACTTTTCAGCGAATATGTGGTTGCTTTGCTAATGATATGCGGAGGGTGTTGTTTAGGTAATGGATGAGACTATGTCTTAGGGTAAGCTGACAGAATTTGTGTTTGGTAGTCGGGATATGAAATGTGTGGTTTTGTCTTGTGTTATGACTATGTAAGTCATTTATCTTGAGGAATGTCATGTGTCCTAGAAAGTAAGCTGGTAGGTTATATTGGCTATTTTTCGTGGTCCGTCATTTTGAAAAATGCGGATGCGTTGCAGCAGCATACGCAATAATGATTTTGTTTCGAATTCAGCGACCCCGAAAAGATATGCACAGGTACACAAATAATGGTTCTATCTCTCTTCTTTTCAAGATACTCAGTATTCTTGCTGGCCCGGTCCGTCATGTTGAAAAATGGCAAGCACAGGGCACCAGCCTAGGCCCCTAACCTAGTCCTAGACCTGGCCGCTATCACTCTACACAAACATAAAAATCATCAGTGTTTTAATTTTCAACATATTGGGTATGTTTCGTGGTCTGTCATTTTGAAAAATGGCGGATGCGTTGCAACAGGATAAGCAATAATGATTTTATTTCGAATTCAGTGACCCCGAAAAGATATGCACAGGTACAAAAATAATGGTTCCATCCCTTCTGTTTTCCATATACTCAGTATTCTTGCTGGCCCGGTCCGTCATGTTGAAAAATGGCAAGCCCATGCCGCCAGCCCAGGGTATCAGCCCAGGCCCCTAACCTAGTCATAGATCTGGCCGCTAGTCCAAGCCGCTGGCTCAGGCCACTAGCACAGTAATATAGCCCAGTAAGATAGCCTAGGTTGTTAGCCTAGGCCACTAGCCCAGGCTTAGCCCAGGATGCTAACCCAGGCCGCTAGCCTGGGCACCAACCCATGCTTTACCCAGGCTTTGCCCAGGCAGCTAGCTCAGGCCGCTAGCTCAGGCTGCTAGCTCAGGCCGCTAGCTCAGGCCGCTAGCTCTGGCCCCTAGCCCAGGCAGCTTTGCCAAGGCCGCTGGTCCAGGCCACTAGTTTAATCCGTTAGCCCAGGCTCCTAGCCCAGGCTGACCGAAGACGTATTGTCTTAGGGGAGCGGGGGTATAGGGCTGACCTAGGGTATATTGCCATAGGGGGTGGGGGGCTGACTGAGGGAGTATTGTCATGGCGGGGAGGGGGCATGGGGCTGACCGAGGAAGTATGGTCATGGGGGTAAGGGGGAAGGGGGCATGGGGCTGACTGAGGGAGTATTGTCATGGGGGGAGGGGACATGGGGCTGACCGAGGGAGTATTGTCATGGGGGGAAGGGGGAAGGGGGCATGGGGCTGACTGAGGGAGTATTGTCATGGAGGGAGGGGACATGGGGCTGACCGAGGGAGTATTGTCATGGGGGGAAGGGGGCATGGGGCTGACCGAGGGAGTATTGTCATGGGGGGAAGGGAGAAGGGGGCATGGGGCTGACTGAGGGAGTATTGTCATGGGGGGAGGGGACATGGGGCTGACCGAGGGAGTATGGTCATGGGGGGAGGGGACATGGGGCTGACCGAAGGAGTATTGTCATGGGGGAGGGGGCATGAGGCCGACCGAGGGAGTATTGTCATGGAGGGGATGGAGTATGGGGCTGACCGAGGGAGCATTATCATGGGGAGAAACGTGCATGAGGCTGACCGAGGGAATATTTTCATGGGGGGGGAGGGGGCATGAGGCTGACCGACAGAGTATTGTCATGGCGGGGGTGGGGGTATGAGGCTGACCGACGGAGTATTGTCATGGTCCCAGATCTTTAGAAAATTATACTTGTTCTATAGTACGTTTCGGAACTGTTGTTATTGGATATATGCATTTGTCTTTCCATTCATAGCGTGAACACAATAATCGGTAGATGAATGTTGTCTGTCTGTGTTGGCCGACCGCGGTGCGTGGCCTTGACAGTGCCAACTGGTTGCGGCTTGTGGGTAAAACTGATAGGCTTCCTAGTGAAAGCGTGCACTCGGCGACCACAGCTCTGTGGCAAAATTTGCACCCATGAATAGGAGAACCAGTATTACGATTAGCGCGGTCTGGATTCCGCCACCCTCTCCCTACGCTGAAAGGATCAACCCGGACCACGTCAAGGTCGCTTTAACCCCTCTACCTGCGTTGTAATATCTCGGTCGGGCACAAGCTCACTGCACCTCACTGCACTGGAGGCTGCAGGAGTCGCGTGGATGGGCGTGGGGGGTGAGCAGAGAGGAGTCCATTAACCCTGCTTTTATGTGGGTGGGCTGGCGGGGGGGGGAGAATGAAATTGGGGGCTGCAGGAGTCGGGTGGATGGTGTGGGGGATAAGCAGAGAGGAGTCCATTAACCCTGGTTGGTGTGGGTGGGCGAGGGAGAGGGGGGCGGGGTGAAGAGAGAGGAGTCCGTGGGACAGGTGGGCGGCTGGGGAGGGGGATTCTTTCGGAACTCTTTGTAAACAATATCAATCCGCTGTATTAATGGTATGCTACGTGCTCCCCTCCCTCCCCACGACTGTGACTGATCGCCTCTCCCGATAAATCACATCACAATACATAAACAACACGGTGCCTTATCGCGAACCCGCTCACTCACTGCCATTCCGAATCCGCAGCCGACTTTAACATGGGAATCTCCATAAGGAATGTTTTGCCCTCTAGCGGGAAAAGTAAAATAGAAAGTATCTTTTTTTAACTAAGAAACAACTAGGCGGTAAAATTAGACGTTCTGTGACCCGAATCCGATCTCTCTGCTCCCAATATTAACTATGCAGTGAATTTAATGCGTATTTAAATATTTCTTTTTTTTTGCCGCCATGTGACGTCATTGACGGCGAATTTTTCTTCGGGAAATGGGTCATAGCGACTTTCTGAATACATCATTGGAGGTTGGCGACGATTGAGAAAGTTAAAGTGGAAAAACAACGTGCATCTAGTTTGAACATAAGGACAAGGTAAACTATGACGTCATTTTGCGCGAAACTTCTTCCTACGCGCAAAAAAATGATATATATTAAAGTTGTTTCCCCTAATCAGTGGAACATTTTGACGCTAGTCGCATCTCTTTAGGACAAATATTAGAAAGCCTTAGCACTTTTACGTTTTTCCTTTAACCGGACGGCCTTGACCTTTGACCTTTGACATTGGAAAGTGTATGACATGACAATTGTAGAGATTCGGACACGCCACATTTCCATAAATATTGGTGAACGATAGCTGTCGTCGTTAGGGCAGTAGAGGGTAGGAAAAAATGCAAACAATAAAAAACATCGTTGTTCCAAAAAATCGTCCTTCCGACATAAGACGACATATCTACGATATTTCGTCTTAATAAGTGGCGGCCGCCAGATAATCTATAAATAAAGTAATGTCATCCCTTGGCACATATACAGGCACTGCCCGCATTGCGCCCGCAGCGTTTGAAACTTAAACATTATTTTCATTCACTTATTTTTGCAGACGTATAAAGACGCAGTAGATTCAAGACCAAACCATCACCCCGTGACAAATCATATTTTCGTGCATCAATAAAAACGTCTGTTTCCGGCGTAAATAATTAGTGCAAGCATCTTCTTGTTGTCTTGCGACCGATAAAGCTTCATGTAATCTCTTATATTGTGAGACAAAGGCCTAGTGGTTGCGGGACGGGTACGGCTCCTAATGTGTTAAACAAATATGATAATCTCCTGTACGGGCTCCGCCATAGACACAAGAAGAGAAGCAAAAAAGAGAGAGAGAGGGGGGGGGAGGTGTTTGTCTCTGTGGAACTTGTGGAATAAACGGCTGAAAGAAAAGCGGCAGGGCTGGGGTGGGAGGAGTTTTAAAAGCCTCGTTTTAAGTGTCACTGACTTCCCTTGGGGCATCCAATGTATTTCTTCATCCCCCGCACACTCTCTAGTTCTATTTCCAAATCTCTTTGTCTCTCCAAACAACTTGGAAGTCATGCAGCCGTTGAATTAGCGATGACGGGGTAACTGGGGGCAGAGGCAGTAAATGCCTTTACGGCTACACACGTAACAAGAAGGTCGACGCATGCGTCATTGTCACAAGGGCGATATTGGCATGACTAGCAACTACAGAGGTATCACACTATTATGCTCACTGGGCAAGCTGTTTACACGAGTTATCAATAATCGTCTGGATAACTGGGCTGAAGAATACAGTATCCTGTTGGAAGCGCAGGCAGGTTTCCGTAAGACGTATAGCACTGTCGATCAGATATTTGTAGCCTACTTCAAAGTCTTGTGTCCCATGCTCTAGAACAAGGGCGTTGTCTGTATTGCAATTTTATCGACTTCAGAAGGGCCTTTGATGGAGTGAATAGAAAGTGTCTGTGGTTTAAGTTAATCAAAAATGGATTAAGGGGACAGCTTTTGAAGGTTATACAGAATAAGTACGAACAGGTCAAGTGCAAAGTTTTACATTCTGATGGCACGACCTCCGAAAGTCTCGACTCTGCAATTGGAGTTCGGCAACGTGAGACATTATCTCCCTTCTTGTTTTCTATGTATATAAATGACGTGGAGGAGTATATAAGGAGCCAAGGAGTAGAAGGGATCTCTATAGGACAAACTAAGTTGTTTTTATGGCTCTACGCTGACGATGCTGTCTTAGTCTGCGAAGCTGACGAAGAATTCCAGAAGTCATTAGATGCCTTTAAACGATATGGTGACGAGTGGAAGTTGGGTAGTTACCAGTGGCAAAAGCAGAGTGATGATTTTTCGCAAAGGAGGAAGACTACCTGAAAGCCTCAGGTTTTATCACAATGGGGAAGAAATCGACATAGTTAACACTTTCTGTTATCTAGGCGTTGTAGTGTCCTCTTGTGGCAAATTTTACCAAACGCAGAAAACTCCAGCTGATCAAGCTACGAGGGCTTTATTCCAGATAGAGAAATATGTCTGTAAATTTCACTCTCTCCGTCCTACCCATCGTATAGATTTATTTGACAAATTGATAAGCCCAATATTGAATTACGGTGCAGAAGTTTAGGGTTTCCATACGGTTCAGGCAATCGAACGAATTCATGATAAATTCCTGAAAAAACTGTCAAGAGTAAAACCAGTACCCCAAATTATATAGCTACGAGTGAACTTGGCAAATCTGACACGAACACTCAGAGGTTGATAAAAAATAATCAGTAATCAGTTACTGGGTAAAGATTGTACATTTGAAAGATTTACGGTATGTCAAGCGATTGTATAAGGTGTTGTTGGAAGGTTTAGAGTTAAGACGACGTAACTGCCATGGACGTTGCTGGTACGTGATTCGCGAATGTCCCTAGGAATGGGGGATGTCTGGTTCTGGCAGTCCATTGTAGATATCCAGGCGTTTATGTACGATTGTTACTTTCAAACAAGCAGAGCTATCGGAAACCTCTCGTGGTACGCAATATTTTTAAAATATAGTATTTTACCCATGCTTCCCTCATATTTTCCACAGTGTGGAAAAGAACAGATTGATGTATTCTTTAATTAAGCTCCGAACCTTCAGCCACCGCCTCCGTATTGAAACTGGAAGGTGGCACAAGCCAAAACCACTGCCCGTGGAAAAGAGTCTCTTGACTGTCGCTTGCACAATAATCTCAGGGAGAGCTCATGTTTATCTGGCCGGCAAGACGAGAGAACCTGAATAGTGTATTAGTGTATTAATGTATGAACCCGCCACATGTCAGTATTTTGTCAACACGAGGGCCTCGGGTTCATTGTTGCTTTGAAATAAACTTCCTTCTGTTATCTACATTGCTATTAAGACCGACTCCCTCATGCAGAGTGGTAATGGAAACCACACCGCCTACGGAGTGGTGTTCTTAAAACTTTCTTTTGACGGCATTTTTCTATTACAAGTGTTTATTCTTATCTACGAATCAACAATTTTAAAAAGGTAAAGCTACAACTGCGGATGGTTCTCCGTCACCAAGGTGTTGCATTCACACGGCGAATAGGAAATGGAATGAGTTGGTGTTTTAGGCCGGTTTTGTGCACGATGAACGATGAATGGATGAAACATGCCCCAGATCAGGTGTTCAGGATTCAAACCCGGGACCTATTAATATGCGGTCTACTATACTAACAACTACACCAGGGCCCCCCCGCCCCCCCCCCCCTCCACCGCTCCCCCACTGAAAATTGCTCATGGGCTCGAATTTGTTGAGCGATTATCGTGTTCAACCTAGAAAATTATTCACCCAAGATTTGGAATGTGATTTCTTGATCAAGAGCACCACCACAACGAGTTGGTGAGGCTACGACGAAATGCATTTATCGTGCGTTTGGGAATATGCACTTTCATGATCGAGATCGTATAGAAAGATGCCCTGTTAAAGTCGAGGTCGGTTGAAAAGATGTACTATTTAAGTGGAAATCACTTTGAAAAAAACGTGGAGTCAAATTCTGAACCCACCGAGACTTTTTCTTGGAACGCCCAAGGTCCGATATTTCTCTGCGAATTTGTAACTATATTCCTTTTAGGAAACGTATCTTTAGGCTATATTATGGCACTGCCCCTTGCCGCCGGAATTGGCTTCCCCTTACAGTGTTCGTTCTCAAACAAAGCAGGTGACGAACCGAAGCGATTGATGGTCAGTCGTTATCACCGGCCTGGTCAGCCCATCATTGTTATCTCCGTGGCCATCGCCTTGATTACCTTCGTTAGCACGAGCTTCGCACGGGCTGAACGGACAGACGACCCGCTGACCACACCCTTGAGGTTTGTGACCAGCAGTCGTCCTCACTCGCTAATATCCCACTGACACGGAACTGGCGTATTGGCTTTCCCATGTGTCATCTTACAGGGAGGGGTCCACACGTGACTACACATAGAAGTCCGCTCGCCGTGGACCTGCAGAAATGTGGCGCATGTCAGTACCCTTCACCAGTAATTCTTCCCTCTTGTGCTCCATTGCTATGGCGTATATGTTGTGGGCAGATCGATACACAAGATGCAACAATTAACGTCATATTAGGCGGCGAAACTCCTCCCCCCCCCCCCCCCCCCGATTTGGACTTGATATGACATTTATTTAGAAAAGCCACAAAGTGCACACTTAGTCATGAGTCATGGAGTTACAACGATAAGTCACATTATCGATCAATCGAAATGATCGGGTTAGAGGGGCGAATTACTAACGTGTGGGCCTAGGTGAATATCAAGCACTTATCTATATACAGTGGAACCCCGCTATTAAGACCACCTACGGCACTGAGCAAAAGTTGTCTTCAGCAATAACAGCAGTTAGTGTTATTATCACTGGGATTGTCACTGGCGCGAACAATGGGGCCGTGAGGTGCAGTGGGGGTGGGGGTGGATGTCGGTGCTGTAGTAGATACTCGCACAACTCGCAGACACTACCTGCTTTCTAGCGGATGTGGACTCCTCACCTTATTAAAAAGACTCGTCCCCCTCTTAAACCAATATGTACAGTTATCGGGTCTATGCTGTAACTTAGAACCCCCCAAACCCAGCAATGTATTAGCACCCCCCCCCCCCCCCACCCACCCCGCGGGACGGCCGACATAATAAGCCAATGCCTGCAGCAGAACGTATATGTAGACAGTGTACCTCGGGTGTGTTGAAGTTGAAATCCAGTCTATGTTACATTGTGACAAATTCATTAGTCACAGAAAAATGCTTCTAACTGAAATTATTGGATAACATTTAATATTCCAAATCACTTGGTGCTTCATCCTAAAGTTATATAGCAAACAGAAGAATAAGAAGAAGAAAGAGGGCCAGAGAACAGAAAACTGTGTGTGTGAGGTCTTGGGTCGAGAGGCGAATGACACTAGGACAGTGCATGGTCTGATGAACGAATTGCGTGCTAACTATAGGAGACCATTCAAGAAATTCCTACTTGTGGATCTAGCAACAATAAAAAACTTCTCCTGCGACTGAAAAACTGCATCACGAAGCAAGACACGTGGTTCCGCAAGGTTCTAGTACCTGTGCTGAAGCTTGCCAAAAAACTGAGGTACCTAGCATCAGGTGATAACTAGCAGTCACTCACGTATGGTTTCCTGTGTACCTGACAACACCATTTCGCTGTTTATTCGTGAAGTGTGAGAAGCAATCATAGCTGAATATGCTGAATGTGTCAAGGAATGTCCAACCACCCCCGCAAGAATGGAAATCTATAGCTGAAAACCGTAGCGCCACCGCAGTGAGACCGTAGTGAGACCGTGGCACCACGGGGGACTACTGTACGTAGTAACACCTTGGTGGACCATATAGCATAACCTTGGTAAACTTGGACAAGCCGGGACAAACCGTAGTCATACCTTGACAAACCCTGGTGATGTTTTGGTGGTACCTGGATGAACCTTGGCCTACCGTGATAATCCCCAGGGGTGGGTATTTAATACCTTGCTGTGGGCGGGGGTGGGGTTCCGCGGTGAAGCCCTCCGTTTTTCACCGCCAAAATTCGCTCGGTCGGGGCGTTTTATCGCCAAACTCCGCTCGGTCGGGTTGGTTTACGGCCAAAATCCGCACGGCAGGGCTATTTTTTCGCGGCAACCCGCATGTTGCCGTTAGGCCCCCTAATGTCCGCAATAGGGGTATCTTTTTCATCACAAATGTCTGCTCCCTCAGGCATGAAGGGGCACCGGGAACCCCCCCCCCTACACACACACACCAGATTCGTATTAACGCCGTGGCCTACCGTTTTCGCGCCAAAATTCTGCGAGATGGCCCCGGTTCGTCACGGTAGATCGAGAAGGAACGGGGAGGACCGGGGTAAACCGTAGCCAACACCGGGACAGTGTGGGCTAGGCTTAAGAAGTTTAGTAGGGAGGGACAAAAAAAAGCTTAACTGACCTGCTGTCAAGCTAACACGTAGGCCTACCATGCAGTCGGTAAATTTATCGACGTATCCATGAAATTGCGTTTGTGAATACTTTTTGCAACATTTCTATATCTGTATTATTTGTTACATGGCAACACGCATGTCGTAGAATAGAGAATTGAATAAATAAAGACACGCCCAGGTGGCAGTATAAAATAAAGTACAAATAAATAAAAATCTCCGGCGCGCATCACGCCTTTTTCGGTAAGCAATAAAGCCCCCGCAGATCCCCAGAGGGCGCCACTGCAATCGTTTGAGCGATAATAGGGTGTTTAAAGTTTTTGTTGGTTTGGCAAAAGGGGCAAAAAGGTAAACACCGTCACCGGTGGAACACATAATGTGGCTAATGTTGATTTTTTTAAATGTGTTAACAACGACGGACAATCGGTTAGGACTCAAGCACAGGCACAGCCACAGTTTACCAGAGCTGGCCTAAACTTAAAGTTTAGTGTGAGCCTGTGGCTGTGAACAGGTGAGTGATGAAGTGGCCTGTCGTAAAGCCACAGTAAATCGACTGACAAGTGACAGTGACACAGAAATGAGGGGGGGGGGGGGGGGTGCGGGCCCGGGGGGGGGGGGGCGAGGGGTGTATGCCCTTTGACCGCGGGGTAGTCCATTTTGACCGCTTAATGATTTGACTGGATGTGTCCAGGGGAAGAGGGTATAGGCCTCATACATGGCTTGGTAATAGAATAGTTCAATAAATTAAACGCTGTCCGCTCAGGCCACGCAGAGTATAGTGTGGCTGGACCAGGGAATAGGACTATTCCAGGCAGGCAGCCAGCTCATCGGACCTTGTTATGCCCAACCCTGTATTCCTGCCAGTGGAGCGGCTAAGGGTAACTTTCGATTTGCCAAACCCCTTCCGATCTATAGTTTACTGTGGGGTGATGTTAAAAACAATGGTTTAAATTGATAGAGTATATTATTATAGCTATTATACTCTGTTTTCAGGATGATATAGTGTATCTAAACTAAAGTGAAATATTAGAGCCTTTTTCCAACCAGCCAGACGATTTGGTGCCAAGCCACTGCTCAAATCTTGCAGCGCGTATGATCTCCTTAAGCGTCTGGCTGGTTAAAAAAATGCTCTAATATTTACCTCGCCCAGTAATGCCCCTTTCCCATTGCTCGCCCCAACTGCCATGTTTCAGCTGATTAATGGTACCAACCAGCTATTTCAATCCCTCTTCACAGAGGCATGACTCTACCCCCTTAAACATTAACTACCAAACCACCCACTGGGCTCGCGTTAGCATTCGCCAATAGCCATTCGGCGAGAAAATTCAGGATTTGGCGATAAGAACTTCCTAGGCACTCGCCAAAATGGCGAATATAAAATAAATGTTTAACCCCATTTATCAACTGTTCCTCTGGCTATCGAGGCATAGATGTGCCTGGAAAACACATTACATGATAGATCTACTACATTCATCTCCAATTATGAGATTTATAACCAATTTATAACCAATATATTTGGCTAATTTTGGCTAATGTTTTTCCACGGAATTAGCCAAATTGGCTAATGAAAAAAATATCCTAGCGCGAGCCCAGACCCACACCATGCCCAACACAAACTTAAGCCCTCCAACCCTACTGTCAGTCCAAACATCCTGCGGTGGGGCGCAAACCGGGCGTAAAAAAGGGGTGTCAGTATGCCTATCAATAAACAAGAAGGTGTCGTACCCAGCTCACTGCATGCATACCCACCTTCGCTTCAAGCCCAGAAGTTCCCCCGCTTACCGGCTTTGTCTCATCAGCCTAATGCTGTAATCTGGTCCTTGGATAGCTCAATCACATAGCCTTGTACTATTACTAGCTCCAGGGTACTTTATCTTGTTTTTCAGGTAAACAACTACATCTCCCAACTCATTATAAATCACGATAAAAGCATTTATTCTGCTTCTGAGGTGAACAACTAAAGCCATTTGTACAAAGGTTGGCTATTTCGCTCGACGACATGAGTGGCTGTAGACCCCGGAGGCATTGTTATTTTAGGTCTGATAGTGTCTAAATATATACATACGCTTGAAAAATTACCTGTGTTGGGTGTCAGAAAACTGACACTAAATTCGTTGGATACCTATCTGATAGTGATATAAGTGTTGCACCCTACCAAATGCCATGCTGAGTGACTGAACAGGTGGAGTACCCAATAAACAAGCCTTTATAGGGGTACCCCCCCCCATGTGCATTTACAGCACCTGTGCCCTTACCCATCCCCCCCATATCCCCATCTACCCTACCCCCTTTAAATATTATGCCTCACAGTTTTCTACTACAAAGCGGACAATGTCAGTAGGCTACTACTAAAGGTGGCTTGTTTCAATATTATGTCAGTGCCATTCTGGTAGTTATATGCTTGCATTATTTGCCTCATAACAATTTCAAATGACATATTTCATTGTGCTGTGATGGAAAAAGGAGATGCATTGTATATTTATTTCGAGCAGTATGTAGTAATAATTGCACTCCTTCCAAAATCAGTTAGATAAGTGTAGCTGTATTCATAACTGTTTTATAACATAATAATAGGGAAGTTAGCCACCATCTGAATCTTCGCTGGGGATAACCCTATTGGTACAAACAGCTGGGTGTAACAGATCTGAGCCTTATACACCATACAGGAACAGATTTGCCATAATAACCCAGGATCAGCTGCTGATAATGCAGATTGAACTTTCTAGAGAACACTTTAATGGGGCTATCAGCACATGAAAGTGCAATAAGGATAAGAGGCTTTACACATTAGGTATGCTGAAATAGCTATCAACTATTTGCAATGCACGTTAGAAATTGCAGGTAACTTGCAGGTAGGTCTAGGTGCTAATTATGAGAAACTAATAATCTCACTACAATTGTAATGTATATGGATTTATTTATAAGGGCGTTCCTTCAAATAAAGTAGCATAACGACTATGCTAGATTTAATATAAAATATGTCCCATTATATTTTTTGGATGTCCCAAAATTTTATGGAGCTCTGAGGCCCACCCACTGGCATACCAGTAATGTCAGATTCCTGTTATTTTATACTTAGTCATTGGGCTTGGGATAATCCTGGGTATCTCTGGAATTTTTTAGGGCTAGATGTTACTATAACTGGAGCAAAGTTTATATTGTCATTGTCAGTGATGTGTACAAGTTCATGTTAGACCTACTTGAGGTATATATTCCTGTCACATTGAAACACACCTCATATATAACTGGTTTAGTAGTTATAATTACCAAATGTATTATTACTAGTTTATGATAATACCAGATGACAGGTGAGTTAAGGCGTACAACCACCGTACAAAGTAATATTAAAAATAAGATATTTTTCCTATGAACTGTAAAGATGCATATACCTACACGTTTCACTTAAGGTGTCTTAATTTGTCAATATATTTAAGTTTATATCACAGGTTTGAGATGCTCATGCCTGGCTGATTACAGTGGACACGTATTGAGGTCAGAAATGTCGAGGAAGAATAAAAAGACACCTACTGCGGCAGACGGTAGAGGAAGTTATGATATCAAGGCCCTATTCAAGAAACAAGCTCAGCTACATTCGTCACGGTTACCACCGGCATGTGTCGGCGTGGCGGCGCCACCGGGTCTGCCTGTGTCTGATATCCACGAGGACGACCAGGGGATGGCTACAACCTCGACAGTCCCACGACGTGGAGACGGTATCGCGGTCTCCGGGGACACTGTGTCGAAGTACTTCACCGGGTCTTGCAATAATGGGAGTCCCGCCGATCAGCAGACCTGTGACATAATGGTGACAGAGGGTCACATGTGTGTCACTAGCTGTCTCCCGGTAGACAAGAAGGCAAGGTTATCCCTCTCGAGAAGGGCACGGCCAAGATGCCCGGATGTTGGTAATAACAGCGATAGATCCGCCGTAACTGACCTTACATCTGAGGATACGGCGGTCATATCCGGTCGGCAAGGCAGCGAGACTCTGGCAAATGTTTACCCTATGGACATAGCACCTAGCTATAAAACAAAATTAAAAAGGAAACGTAGTCCTGTCGCTCCAGGTCAATCTTCAATCGATTTGCCACATGGGCGTGTAAGAGACTGTATCGTTACGCCGACCGCATCACAAAGTTCTTGTGATGCATCAGGGTCGAGGGAATACGAACGAACCAAGATGGATGTCCCTGGCTGTCTCGCCATGCCCGGAGACGGATATTCATCGCGAAACGACGTGAAAATAAGCAACGAACAGGATTACTCCCAAGATCATATATATACTGAACTGGGTAGCTCTGCCAAAGGATATGATGATGCAAAAAACTATGACGGAACGCATGATAAGGCAGATATCAATCAGAATAGTGCGCCAGATAATGCCGACAGACACCAGGATGGCGTACCAGATACCAGAGAGGACAATGCTAAAGACCCAAGTGTCGAAGAGTTTCAAGTGCCATATTATTTGGAAAATTTTCTCCTCATAATAGACACTGTTATTAGGGATGAATTCTACGCCCATTTATTTAATGATGAGGATCTGGAAACAGTGGCCAAATTTCAAGATCTTTCTGGTAGCGATTATCAATTCCTACTATCTAACGTCCATATATTTTTTTTTTAAGTTTTTTTAAATCGCGTATGCATCATTTCTTTTAAATTCAAGTTGATATACCATTATGAGTACATGTATGAACAGAGAATTCCATAGTTTATAATTTTCAGTGTTTACCACGTTTAATTGTTTTACGAACAAACAGTGCTTGGTATTTATTATACTATACGATACATCTAGTATTGAAACCGGTGAGTAAATGGTAATTTTGTGTCCTTATACGACGCTAAACTCAAGGCATGTGAGTTTAGAAGTAATTTCTCTTTTCTCTGGCAGATATGGCAAAGAAACTCTATGTACGGTTGTTTCAACGAAAGCATCGATGGATTCGGTCTGGGAAGATATCCTATCCAAAGATTGCGGACGATCTGAGCCCCGTCCTCAGCGAGTTGGTCGCCAAGGGCCTACTCATGGATGGTAAGTGTCTCCTCCAACAGCTCCCTCTCTTTGTATCATTTACAGCTTCCTGTCTTCGTATAATTTAAAGCTCCTTATCTTTGTATTAAAGCTCCCTGTTCTTTGTATCATTTACAGCTCCCTGTTCTTTGTATCATTTACAGCTCCTTCTTTTTATAACATTTAAAGCTCCCTGCCTTTTGTATCATTTACAGTCTCTATCTTTGTATCATTTAAAGCTTCCTGTCCTTTGTATCATTTACAGCTCCTTATTTTTTAAACATTTAAAGCTCCCTGCCTTTTGTATCATTTACAGCTCCTTATTTTTATAACTTTTAAGCTCCCTGCCTATTTGTATCACTTACAACTCTCTATCTTTGTATCATTTAAAGCTCCGTGCCTTTTGTATCATTTACAGCTCTCTATGTTTGTAACATTTGAAGCTTCCTGTCTTTTGTATCACTTACAACTCCCTATCCCTTTATCATTGAAAGCTCCCTGTCTTTTGTATCAGTTACAGCTCCCTATCTTTGTATCATGTAAAGCTCCCTGTGTGTTTTATCATTTACAGCTCCCTTGATAATACCAACTTGGTATACGATTCTAAGATTCATAATTCCAATGTTATAAGAACCTATGTGATATTTTTTTTATTGATCCTTCTTGTGCAATGGCCAGGTCTATATGATCAACCTGAAAGTTGTTCAATAAGTGATGCCCTAAGCAATTCTGGCAATAATCATTAACCATCACTCAAATCGACAGAAACATTCTCTATTGTCATGTTTCATATCCAAAATCTATAAACTACGTCATCAAAGCGACGAGTGGACTCGTTGAAACTCGCCTTGATCTGATGTCATCTTCATCGCCATTACTCGTTAATATTGACACATATTAAGTGGAATCGAGTTTGCAAATTTGGTGGACTGATGAAAATAATGTCTCGATGGGTAATGCCGTACCCTACGTATTATCCATCTGTGAGCAAATAACATAAACAGCAGAAGCATAAAACAGTCCAACCTTTGTTTTATCTTACATTTACTTCTGGATAAACGTTTACTTTATTGGTCCAAATAGCCAAATAGAGTAAATAGATTATGTTCAGGTTTATTCAGCTTGTAGAGATTGTTAGCAACTCTTGGCAACCATGGCTGATGCATTATGGTAAACTATGATTATCCTAAGCGGTGGGTAGCCCTGGGGACGTTAAATTATTACAGTGGTGGAGGTGTGCCGCCCAGGCTATAGACGGCATTTGGAGTGCGCGATTTTGTGGTCATTGAGAGAAAAATATTGGTTAAAAATGCGTTTAAAATAGACACTGACAGAAATTTGTAGTAAAAAAACGGCTTCTATAATAGACACTGACACTCATGTCTAAGTGTCTCGAGGTTAATTAATTGAACACTTTCGATATCAACTGGACTTTACAGTTAAAAACTGCAATTTTAAAAAAGAAGGTCTCAGATGGGCCCAACGACCGAAAGTGCAGATTTCTGCTTCGGGGATGGAGAGAATAGAGGGGTAATTTGGGCGGCACCTATGTATATACCTAACTATATGTAGTGCAGGAGGTCGCGACGGTCGATCGATCTACGGGCCTTACTGACACATGTGCCGGTGATCACGTACCTCCCCCGCCCCCCCGTGGGTAGAGTTAGCCGCCAGGGCATGGTCTGTTCATCTTCACTCATACGGAAAACGTGACACCGCTAGGGCTCTCCAGTCAACAGTATTCCGCGTTCTACTAATGAGGTTTTCTAGTTCAATACAGAAAACCTGTCTGAGTCGGTCTCGCCCTCCTGCCATCCGCTCTTGGGTCCTGTCAGATGTATTGTCCGGGTAGAGCGATTCACAGCTTGCCTCGGCTACTAATGATACACGACAGGGGTGGATTGGGTCATGCGCCCGTCTACATGCACAGGTGCCGATACCGGATGAATAGGGTTTAGAGGAGGACCCAGGTTTTGTCCTCAATAATAGTGATTACACTCTGCCCACCCATATGCTACACCTGTATAATGGGGCCGTGTCGTCCTTTCATATCCGTGGCGTAGCTTGGTCCAATTTAACGTTACCGAACATCCATTGTCACTACCATGAGATTATCCCCTGCCCTCCTGCCCTCCTCCCCTCCCCGGACCCATCCATAGTAAAGGCCTCCGGGCTCGTGCCCTAGCTTCTGTCATCGTCATTGACCTTGGCTTGTCAAACAGCTGACAAATATTGCTATCATCGGTCGGCAACTGGATTAATGTATTTTTGTCGTCTTGCGACCTCGGGGTTTGCGTGCGTAAAGTCAAAGCGGTTATTTTATTAAAGGAAAGTAGTATCTCATTTCCCACGAGAGGACGTACGTGGCATTAGGTAAATAACCTGGCCCATGTGTGCATAGAGGTAGTCTGAAACACCAAACAATCCACCAATGGATAGTACATTTACAAAGATCAACCCATGTCGTACAAGTGAAAAGGAAAGAGAAAAAAAAGGCCAACAACGAGCAGGGTATTGAGCAGTTTGGTGGTGGCAGATTTCTTACCGTGCCTGACACTGATATGCATGTGATGCCGTGCGCTCGTGCTTGTCTCTGCCATCTCTACGGTGACCGAGTCTCGGGAGGGATATTGGAGGGGGCGGTTGCTGCCATACTCTCCTCGACCTCCTCCCTCTGAGGCTTCTTGGAGACATCAACACCGCATCTGTCATTCGCTAGCCCAGTGGAGCACCAGGAGGGCTGGCAATCACCGGGACTGTCTAGGGGTCTTATCCCACTCTCGCCGTCGTCATTTATCCCCGAGCATGAATAATACATGCATTATTTTCCATCCCGATACTTCTCGCCTTAAAATAGGAATAAATACATGCAGGGTTTGTGTGCATGAATCCGCATTAATTACTGCTAGCATTATTGTAGTTTAGTGAAAAAGATTCCTTCCTTGTAATAGATTGTTTGGCGCCACGCTGCCAGGGAACTAAGCTTTTTGTAAATCTTGCATGAAAAATGCTTGTGTATGTATGTTTATAGAACATGGCGTGTTAAAAAGAACCTAAACTGTTAACATACACACTGTTTTAGTTTTTGAAAATTTGAATCCATTCTCATCGCATCATTGTTGTAATTTATTGAGGTTCATTTGTAGTTGCCTTTCTATTGTGTAACAGGTCAAAAAGTCATCAACAAATAGAGAAGGACTTAGGCTATTAGTGAGACAGTTTATGATGCTGTTGATTTTTATACTAAAAAGGGTTACAGATAAGATGCTGCCTTGGGGAACCCCCATCTCCTGATCGTATACTTCAGAGAGGGTAGTTCCGACCCTTGTCTGAAATAGACGCCTGTTTAGGAATTCTTGCATAAAATTTGGCATATGACATCTGAGGCCAATATCATGAAGGTCTTTTAAGATACCATATTTCCATGTGGTGTCATATGCTTTTTCAAGGTCAAAGAATACTGCCACCACGTGTTCTTTTTTGATGAATGCCTCTCGTACATATGTCTCCAACCGGATTAAGTTATCTGTTGTATTCTGTTTTGTCGAAAGCCCCTCCGGAACTTAGTGATATTATTTTTGGTTCTAGATAATAGGCAAGGCTGTTGTTTATCATCTTTTGTAGTGTTTTACATGTGCAACTTGTAAGAGCTCTGGTATGATCCTTCCCTGGCTTAGAGATAGGGATGACTATCGCCTTTTTCCACGATGGGAGTATTTGCCCGGTTCGCCAAATGAAGTTAAAGATGTCGAGAGGAAGTTCTGTGGATGTATCGGGTAGTTGTTTCAGGAATTGGTATGGGATGTCGTCTGGCCCTGGTAAGGTGTCGTTAGTTTTCCTCAGGGCAGATTGAAGTTCCTCCATGGAAAAGAGGCTATTATAATATTCATAATTTTTTTAATTTGAAATTGAGTTTTTTCTTCTCATTAACCGCCTTGTATCTTTAGAATTTAGCTGTGTAATTATATTAGGAAGAATTTGTTGCAAAGGCTTTCGACAAAGTATTGGCTATTTGCACTGGTTCGGTGAGGGTTACGTTTTCTTGGATCATGTGGTAGATGCTGTTGTTTGCTTTTTCCCCATTGATCTTCTGTATGGCTCGCCACGTTTTTTTAGTTGTTTTATTTCCAAGGTTGGAGATTTTTTCCAGGATTCCCTTTGTGTTCGTCGTATTGTGCGGCGGGTCTGTGCTCGCACTTGTTTATATTTGTGGATATTTTCTGGAGTAGGACGTATTTGAAGTTCTCGCTGAGCCTGTTTTCGTTGTTGTAAGGCCTCACGGCATTCATCGTTAAACCATGGTTTCGTTTGTAGTTTGGGATTGGTCGAGGTTTTGGGAATGGTGTTTTCAGCTATTTTATGAAGTGTTTCGCTGAAGAGGGCTTTTAGGCCTGGTAGACTTTGGAAGTTGGCTGTTGTGAGTTTTTTGAAGCACATTTTTTAACAGCAGTCCAGTCAGCTTTATTTAGCTTCCAGTGAGCAACATTGTCATCTAGATCTGGAAATTGGCTAGTAAGAAGGATAGGAAAGTGGTCACTGCCGTGGAGATCCTCTTCCACTTTCCAGTTAAAATCAAGGCATAGACTGGGATGGGCTATAGTTAGATCTATAGCCGTTTTGGCACCATTCCCGGGGTGTATATAAGTTATTGAGCGTTCTAGTCGTGTTGGACGTAAATTAGGTAGAATATAGATAGAGCACAGGGTGATTGTTTTGTGTAATGTTATTTTTATGGCCATAGCTTGCAGGTTGGTCTGTAAGGGTATTTGGCTGTGTGGAGTTTTCTCCTTTGGCACTCCGCCTGTGATTTTATCTCCCGTGTCGAGACCTAGATTATCATATGATGTATATCCATTAATTGTTATATCTCCTTGGTTTTTGATCAATGTTTCTTGGAGACAAAACGCTATGGGGTTGTGGTCCTGTTTTAGTAAGAGAACCTCATCACCATTGGCTCTCGTACTTCGACAATTCCATTGTATAATGGACGCCATGGTTTATTATATTGGTGGTGTATCAGCTTTGGGTTTTCTTTTGTCACTTCCTCTTTGTTGTCTGTCTGTTTCCATTTGTTCTTCTTCCTCCTCCTCTAGTTGCGAGTATTTGTTATGTAATCTGATGGATCAGTTGATCCCTTGGGTGGTCTGTTTAGTTTCGCAGGTTTCGATTTGTTCAGTTTGTGGGTGGTGGGTTTTGTAGTGGGTTTTGTAGAAGGTTTCTTTGCAGGTGTCTTCGTTCGAATTTCTATTATGGGTTCCGTCTGGCTGGATGTCCCTGTTTCCTCTGGAGTTTAGGTTGTATTTATTGTGAATTCTGCATCCGGAGGCAAGTGTTTATTCCTATGGAAGTCATGGTTGGTTTGGGTGGTATTTCAGTGGTTCTGGTTTGGGACGGACCCGTCGCTTCAGCGAAAGTCTTGGTTCCTGTTTCATTTGTAGTTTTATTTTCTATTATTTGTCTCGCTTCGGGATAGGATATGGAGTTTTTAGTTTTTACTCTCTGTAGTTCTTTTTCTTTTTGCCAGATTGGACATTGTTTTGAGTATGCGTAGTGATTGCCTTTGCAATTTACGCAGTGACTCGGTTTGCTACAGGAGGTGTCGTCATGGCCCTCGTTGCC
Organism: Arenicola marina; assembly: GCA_964019135.1. NCBI lineage: Eukaryota > Metazoa > Annelida > Polychaeta > Arenicolidae > Arenicola > Arenicola marina. Next base: position 37,130,363 of record OZ025255.1, read on the forward strand.
ACAACGAACACAGGTGACTTGCCTCCTGCATATGGTCTTGCCGTGGCCGAAGCGTTGGCACTGGAAACAGCGTAGAGGGTTGGGTATATATATATCGACTGGTATACGAAGGTATCCAGCCTTTATTATTGTAGCGGGGAGATGGGATGCAAATGAAATATTATTGTATTTGTTGGAATTTGTTCTCCGTTTTTGGTGATTGATATCCGTTTGGCCTCCATGACGTTCTGTGAGGCCAACTTGGAAACAATTTCAGTATCAGGGCACATCTGTAGATCGCGGCATCGGATGACACCTCGGCTATTGTGGAGGGTTCGGTGAGGAGTTATCGTTACTGGAATAAGGAGGAGGGCCGTGGCGCGGAGGAGGTTGACAGCATGACTCTTCCGTGTGACCTCGATGAGGAGGTCAGCGGAGCGGAGTCGCTTGACATCTTTTGGTTCTCCGGCCAGGCTTTGGATTGCTTTGTCCAGTGCAAATGGTGATAATTTCGAGGTAGATCTGGACCTATGGCTTGTGCCATCAAGTATCTAGGAATATTTCGTTTTGTTGATTTGGTTCATGAATTAGAAATTAGTTGGAAGTTTCTTAGTGGATCGTTCTTGTACTTGTCTTGCTTTTATTTCTGCAGGTGTAGGGTTTTTTTCTTGGGCATTCATGTTGGTTTCAAAGATTTCATCGTCCATGGTCCCCACCCACCTCGGAGCCCTCTCGGGACACTGATTCGGTGTGGTATTCTAACCCCCAGTGCCAAGGATACACAGACAGTATACTCGCATAACAAATACTTATTCTTCTGTTGGAAAAAGAGAGGTATTTGCCACTTAATTAGCCCAAGCCGCCGTCCTAACAGGATCTTGTTCAGAGTAGCTGAAATATGAGGTGTCTCAAAGTCAAAGGACTCATTGAATACGGTTGTATGAATAATAGGGTGAAAATGTGTTTCATATCATGTTGTTGAACAAGAATCCTTGGAATTTGATCCGACCGGGCCAAATCTGACCTCCCGTCTAGGAGAAATAAGGGTGAAACTGGTATCTTGCAGAAACAGAGTTTCCACTCAACCAGCACGGCAAACGGTTCGCCTCCATTTAGTCGTCTTTTACGACATGCAGATGTTAAACATGGAGGCGCATCGGGCCTATTCTACTTTCCCCCGAATCCGTAAGGGGCTAATTAACATGGAGGTTAGCCTCCAGTTTTTAGTTTTGCAAAGAGCTTTAATAACAAATCGATTCTTGTACAGAAGTAAATTAGCTACTTCAGAGATGCGCGTTTTCTGCTCAGTTTCGTCAGAAACAATTGAGCACCTTCTCTTTGAATGCCCATATGTGAGACCCATTTGGCAAGAGTTAGAACGTTGGCTCGAGACCGCATCAGCCCAGACCATATGTACCCAATTTACGCTAATATCAAGTATGTTCGGAGTCGTTTTGTCCCCACATAGCCAACTTATTCATCACTTGACTTTAATTGTTAAAAAAAATATATATTTCTGCAAGTGGTCAAACACTGTTCTAGTTTTTCAGGCTGTGAAAAAACTATATAAAGCATTACTATAGGCTCGAAAAGAGTGCGGTAGAAAGGAAGCTGAACTTTAGTACAGATATGTTTTATAAGAAATGGAGACCACTATCAGACTCTATGCAACACTAAACGAATGTTTTTTGGGGTTTACTGCGTATATTTCTCTTCCATTCCTGCTTTGTATGATTTATAAGTGCATTATAGTGGAATAAAAAAAATTAAAAAAAATTTACATGGAGGTGCAACTGTTGACAAGGGCGCATATAGCGTGGTGGATGTGATTCCGCAAATAAACTTCTTGTCGCTGGAATCGCTTTATTTTGTACTGTTGCCACGCTGTTGTTAACACTCCTTCCATGAGGCACACGTACAATTGAGCATCGCATTACGACCACGCATACGTCAATGACGCATGTTATATATAGCGGTTCGCTTTGTTCGACGTCCGATTCCGACTGTTGTTCTCAAAGTGTGGCAAAATCTCCATGTACTCGATCGAGCCATTTTTTCCATTTTGCAGAGCTAGAACTTAATGACGTGGGAGACACTGTCAATGCCCTTCCCGCACCGGAAGTCAGGTCACTGGCCAAGTCTCTTCACCTGCTCAAGGCCGGAAGTCAGCGGGAAGCGCTCGTGGCGGCCATCATCAAACACAGTCGTAGCAACAACCTCGGTAGTTTTTTCCACGGTGCGAGCACGGCGATGACCGATGCTGTCACCAAGAGGTAACAAAAACTGGGTTTTTTCCACCCACCATGGGGACCAGAAATAATTAATAGTTTTTTCTTGTTACTTAATTTTTGACTTTCTATTTTTCTTTTTCACTTTTGCAGTATATGATTCACATGATATTGAAACTAATTGAAAGTAAAAACAGAGTAACGTTGTTTATGTCATTGACAACAGATGGTATTATACAGACATGCATAACAGATTCAATCTGTTTGTATGCCTCAAAATATTGTACCCTGTAAATAAAAATGATATACTCATTTATCTAAAATGAAGAGACTTCGGTATGCAGAAAATATCAAGATATACAATCCGTCAATACTTTCAGATGGAATATTTATGCAAGACTAAAGCATTTAAGGTATATTTGTAGTAAAAGCAATAATAAAATGATCTTTTATGTAACAGTGCTGCTGTTTTCTGGAAAGAGAGCACGTAGCTAACACTCCTGACCCAGATGAGCACGGAATGACTGCTGACGTACACCTGTTTCTAACCTGTGTTTTGCGGTGTAGGGCCAAGTCACTGCTAGGTGCCTGTTACAAGCTGGCGCCCACGCACCGGACGGTGTTCATCAGGACCATGATGCTGTTCGGCCTCCCCCGGACTCGGGGAGATGACGAGGAGAACGGAGGGGGGCAGCAACAAGTGTGAGGATTGTTTTTCAATACATCATTTTGTATGAGATTGGCCGTAGACCAACCAGCTGCGGGCTCGACCCCCCAACTGTGCCTGAGGCCGTGTCACCCTCTCACCTGATTGTCTCAGGGTTCCGTGGCCCCGTGGTTTAGTTTGGTTTTTTGTGCCGAAAGATTACTTGAAACACCTATCCATCATTAGTATCCTCTCCTTTCTCCTATCCGCTTTATTGGCCCAGATTGTGGGGGTGAGTGAGCGCCCGTACGCAGCTCTGATTGTGGTTGGTTGGTTGATTGCATATTGAGGACGCTTTAACAAATTTTGGTCATATCACGTCAGTGGGAGAAGGAAGGGAGAGTGGAGCCATATCCCCGGGGTAACCTCCTATTCTTTGCGAAGACGGACATGGGATCTTTATCTTGCGACCACACAGACATGGCCACAACGGGGCTCCAACCACCGATCCACGTGCCGTTAGGCCAGAGCACTCAATGTGAGCGCTCTAACCCTCTGAGCTACCGGGCCGGCCGCCAGGTCTGATTGTGATTAGCCGAGCTGCATGACAGCTGCTGGCGTCACGTTTATGTAGACATACCCAGCTGAAGCCATATCACTGACTCATCAGTTAACTTTCCCACAGTGCGCATCATACGAAGGGCCCTGGTTCGATCTAATCTGGGGCATATATTTCATCCAAAAATACTTTATGGTCCCCCTAGTTTCCTTGGCCTAATTTAGCCCTGGTGTGCACAAAAGAACAATAGTTACATTCTATTTCATGCCGAAGGCCAACGAAAGCCACAGATAAACTTAAAATTTATAAATAAGAAACAAATGTCAATCCCGGTGAATAGAATGATTTTTATACCTTTACTTCTCCCTGTTGTTAATAACGACTCGACATGATTCTGTCGTTTTGTCTCAGATTTGAGATGCTCATGAGTAACATTGGTCGTACGAAGTACCCGCAATATGACATACTGCGAGCCTCCACCATATTTGTCCACCGTGATGCTCTACTCAAGTAAGTAAACAGTACTACCACCGGTATGATCACCTTTCCAACCCGTATTTTCCTGAAACACGCCCTAAGTTTAACATGTACTTTTATTATTTATTTATAATTATTTATATATAATTTATTGCGTTGGCATTGTTTCTACAGCGGCCTGGTTTACACTGTTTGCTTAAACTGCTTTTCGAAATTATTTATGTCGCACTTGCGTGGGGTCACTGTTAACACGGTTGGAAGTAGGATGTCGGTCGTAAATTAGAATATATCCAATTTTCCTTGGACGGTCCGTCGAATCTTATCGAAAACTATGTTTGGATGTCTGAAATTTGTCATCCTCATCAGACTCATCCAATCCAAACAAGTTTACGTTTATTTGTGTATTATACAAGGACAAACCTGCCTAGCTCAGTTGGTAAGCTGGCTGCGCTGTGGACAGGCCGTGGATGCGAACCCTGGTACCTGAACCTGGGCTTTGACACCCATGTTATTTTCCCGGGATATTTATTGGCCCAAGTTAGCCTTCATGTGTACAAAAGCGGCCTAACACACCAACATTTCATAAATTGGCGTTTGACCGGCATAAGCATGTATGTTTTACCCGACGCTGAATGATGTCATGGCAACAGATTTGCGGCGGCTCTGCAGACGGAAGCAGAGATCATGGAATGCCTGGAGTCCAAGGACTACAGCGCCGGGGTTGAGATCTATACAGTCGCCAAGGCAACCGCAGACGCGGTGATGATTGATGACGACATGATCAGGTGGGTTATTGACCTTCGCCCCGTTAGATAGTCAGCATGGGAACTTCTTACCTTTCTGGACGAACAACTATAAAAACAGGTAAATGTTTATAATGGTAGCGCGGTTTGGAAGAACAAGAAGAAACCTATTGTGGGGCATGTCGCTTGCCTGAAAATTAACTCATTGATGAAAGTAGAGGCAGAGGGAAATAAAGAAAACTTCTGTTGTCAACCAAATAGTTCAACAAAAACCACTGGCTAAACCACGATTGTCCATAAGGAATAGTTCAAGAAAAGAAAGTGAATTTCTCACAATAAGGCTCCTACTGAAAAATCGACAGATAAAAAAAAACGTTTTGATTTCACTTCGATTCTGTACATCATGCCCTTTGAAATCATCATGAAATTGGTCATTGTGAATTGCAGCCACGATGGAGACCTGCCTGACTACCTGCGAGTGTTCACGGCGGGCGCGGTGTTCGCCCGAGTCCTCTCCCAGGGCGTGGAGCTACTCCAATACACACGGCGGTACAGGGAGGCTGCCGACCAGCTGACTGCACTCCTCCGCCAGACACTCTACCACCCGGACTACCGCGGCCGATGGTATGATCGTCTGGCTCTCAACCTAGACTACCACCTGAAGGAACACTACAAGGTAGAGCGGTCGGTGTTTGTAGACTAAATCCTGGCTTACACTGTGCCGGTTTTGGCTACGGTTTACCCCGGTCCTCCCCGGTCCTCTCCGGCCCTCCCCGGTCCTCGCCGGTCCTCCCCGGTTCTCCCGGTCCTCCCTGGTCTTCCCCGGTCCTCCCGGTCCTCCCCGGCCCTCCCCGGTCCTCCCCGGCCCTCGCTGGTCCTCCCCGGTCCTCCCCGGCCCTCCCCGGCCCTCCCCGGCCCTCCCCGGTCCTCGCCGGTCCTTCCCGGGCCTCCCCGGCCCTCCCCGGCCCTCCCCGGTCCTCTCCGGTCCTCCCTGGTCCTCCCCGGTCCTCCCCGGCCCTCCCCAGTCCTCCCCGGTCCTCCCCGGCCCTCCCCGGTCCCCCCCGGCCCTCCCCGGCCCTCCCCGGTCCTCGCCGGTCCTCCCCGGTCCTCCCCGGTTCCCCCCGGTCCTCCCGGTCCTCCCCGGCCCTCCCCGGTCCTCCCCGGCCCTCCCCGGTCCGCGCCGGTCCTTCCCGGTCCTCCCCGGTCTTCCCCGGCCCTCGCCGGTCCTCCCCGGTCCTTACCGGTCCTCCCCGGTCTTCGCCGGTCCTCCCCGGTCCTCCCCGGCCCTCCCCGGTCCTTACCGGTCCTCCCCGGTCCTCCCCGGTCCTTCCCGGTTCTCCCCGGCCCTCGCCGGTCCTCCCTGGTCCTCGCCTGTCCTCACCGGTCCTCACCGGTCCTCCCCGGTCCTCCCCGGCCCTCCCCGGTTCTCCCCAGTCTTCCCCGGTCCTCACCGGTCCTCCCCGGTCCCCCCCCCGGTCCTCCCCGGTCCTCTCCGGCCCTCGCCGGTCCTCCCCGGTACTTGCCGGTCCTCGCCGGTCTTCCCAGTCCTCGCCAGTCCTCCTCGGTGCTCCCCGGCCCTCCCCGGTCTTCGCCGGTCGATATACCGGGACGAACCGGGGCCATCTCGCACTTTTTTCTCGCGAAAACATTAGGCCACGATTCAAAACCACCGGGGCTACCTACGGTTCACCACAGTACACCCCGAATTACCCCGGATTGAATACGGACTCACCACGATTGCCTACGGTTGTCCAAGGTTGTCCCCGGCGTTCAGGACCGGGGTAAACCGGGCCTATAAACCGGCACAGTGTGAGCTAGCCTTTACACAGTAGCGGCCTGCGGCCTGCGTTAGAATTGCGTTAATTATGTTTAGGGACTGGACTACGTTAGTTTCTCTGCATGAAATGCAGCCTATAGCGCAGACAATACTTTTCACCGATAAAATAAATCAAATTTACGGGCTTCAATTTGTAGCGACATCCGCACTTTGAATGTGAAATGTATCAAAAGGCGTACCACTGTAATTACGGTATCGTATACCTCTTTGACAGACAGCAGTGCCCCAAACGGGACGTTAGTCTGCGCATGGCCTGAAGCCAGTCTCTAATGGTATTGCAGCATTCTTTCAACAGATGGATCAGGTTAGCTTCCGATTAGCATCATAACGTCCGCTTGCAGGCCCTGGATATCATAAAACAAGCTCTGGCCGATCCGTACGTAAGAACTGGCCACAGGTACGCCCTCTACCAGAGAGCACAGAAGATCTGCACGACACAGGCCAAGAACAAGTGGTTAAGGGTACGCTGGGCCGAGTTCAAGGACGACCCGATGAGCCAGGTCAAGGACGCGCCCAAGGTGAGAGATTGGTTGTTTGTATATTCAGGACGCTTCAACCACTTTTGGTCATATTGCGTCAATGGAAGAAGGAAGGGAGAATGGAGCCATGTGCCCGGGGGTAACCCCCTACTCTTTGCAAAGAAGGACATGGGATCTTTATCCTGCGACCACACAGACATGGCCACAGAGGGGCGCCGCGAACCACCGACCCACGTGTCGTTAGGCTCTCAGGTGGCCAGAGCACTCAAGGCGAGCGCTCTAGCCCACTGAGCTACCGCCCCCCCCCACCCCCAAGGGGTACAATGAGCATCCCCACAAATGCTTGTCTGGTATGACATCACTTTTTGCCGATTATATAAATGTTGATTTAGTAAAAGTGTCGGTTTGAATAAGAATATTTTATAGATCTGTGCGTCGTGCTATAATCATTAGCAGCCGCAAATAAGGAAATTGAGAGGGGGGATTAAAACGAAGAAAACATTCTAGACCTGTCTGCTCTCCGATAGGGGATTATTGAGGCTGGCCTAAGCCTCCGAGACACTTATCTGTGTTGTCGTGATTGTTATCCCAGGGGATCTTTTGACTAAGCGTTACGAGCTCGTAACCGTATTATTTACATGCTAATTTAATGACAGATCATAATTTTACGAGCAACGATAATACTGCGATTATTGTGGTCTAGCCATCTTCATTCAATCTATTTTCCACCAATATTATTCAAAAACATTTTTGCCATATATTTGTGAAAAATTCAACATTTTTTATTCCTGTTCGAGCCGGCGAAACTTTTTCGTTTTACGAGAACAATCTTTGTAAAATGACCCCCAGGTGACGATCCAAGGCCGGCGCATTAGTCGTTCGTTGCCCGGAGCCACAGCCGTCTACGTCACCGAGGATTCTATGACGTCAGACACGGACGATGTGACGCTCATCACCAGAGTTGAAGATGTCGTGCTCGTGCATTACCGTGGCAATGGATACCCTGAAGGTGACATAGCTTCGTGACACGACTCACCCCTGGGGCCGGCCCGATAGCTCAGGGGGCTAGAGCGCTCGCCTTGAGTGCTCTGGCCCCCTGAGAGTCTAACGGCACGTGGATCGGTGGTTTGAGCCCCGCTGTGGCCATGTCTGTGTGGTCGCAAGATAAAGATCCCATTTCCTTCTTCGCAAAGAGTAGGGGGTGGTTACCCCCGGGGACATGGTTCCATTCTCCCTTCCTTCTCCCATTGACGCGATATGACCAACAGTGGTTGAATAGTCCTGAATATACAACCGACCAACCACGACTCACCCCTTGTCATGCGTCACGGACAGAACTTCGAGTCCAGTCTCTGTGATACCGAACGGACCGATATTGGAATTTTATGGAAAAAAGTCGAATGGGACAGTAATTCGACCACATTTTAAAAGATTCGTAATTGGAAAGACATATGTATTTGGTGTCCCCGTTCTTGCGCCATATTTTGACTGCATGAGCAATGCATTCTGGGTATTATTTTGGCCTTTGCGCAATGTCAATCTGGCGTTATTGTATACTAAAGAAATCTGGTCAATTTAACACACTACATGTATATTGCTATCTGTCTAAAGTAAAATATATAGGTTCTTGATGTAATTTTAGACAAGTTCATTTATATATACATATATACAGTTTTTGCCAAGATGGCGGATATTTGCGAAATCATGCGACCTGATCGACGTCTGGTGCTCCTCAGATTGATCGCTCTGGGGGCCCCGCTGATGTCCATGCTGATGTCCTCTAACCCCTCCCCTCTCAGGTATCCATGGTGAGGGAGGCACGCTGTCCTGCCTCTTCCATCTCCTGCTCTGGGACGTTGTCTTTATGCCTGGGATCCCGGATGTCTTCTACACGGCCTTCCAGACCCACCCTCTGGACGTCCACACCAGAGACTTCTACACCAACCGGCGGGAGGCCATCGACAAGAGGCTGGCGGAAATCCGAATCGCTCCGGAAGAGGTATCCCGACGTACCTGGGTTGATTTGCTGAGCACGGTCTCAGCGAGAATAGTCCCGCATCATAATATGCAACGCTGGACGACGATTTTTCTGAAATACGTGGGGATAACACGTAAATATCGATGCATAATAAATATCCTTTATTTATCAATATTATACACTATTTAGAGTGTGCTGTTAGTTCCAAATTAGGGTTAATTATTTAGTGGATATGCCCGCAACAAATTCTTCGCGGCGGTCGATTGTGTTCCGCAACTCAACCCTGCAACTAGTAGAGCTACAGGTGTTAACTGACGCTGACGTTGTGTCAGAGCGCTACTACCTCTAGTAGAGCTACAGGTGTTAACTGACGCTGACGTTGTGTGAGAGCGCTACTACCTCTGGTAGAGCTACATGTGTTAACTGACGCTGACTTTGTGTCAGAGCGCTACTACCTCTAGTAGAGCTACAGGTGTTAACTGACGCTGACGTTGTGTCAGAGCGCTACTACCTCTAGTAGAGCTTCAGGTGTTAACTGACGCTGACGTTGTGTGAGAGCGCTACTACCTCTGGTAGAGCTACATGTGTTAACTGACGCTGACGTTGTGTCAGAGCGCTACTACCTCTAGTAGAGCTACAGGTGTTAACTGACGCTGACGTTGTGTCAGAACGCTACTACCTCTAGTAGAGCTACAGGTGTTAACTGACGCTGACGTTGTGTGAGAGCGCTACTACCTCTGGTAGAGCTACATGTGTTAACTGACGCTGACGTTGTGTCAGAGCGCTACTACCTCTAGTAGAGCTACAGGTGTTAACTGACGCTGACGTTGTGTCAGAGCGCTACTACCTCTAGTAGAGCTACAGGTGCTAACTGACGCTGACGTTGTGTCAGAGCGCTACTACCTCTGGTAGAGCAACAGGTGTTAACCGACGCTGACGTTGTGTCAGATCGCTACTACCTCTGGTAGAGCTACAGGTGTTAACTGACGCTGACGTTGTGTCAGATCGCTACTACCTCTAGTAGATCTACAGGTGTTAACTGACGCTGACGTTGTGTCAGAGCGCTACTACCTCTAGTAGAGCTTCAGGTGTTAACTGACGCTGACGTTGTGTGAGAGCGCTACTACCTCTGGTAGAGCTACATGTGTTAACTGACGCTGACGTTGTGTCAGAGCGCTACTACCTCTAGTAGAGCTACAGGTGTTAACTGACGCTGACGTTGTGTCAGAACGCTACTACCTCTAGTAGAGCTACAGGTGTTAACTGACGCTGACGTTGTGTGAGAGCGCTACTACCTCTGGTAGAGCTACATGTGTTAACTGACGCTGACGTTGTGTCAGAGCGCTACTACCTCTAGTAGAGCTACAGGTGTTAACTGACGCTGACGTTGTGTCAGAGCGCTACTACCTCTAGTAGAGCTACAGGTGTTAACTGACGCTGACGTTGTGTCAGAGCGCTACTACCTCTGGTAGAGCAACAGGTGTTAACCGACGCTGACGTTGTGTCAGATCGCTACTACCTCTGGTAGAGCTACAGGTGTTAACTGACGCTGACGTTGTGTCAGATCGCTACTACCTCTAGTAGATCTACAGGTGTTAACTGACGCTGACGTTGTGTGAGAGCGCTACTACCTCTAGTAGAGCTACAGGTGTTAACTGACGCTGACGTTGTGTCAGAGCGCTACTACCTCTAGTAGATCTACAGGTGTTAACTGACGCTGACGTTACTACTCCCTCCTTTCTTGCCGAGTTATCATTGGCGAAAATATTATGCAATTATCAGACTACTTCGTCCATTAATATATGGTTCAAGCCAATTTTACCTCAAACTATCGGTACTCCGGCCGAACTGTATAATATGTGCATGTTGTATTAAATTTCGTATATAGTATCGAGGCTGCATTCTATTTTTTCAGGAACTGTGTGCCGCTGTGGAATCTTGTTGGGAGGAGCACGAGGGAACGTTGTGTGGGGGACTCAACTGGGAGCGCTTCCGAGACTGCCAGCAAGCCAAGGTGAGGGTCAACCACGGAACGCGCTTTTTGACTTTACGGGCGGGGGGGGGGGGGTGTTCTCTCCGCTTAGGGGCAAATGTGGAGGCTTGGAATAAAGAAAATCATGCTGTTTCAGTCCATTTGTAAAAGTACTTAGTACTGGTAGAACGCTATCATTCCTGTCGACTTGTTTACGTTTAGTCCGGTCCCGGAATTGGATAATGAAGGAATAGGTTGTTTATGATTGGTATTTGCCGCCCATTATTAATATCTTTGGCTTTCTGTACGGGCTAGTATCGCCTGTACTGTGGCCGGTCCTCTGTTACGGTCACGTGATCCGACCAGGGGTGACCGTCACATATATATATATATGGACGTTCTATTGTGTGCAGCCGTCGGTTCTGTATCAAGTTATGTCTAACTGGTTCTGGCTAACGGCAGGACCTGGTGACGTGCATGGGAGGCAAGGCGCTGGCGGCCATCTTTAATCGGATGGCGAAGGACCTGCGACACACTAGGGGCGGAGTACCTGACCTCCTCGTGTGGAACACCGAGGCCAAAACCTTCAAAGTTAGTGCCCCCAATACCCTCAGGGTTACAACACTGAGGCCAAGACATTCAAAGTTACTGCCCCCAATACCCTAAGGATTAGAACACCGAGGCCAAGACGCTCAAAGTTAGTGCCCCCAATACTCTCAGGGTTACAACACCGAGGCCAAGACCTTCAAAGTTAGTGCCCCCAATACCCTCAGGGTTACAACACCGATGCCAAGATCTTCATAGTTAGTGCAGCCAATACCCTAAATGGTTAGAACACCGAGGCCAAGACCTTCAAAGTTAGTGCCCCCCAATACCCTCAGGATTACAACACCGAGGCCAAGACCTTCAAAGTTAGTGCCCCCAATACCTTAAGGGTTAGAACACCGAGGCCAAGACCTTTAAAGTTAGTGCCATACCCTCAGGGCTACAACACCGAGGCCAAGACCTTCAAAGTTAGTGCCCCCAATACCCTCAGGGTTACAACACCGATGCCAAGATCTTCATAGTTTGTGCAGCCAATACTCTAAAGGGTTAGAACACCGAGGCCAAGACCTTCAAAGTTAGTGCCCCCCAATACCCTCAGGATTACAACACCGAGGCCAAGACCTTCAAAGTTAGTGCCCCCAACACCTTAAGGGTTAGAACACCGAGGCCAAGACCTTCAAAGTTAGTGCACCCAATACCCTCAGGATTAGAACACCGAGGCCAAGACCTTTAAAGTTAGTGCCATACCCTCAGGGTTACAACACCGAGGCCAAGACCTTCAAAGTTAGTGCCCCCAATACCCTCAGGGTTACAACACCGATGCCAAGATCTTCATAGTTAGTGCAGCCAATACCCTAAAGGGTTAGAACACCGAGGGCTAGACCTTTAATGTTAGTGCAGCCAATACCCTTAAGGGTTAGAACACCGAGGCCAAGACCTTCAAAGTTAGTGCAGCCAATACCCTCAGGGTTACAACACCGAGGTCAAGATGTTTAAAGTTAGTGCATCCAAGGGTTTATAAAACTAGGTCTAGACGAAACCTGTTTCATATACATACATTACAGATATTAATCCATTAATCCACATTGATATAGATACAGATATGATACCTCAGATTGTTATGAATATTGATATGAAAGTTTCATATAAATACAGATATTACGTTGGATATAGGTACAGATATTAAACTTACGTTTGACATCGATGCAGATATTCAAATTATGTTTGATATAGATACTGATAATAATCCTAAGATTGGTTAGATGCTGATATTAAATGTTTTATATAGAGACAGCGTGCAAGATAGATATCGCTACAGATATGAAACGTAAGATATAGATGCAGATATTAAAGTTATGTTTGATTTAAATACAGATATAAAACCTGTCCCATATAGATATATGAACTTATATTGCCTATGGATACAGATATGAAAGATATGTTTTAATGTAGACACAGATATGAAAGATATGTTTTAATGTAGACACAGATATGAAAGATATTTTAATGTACATACAGATATGAAAGATATGTTTTAATGTAGATACTGATATGAAATATGTTTTAATGTAGATACAGATATGAAAGATATGTTTTAATGTAGATACAGATATGACACATATGTTTTAATGTAGACACAGATATGAAAGATATGTTTCCATGTAAATACAGATATGAAAGATATGTTTTAATGTAGATACAGCGATCGTTTGTGTTGTGATACCGAAACCCGATATGTGTGCTGTTGCCCCTGATCAGTTCTCGGAGGTGAAGGGTCCGGGAGACCGGCTGTCGACCAAACAGATCCTGTGGCTAGACTTCCTCGTCAAACAGGGCATCGACGCCGAGGTCTGCCACGTGGAGGGTAGGTTGCCGGGGGGGGGGGGAGTAAAGAGATGTGGCAGACTATCGTCTTATAATCGCCACTTTAACTCAGACTTAGCGCTAAGTGGAAGAATTGTCGAGCGAATGTCGGGTTCAAAACACATAAGTAGTCACCCAAGAAGTGGATTTTTAGAATTAAGAAAGAGGATTCCTTAATTATCAGTACCACCACAACGGGCTCGAGAGAGTAATACGAAAAGGCACTTTTCGTGCGTAAATGACGAGGGGATTATGGGTACGGCCCCGGATTGGGTGCAAGGCTGCCCCCTACCGGCCCAGCCATTCAAACACCCATGAGAGAGCTGACTTTGTAATTGTAATGTGATTTTTTCTATGGAATTCCACACCGAAATGTAACTTCTGATCATCCCTCCTTTAATTAACCGCATCACGTCTATTTCGACAATAAACGCTGGAATAACTGGGAATATGTGGTCGCGAGTGCGATATAAGGTAAGGAAAGGCATGGGTTCTGCGTGAGCAGTACTGGGACAAAAGTTCGGGCCACATGGAAACAGTAACGAATAATGTCGCTAGGCAAATCTGTGCAGCCTAGAATAACGGAGAGATTAACGTACCATTATTTAATTAAAATTATGTAATTACGTTTCAGCGGTTGGAGCCAAAAAGCTTCATCGGTAAGATTAGGATGGTCCGGATGACACAAGAGCGGATTGTATGGTACATCGGTCCACCAAAGTGCGAAGATGGCTGGTTACTGTACGGCCGCCAAGTCACGCCGTGCTAAAGACACCTTCTACCTCAAGTCTACCGCATATTACCGACACTGACCGAATGATGTTAATACATAACCAGATAGCTGGAAATATGAACGCTCGTGTTATTGTGTGTTTTTTTAAGGTGATATCTGTATGTACGATTAATCAAATTTATCTGTGATATTGGTTACATCATATTATGTTCATTTCACCGGACAATGTGCGAGAACGAGATTGGTTAATACATTGGTTAGTACATTGGTTAGTACATTGAGATATACAAGAGTTTAATAAAAAAAAACTAAAAAAAAAAACATTTCTACATTAAATAACAATTTTGTGTTTCAGTTCAATTGTGTGCACATGAAGGCTAGGTGTAGCCAGTTTAAGAGACTTCCCAGGACAATAACATAGGGTTGGATGAAATATGCAGGAAATTCATGCAGGTGCCTGGCGGGAACCCCTGTCAGCAGTTCTGTCTGACCACCATCTGATTTTTTTAAGGAGGCTCTCCGTTACCTACATCAAGTTGGTTGGTTGGAGAAGGAGCCTTAACCAATGAAGGTCACATCGCATCTATTGGGAGGATTAAGGGTAGAGCGTAGCCATGTCCCCCGGGGTAACCTATTGAAGAGCGTAGCCATAACCCCTGAGGGGGGAGCGGTAACCTATCGAAGAGCGTAGCCATGTCCCCCGGGGTAACCTATCGAAGAGCGTAGCCATGTCCCCCGGGGTAACCTATCGAAGAGCGTAGCCATGTCCCCCGGGGTAACCTATCGAAGAGCGTAGCCATGTCCCCCGGGGGGGTAACCTATCGAAGAGCGTAGCCATGTCCCCCGGGGTAACCCATCGAAGAGCGTAGCCATGTCCCCCGGGGTAACCTATCGAAGAGTGTAGCCATGTCCCCCGGGGTAACCTAGCGAAGAGCGTAGCCATGTCCCCCGGGGTAACCTATCGAAGAGCGTAGCCATGTCCCCCGGGGGGGTAACCTATCGAAGAGCGTAGCCATGTCCCCCGGGGTAACCTATCGAAGAGCGTAGCCATGTCCCCCGGGGGGGTAACCTATCGAAGAGCGTAGCCATGTCCCCCGGGGTAACCTATCGAAGAGCGTAGCCATGTCCCCCGGGGTAACCTATCGAAGAGCGTAGCCATGTCCCCCGGGGTAACCTATCGAAGAGCGTAGCCATGTCCCCCGGGGTAACCTATCGAAGAGCGTAGCCATGTTCCCCGGGGTAACCCATCGAAAAGCGTACCCATGTCCCCCGGGGTAACCTATCGAAGAGCGTAGCCATGTTCCCCGGGGTAACCTATCGAAGAGCGTAGCCATGTCCCCCGGGGTAACCTATCGAAGAGCGTAGCCATGTCCCCCGGGGTAACCTATCGAAGAGCGTAGCCATGTCCCCCGGGGTAACCTATCGAAGAGCGTAGCCATGTCCCCCGTGGTAACCTATCGAAGAGCGTAGCCATGTTCCCCGGGGTAACCTAGCGAAGAGCGTAGCCATGTTCCCCGGGGTAACCTATCGAAGAGCGTAGCCATGTCCCCCGGGGTAACCTATCGAAGAGCGTAGCCATGTCCCCCGGGGTAACCTATCGAAGAGCGTAGCCATGTCCCCCGGGGTAACCTATCGAACAGCGTAGCCATGTCCCCCGGGGTAACCTATCGAAGAGCGTAGCCATGTCCCCCGGGGTAACCTATCGAAGAGCGTAGCCATGTCCCCCGGGGTAACCTATCGAAGAGCGTAGCCATGTTCCCCGGGGTAACCTATCGAAGAGCGTAGCCATGTTCCCCGGGGTAACCTATCGAAGAGCGTAGCCATGTCCCCCGGGGTAACCTATCGAAGAGCGTAGCCATGTCCCCCGGGGTAACCTATCGAAGAGCGTAGCCATGTCCCCCGGGGTAACCTATCGAAGAGCGTAGCCATGTTCCCCGGGGTAACCTATCGAAGAGCGTAGCCATGTCCCCCGGGGTAACCTATCGAAGAGCGTAGCCATGTCCCCCGGGGTAACCTATCGAAGAGCGTAGCCATGTTCCCCGGGGTAACCTATCGAAGAGCGTAGCCATGTCCCCCGGGGTAACCTATCGAAGAGCGTAGCCATGTCCCCCGGGGTAACCTATCGAAGAGCGTAGCCATGTCCCCCGGGGTAACCTATCGAAGAGCGTAGCCATGTCCCCCGGGGTAACCTATCGAAGAGCGTAGCCATGTCCCCCCGGGGTAACCTATCGAAGAGCGTAGCCATGTCCCCCGGGGTAACCTATCGAAGAGCGTAGCCATGTCCCCCGGGGGGGTAACCTATCGAAGAGCGTAGCCATGTCCCCCGGGGTAACCCATCGAAGAGCGTAGCCATGTCCCCCGGGGTAACCTATCGAAGAGTGTAGCCATGTCCCCCGGGGTAACCTAGCGAAGAGCGTAGCCATGTCCCCCGGGGTAACCTATCGAAGAGCGTAGCCATGTCCCCCGGGGTAACCTATCGAAGAGCGTAGCCATGTCCCCCGGGGGGTAACCCATCGAAGAGCGTAGCCATGTTCCCCGGGGTAACCTATCGAAGAGCGTAGCCATGTCCCCCGGGGGGGTAACCTATCGAAGAGCGTAGCCATGTCCCCCGGGGTAACCCATCGAAGAGCGTAGCCATGTCCCCCGGGGTAACCTATCGAAGAGCGTAGCCATGTCCCCCCGGGGTAACCTATCGAAGAGCGTAGCCATGTCCCCCGGGGTAACCCATCGAAGAGCGTAGCCATGTCCCCCCGGGGTAACCTATCGAAGAGCGTAGCCATGTCCCCCGGGGTAACCTATCGAAGAGCGTAGCCATGTCCCCCGGGGTAACCTATCGAAGAGCGTAGCCATTTCCCCCGGGGTAACCTATCGAAGAGTGTAGCCATGTCCCCCGGGGTAACCTAGCGAAGAGCGTAGCCATGTCCCCCGGGGTAACCTATCGAAGAGCGTAGCCATGTCCCCCGGGGTAACCTATCGAAGAGCGTAGCCATTTCCCCCGGGGTAACCTATCGAAGAGCGTAGCCATGTCCCCCGGGGTAACCTATCGAAGAGCGTAGCCATGTCCCCCGGGGTAACCTATCGAAGAGCGTAGCCATGTCCCCCGGGGTAACCTATCGAAGAGCGTAGCCATGTCCCCCGGGGTAACCTATCGAAGAGCGTAGCCATTTCCCCCGGGGTAACCTATCGAAGAGCGTAGCCATGTCCCCCGGGGTAACCTATCGAAGAGCGTAGCCATGTCCCCCGGGGTAACCTATCGAAGAGCGTAGCCATGTCCCCCGGGGTAACCTATCGAAGAGCGTAGCCATTTCCCCCGGGGTAACCTATCGAAGAGCGTAGCCATGTCCCCCGGGGTAACCTAGCGAAGAGCGTAGCCATGTCCCCCGGGGTAACCTATCGAAGAGCGTAGCCATGTCCCCCGGGGTAACCTATCGAAGAGCGTAGCCATTTCCCCCGGGGTAACCTATCGAAGAGCGTAGCCATGTCCCCCGGGGTAACCTATCGAAGAGCGTAGCCATGTCCCCCGGGGTAACCTATCGAAGAGCGTAGCCATGTCCCCCGGGGTAACCCATCGAAGAGCGTAGCCATGTTCCCCGGGGTAACCTATCGAAGAGCGTAGCCATGTCCCCCGTGGTAACCTATCGAAGAGCGTAGCCATGTCCCCCGGGGTAACCTATCGAAGAGTGTAGCCATGTCCCCCGGGGTAACCTATCGAAGAGTGTAGCCATGTCCCCCGGGGGGGTAACCTATCGAAGAGCGTAGCCATGTCCCCCGGGGTAACCTATCGAAGAGCGTAGCCATGTCCCCCGGGGGGTAACCTATCGAAGAGCGTAGCCATGTCCCCCGGGGTAACCTATCGAAGAGCGTAGCCATGTCCCCCGTGGTAACCTATCGAAGAGCGTAGCCATGTCCCCCGGGGTAACCTATCGAAGAGCGTAGCCATTTCCCCCGGGGTAACCTATCGAAGAGCGTAGCCATGTCCCCCGGGGTAACCTATCGAAGAGCGTAGCCATGTCCCCCGGGGGGGTAACCTATCGAAGAGCGTAGCCATGTCCCCCCGGGGTAACCTATCGAAGAGCGTAGCCATGTCCCCCGTGGTAACCTATCGAAGAGCGTAGCCATGTCCCCCGGGGTAACCTATCGAAGAGCGTAGCCATTTCCCCCGGGGTAACCTATCGAAGAGTGTAGCCATGTCCCCCGGGGTAACCTAGCGAAGAGTGTAGCCATGTCCCAGGGGGCTACCCTGTCGAGTGACATGGGAGTGTGAATCCCCCCCCAACTCTGGCAGGATGGCTGGACTGGTCCGGCGCGCTACGCATACAATAGATCGGGGTTATACGGCGTTGCAGTTACATCGGCGTCATAACAGACCCGTTGCGGACGTTTTGATGAATTCACATCCTTTAAAAACATATGTTATATTCACACCTCGAACAGATCGAAGATGTTACCCTTGAGTGAATCAATGAAATGCGTAAATAAAATTGCTCACTATTTTATTGACAAATAATACAATTGTGGGGCTGTTGATAAGCGATTCCCTTACAATCAATCAGTCTTTAATTCAGAACATTCCCAGTCGTCGTGGCGTGTGAATGGTATCATTTGTCACACAGAATGGATGGGTGGAATACGAACTTCCCACGTCCGACGGCTGCAACACATCCAATTTGCATGGAAACGGCTGATAAAAGTGATATCATTTAAAGAATTATCTGGACACTATGTTGAGCTGTCATACCAACGCTTGTACTCGTACTATCAAAACAATAGATTGTATCATTCAACAAAAACTCTTCCATGGACAGTCAATGGGATCCTTGGAGGGCATGATCTTGCATATCGATAGAAACGGGACAGGCGTATTCACATCTTACCAAGTTACAACTAAACGTTCTCCAAGTTACAACTAAAATATCACAATATCAAGTGATTTATTTATTTTAGAACAGGTCCGTAGTTAGTGGAACAAAACGAGCACTCATGAAACACGAAACATCTCCATCAGTCAGATATTACACACACAATAACGATTCAAAAAGTCTGAGATTACCCTAAAGAATGCCCGTTAGACCAATTAATAGTAGTGTGAAACATCCTAATTACCAATTTTTAAAAAAAGATAAAATTTACTCCGGATGTTAAGAGCGCACTATGCCTGTAGAGATGAGGTGACCAGTAGATTGGCTTCACAAGGTCGAGTATAAGTGAAAACTGATTGTTTTGGCGTAGATGACCTCGGCAATTGTACATGTCAAATCAACGAATCATTTTCAAAGGAAAGTTCGAAACCAATGCGCTTGACGCAAACGTCCTAAAATATAAAATAGTTGATAGATGCTGCCGCTGGCGTCCGCTTGTCGCTGGAGTTCACGTGTTTCACTGGGTTCATCAGCACCAGATTGGAATGAGCCCCCAGGTCGAAGGACTACTTGCCGTATTTCCCTCCCTGAAAAAAAGGGGATTTCGTTATTATTCCACTTGGGCATCGCGCGTTTTAAGTTTCAGCTTCTTGTTTTACATCAACTCTGTTCATTTACTTCACGTTTCGCCTTGAAACCGTGACCTGGGAATTGTTTACTCACATCCGCCTTCAGTATGGGGCTAGGTACATTAACAACTCTTACCTTTGCCTTGTCTAAGTCACCCTTGAGGCCGTGCACTTGGGGACACTTAGCTTTACCTTGTCCAAGTCACCCTTGAGGCCGGGCAATTGAGGACACACTTTGCCTTGTCCAAGTCACCCCTGAGGCCGTGCACTTGGGGACACTTACCTTTGCCTTGTCCAAGTCACCCATGAGGCCGTGCACTTAGAGACACTTACCTTTGCCTTGTCCAAGTTACCCTTGAGGCCGTGCACTTAGAGACACTTACCTTTGCCTTGTCCAAGTTACCCTTGAGGCCGTGCACTTGGGGAAACTTACCTTTGCCTTGTCCAAGTCACCCTTGAGGCCGTGCACTTGGGGACACTTACCTTTGCCTTGTCCAAGTCACCTTTGAGGCCGTGCACTTGGGACACTTACCTTTGCCTTGTCCAAGTCACCCTTGAGGCCGTGCACTTGGGGAAACTTACCTTTGCCTTGTCCAAGTCACCCTTGAGGCCGTGCACTTGGGACACTTACCTTTGCCTTGTCCAAGTCACCCTTGAGGCCTTGCACTTGGGGACACTTACCTTTACCTTGTCCAAGTCACCCTTGAGGCCGTGCACTTGGGGACACTTACCTTTACCTTGTCCAAGTCACCCTTGAGGCCGTGCACTTGGGACACTTACCTTTGCCTTGTCCAAGTCACCCTTGAGGCCGTGCACTTGGGACACTTACCTTTACCTTGTCCAAGTCACCCTTGAGGCCGTGCACTTGGGACACTTACCTTTACCTTGTCCAAGTCACCCTTGAGGCCGTGCACTTGGGGACACTTACCTTTGCCTTGTCCAAGTCACCTTTGAGGCCGTGCACTTGGGACACTTACCTTTGCCTTGTCCAAGTCACCCTTGAGGCCGTGCACTTGGGGAAACTTACCTTTGCCTTGTCCAAGTCACCCTTGAGGCCGTGCACTTGGGACACTTACCTTTGCCTTGTCCAAGTCACCCTTGAGGCCTTGCACTTGGGGACACTTACCTTTACCTTGTCCAAGTCACCCTTGAGGCCGTGCACTTGGGGACACTTACCTTTACCTTGTCCAAGTCACCCTTGAGGCCGTGCACTTGGGACACTTACCTTTGCCTTGTCCAAGTCACCCTTGAGGCTATGCACTTTGGACACTTACCTTTACCTTGTCCAAGTCACCCTTGAGGCCGTGCACTTGGGGACACTTACCTTTACCTTGTCCAAGTCACCTTTGAGGCCGTGCACTTGGGGACACTTACCTTTGCCTTGTCCAAGTCACCCTTGAGGCTATGCACTTTGGAGCGTTCCTTCTCCAACTCAGAAGTCAGTGACGTTACTTCAGAAGTCAGTTCATCGCGCACTTGCTTGAGTTCCTCCAATTCAAGTAGCACGGCAGTCTTGTCCTTCACTGTAGCCAGACATAACGATCAATAACACATCAAAAATAAGATGTATTCCTTACATAGCAATATGCATGCATTATCACACTAAAGTTGGTACATATTTTGTTTGACACTGATCGAAATAAGAATAAGAACCTCTACTTTTGGTACCCAAAAAGTGTTCATGAGAATTGACCTAACTTGCCAAATAGCCTATCACGGAATTGGAATTGGAATGATTTATTAATAAAGTCCATAAAATATACATCACAGAATAAACAAAAAAATAACACATTTTTGAACTTGATCGGAGACTCATTAAGACCCAGTCGGGTCGCTTTCATTGGAACCACAGATATTCTTTTTCACATTTCCTTCGCTTTTCAGATGACGAGATGGATGTGTATCAAATTTTCGACAACATATTGACAATGGGTGTTGCTAACCTAAGAAACAGTGGAGGGCGGTATTAAGTTTTGTTTTTTCTTAACCAGATAATGAGAACACGCAATGCTGTGCTTACTTTCACCCTGAGCGAGTATATGGCACAATTGTTGATTTCTTTTCTTGACTTGCTTCAATTCTTTCTGAAAACAACAAAAAAAAAAGAGCACATATATATAAATATCACACATATGATTAAACAAACAGACAACAAGAGATGCAAGGCCTCTACGATTTCAGTGCAAACAATCGACGCGATATTGGAAACATGGATGAAGACATACTCCTATATATTATACTGTTGGCATACTTATACCTATGAAGCAGTTCCCAGTATTCGTGACACAATATACCTTACATGTGACGGCATAGCTCGGTTAACTGTCGCCAAGCGACTTGCTGGTCATTATTTATTAATACATAACACATACATTCATTCAAGATATATAACAGAGAGGTTGACCGCTGACCTCTGAGGATGAACTTTCTCCTTTTAACCGTTCTATTTCCTCGTCTCGCTTGCGGATCTCCTCCTGGTAATGGGCAGTTCGCGCGTTCTCCACGACGTATTGCTAGGCAACAGCAAAGTACAGACTTACAGTGTAAGGTTAATTAACATAACATTGCTAAGAAGGGGGACTCCAAATATTAATCTTCAATATTTATTTTCGCGTCCAAGTTGGCCGAGAGGGCACGCGAACAGATATGTTTGGTCGGTAGGGTCTTGTCTTAACTACGTCATTTCCAGTGTCAAGGGAACACATGGTTGGAATTATTGATTATTGAGTTACTTCCTGCTACGGCCTCAAAAACGTAACAGTTATATAATAAAGATGAGCGCTAATGGATATCGCCTAGGGCCACCGGTGAGATTACTAAAATACACACCCCGAGTTACAGGCAATGTATGAACAAACGACGACGTCAAAGCTCACCTTCCGATACTCTTCCTGGATCTGTTCCTTCCGGATGATCTTGTGGGCGTCCTCCTTGACCTTGTCGAAGAACTTGGGGTCAGGGTCGGTGACAGTGGTGCTTGGCTTCTGCGGACCGCTGTCGTCTTCTGCCGAGTGGCCTGCAATGTACAAGTCTGGTTGGTTGCATATTCAGGACGCTTTAACCAGTTTTGGTCATATCGCGTCAACGGGAGAAGGAAGGGAGAGTGGAGCCATGTCCCCGAGGGGCAACCCCTACTCATTGCGAAGACGGACGTGGGATCTTTATCCTGCGACCACACAGACATGACCACAGCGGGGCTCGAACCACCGATCTATACATGTCTAGAATATGTCAACATACACGGCCACATGTTGTACTGTCCTGTCCTGCTTCGTTTTTCTTATTTGGTCGTCTTGTATTGGTCCATAAATTAGCAACAAAATAATTTAACACAAATCAAGGCTCAATGAACAAAATAAATTAGGCACTGGATCACGGGTTCGATAAAATCAACCATTGTTTGTCCAATCACACAACTCCCATATATTCGCCGACGCGGCAAGGCCCGGCTTACTACGCTAAACACCTGCGGCCGTATTCATAATCCCCTCGTAAGTTACGCATGAAAAGCGCATTTTCGTCTTTGCCTCACCAGCTCGTTGTGGTGATGCTCATGATTGAGAAATCCTCCTCAATATAATTTTAGCCCCTTCTTAATTCCGAAAACACACTTATTGGGTGACTACTTATGTACTAGATAAGTCTAGTAGCGTAGCCTAAGTGGCGATTATGAATACGGCCCCTGGATTATTACAGGTGGAGCACCCCTCATGGACAGCAGACGATGTACTCTCGGATAACACTTCCTTTTCCTTCACGGACTCTGAGAGATCCACTAGAGGCGATAGATGCACACAGGACCAACCGTTTTCATTGGTCTCCCCTTCGGGCAGCTCCTTGAACTCCTGTAAACTCATCGGGGCGGGCTTGTCCTTCTTCTTTTTCTTCTTGGCCGATCCCCCTTTCCCGCCAGCGTCCGTGTCCTTGACGGCGCTCAGCACCTGAAGCGCAAGCAATGTCCCAGTGATAGGCGACCCAGAACGCCACATACAACCATTGCGCATGTCAACCCGGGGTGGCGACCACGTCTAGACGACGACCAGATCTAGACAACGATCACGTCTAAACAACGACCACGTCTAGAAAACGACCACGTCTAGACAAAGATCACAATTAGACAACGACCACGTCTAAACAATGACCACGTCTAGACAAAGACCACGTTTAGACAACGACCACGTCTAGACAACGACCACATATAGACAACGACCACGTCTAGACAACGACCAAGTCTAGACAAAGATCACGTCTAGACAACGACCACGTCAAGACAACGACCACGTCTAGACAACGACCACGTCCAGACGACCACGTCTAGACAACGACCAATTCTAGACAACGATCACGTCTGGACAACGACCACGTCTAGACAAAGATCATAATTAGACAACGACCACGTCTAAACAATGACCACGTCTAGACAAAGACCACGTTTGGACAACGACCACGTCTAGACAACGACCACATATAGACAACGACCACGTCTAGACAACGACCACGTCTAGACAACGACCAAGCCTAGACAACGATCACGTCTAGACAACGACCACGTCAAGACAACGACCACGTCTAGACAACGACCACGTCCAGACGACCACGTCTAGACAACGACCAATTCTATACAACGATCACGTCTGGACAACGACCACGTCAAGACAACGTCCACGTCTAGACAACGACCACGTCTAGACAACGACCACGTCCAGACAACGACTACGTCTAGACAAAGACCAAGTCTAGATAACGATCACGTCTAGACAGCAAACACATCTAGACAACGACCCCATCAAGAGAGCAGAGAATCTACCTAGCGATGGCATCTAGAGAGTGACGACTTGTGGACAACATTTAGACTGCGACCATTCTTGAGAGCGACGATCTGTCTATATGACCGCCATTCTACACAATAAGCCTTCTAGACAGTGGCCTTTCTAGAGAGCAAAACCTTCTAGACAGCGGCTATGTTAGACGAGATTGCGTCACCCGTAGGGTGAGAATGACGTAAAATGTCAAATGCGGATTATGTCTTCGGCCCATTACAATGACCTTGACCTTAACAATTGACTTGACTGTGGCTTTATTTGTGACATATTTGGCCCCTCAGATCCAGATTTGACACCTTAGATCCAGATTGACACCTCAGATCTATATTTGATACCTCATATATCCATATTGACCTTTCAAATCCGGCAGCTCTAAAACTGTCGCTATAGTGAGCATCCTCTCAGTTGTTGGTCCCATCCCAAAAGTAAAAGTCACTCTTTAGTTTCGCCCCCGGACTCCGTTTATTTAGTTACGATCTACATTTTTAGTTTCTACATCCCTACCATGCACATTATTATGACGTAAAATCGTAGATTTTACGGCATCTATCACTTCGTTCGTTTGTCTGTGTGTGTGTGTGTGTGTACGCGCTCTGTAGGTCGCAAAACGCAACATTTCGTTCTGTAACTTTACCCATCGATAGGTAGCCGACATGGCTCGGTCAAGTTCGTTAGCGGGGTATGTACGTCAAAGGTCAAGGTCACAGGAATTTTTTGTTTGTTCCTTAACCATTGGTAGATAGGACCAAAAATCGGGAAAGTCGCTATAACGTTCACAGTTTTCATTTAATGACGCTGTACATTATGTCACGTATTCAGCCCGTCGGTAACTTGTATCACGTTTTTGAATTTTGCAAATCGCCTAATTAGTTTGTCTGCAAAAAATTGCTAAACTGTAACATGTGACCCTACGAGAGCTATTAACTATTAAGAACAGCTGGCCGACCTCAATGATGTGTGGCCGGGGACTCGTCACTTGGCTTATCGGGGATGTCAACACCGCGCTGCTTGCTAATCTCATTATAACAACATTACAGCCAAGCGCTTCACTGTCGCGAGCTGTGACAGCGACGGCGGTGCCAGTGCAGGCCTACTGTTGTTGGGGGGGGGGGGGGTGGGGTCAGGCTGGGGTGGTGGGTGACTTTTACTTTGGGGATGGGGCAACAATTGACAGAATGCTCACTAAAACGACAGTTATGGAGCTGCCGGATCTGAGGGGTCAATATCGATCTGGGGTATCAAATCTGGATCTTAGAGGCTAAATACGAATTTGAATGGTCAAACCTGGATCTCATGGTGTGTCTGTGCACTCTGTGTGGGCCACAAACGCAACATTTCGTCGTATAAATTTACTCATCGATATCCGAGCAAGTTCGTTAACGGGGTCTGCAGGTCACAGGTCAAAGTCAGTCAAATCAACTGTTAAGGCCAAGGTCATTGTAGTGGACCGAAGACGTAATCTGGATTTTACATTTTACGTCATCTCACCCTACGGGTGACGCAATCTCGGTTTCATAGCAACCAGCTGAATCATCCCATTACCCCAACCCTTACAGATAATGACATCTCACAATGCAATCCGTCAACACAATGACCATTCTGCAGATCAACCCTTACAGATAATGACATCTCACAATGCAATCCGTCAACACAATGACCATTCTGCAGATCAACCCTTCTAGACAATACCCATTCTAAAGAGTATAACTTCTAGTTCTAGGCTAGCTATTCTATAAAGCAACCTTCTAGAAAATGACCATCCTACAAAGGAACCTTCCTAGACAGACTGTTTCCGAGAGTAAACCTTAGACCGGTAGGTCTAAACAGCGACCATTCCACAGTGCAATCCTTGTAGACAGCAACCATTCCACAGTGCAATCCTTGTAGACAGCGACCATTCCACAGTGCAATCCTTGTAGACAGCGACCATTCTACAGTGCAATCCTTGTAGACAGCGACCATTCCACAGTGCAATCCTTGTAGACAGCGACCATTCCACAGTGCAGTTTTTCCAGCTAGCGACCATTTGACAGTGCAATCCTTGTAGACAGCGACCCTTCTACAGTGCAATCTTTCCAGACAGCGACCATTCTACAGTGCAATCTTTCCAAAGAGCGACCATTCTACAGTGCAATCCTTCCAGACAGCGACAATTCTACAGTGCAATCCTTGTAGACAGCGACCATTCTACAGTGCAATCCTTGTAGACAGCGTCTATTCTACAGTGCAATCCTTGTTGACAGCGACCATTCCACAGTGCAATCCTTCCAGACAGCGACCATTCTACAGTGCAATCCTTGTAGACAGCGACCATTCTACAGTGCAATCCTTGTAGACAGCGACCATTCTACAGTGCAATCTTTCCAAAGAGCGACCATTCTACAGTGCAATCTTTCCAGACAACGACCATTCCACAATGCAATTTTTCCAGACAGCGACCATTCCACAGTGCAATCCTTCCAGACATCGACCATTCCACAGTGCAATCCTTCCAGACAGCGACCATTCCACAGTGCAATCCTTCCAGACATCGACCATTCCACAGTGCAATCCTTCCAGACAGCGACCATTCCACAGTGCAATCCTTCCAGACAGCGACCATTCTACAGTGCCATCTTTCCAGACAGCGACCATTCTACAGTGCAATCTTTCCAAAGAGCGACCATTCTACAGTGCAATCTTTCCAGACAACCACCATTCCACAATGCAATTTTTCCAGACAGCGACCATTCCACAGTGCAATCCTTCCAGACAGCGACCATTCCACAGTGCAATCCTTCCAGACAGCGACCATTCTACAGTGCAATCTTTCCAAAGAGCGACCATTCTACAGTGCAATCTTTCCAGACAACGACCATTCCACAATGCAATTTTTCCAGACAGCGACCATTCCACAGTGCAATCCTTCCAGACATCGACCATTCCACAGTGCAATCCTTCCAGACAGCGACCATTCCACAGTGCAATCCTTGTAGACAGCGACCATTCTACAGTGCAATCCTTGTAGACAGCGACCATTCTACAGTGCAATCTTTCCAGACAGCGAGCATTCTACAGTGCCATCTTTCCAGACA
The DNA here is from genome assembly GCA_964019135.1 of Arenicola marina. Classification (NCBI taxonomy): domain Eukaryota; kingdom Metazoa; phylum Annelida; class Polychaeta; family Arenicolidae; genus Arenicola; species Arenicola marina. The sequence continues at coordinate 37,157,788 of OZ025255.1, forward strand.
GCGACCATTCTACAGTGCAATTCTTGTAGACAGCGACTATTCTACAGTGCAATCCTTGTTGACAGCGACCATTCCACAGTGCAATCCTTCCAGACAGCGACCATTCTACAGTGCAATCCTTGTAGACAGCGACCATTCTACAGTGCAATCCTTGTAGACAGCGACCATTCTACAGTGCAATCTTTCCAAAGAGCGACCATTCTACAGTGCAATCTTTCCAGACAACGACCATTCCACAATGCAATTTTTCCAGACAGCGACCATTCCACAGTGCAATCCTTCCAGACATCGACCATTCCACAGTGCAATCCTTCTAGACAGCGACCATTCCACAGTGCAATCCTTCCAGACATCGACCATTCCACAGTGCAATCCTTCCAGACAGCGACCATTCCACATTGCAATCCTTCCAGACAGCGACCATTCTACAGTGCCATCTTTCCAGACAGCGACCATTCTACAGTGCAATCTTTCCAAAGAGCGACCATTCTACAGTGCAATCTTTCCAGACAACCACCATTCCACAATGCAATTTTTCCAGACAGCGACCATTCCACAGTGCAATCCTTCCAGACATCGACCATTCTACAGTGCAATCTTTCCAAAGAGCGACCATTCTACAGTGCAATCTTTCCAAAGAGCGACCATTCTACAGTGCAATCTTTCCAGACAACCACCATTCCACAATGCAATTTTTCCAGACAGCGACCATTCCACAGTGCAATCCTTCCAGACAGCGACCATTCCACAGTGCAATCCTTGTAGACAGCGACCATTCCACAGTGCAATCCTTCCAGACAGCGACCATTCTACAGTGCAATCTTTCCAAAGAGCGACCATTCTACTTCCAGACAACGACCATTCCACAATGCAATTTTTCCAGACAGCGACCATTCCACAGTGCAATCCTTCCAGACATCGACCATTCCACAGTGCAATCCTTCCAGACAGCGACCATTCCACAGTGCAATCCTTGTAGACAGCGACCATTCTACAGTGCAATCCTTGTAGACAGCGACCATTCTACAGTGCAATCTTTCCAGACAGCGAGCATTCTACAGTGCAATCTTTCCAAAGAGCGACCATTCTACAGTGCAATCTTTCCAGACAACGACCATTCCACAATGCAATTTTTCCAGACAGCGACCATTCCACAGGGCAATCCTTCCAGACAGCGACCATTCTACAGTGCAATCTTTCCAAAGAGCGACCATTCTACAGTGCAATCTTTCCAGACACGACCATTCCACAATGCAATTTTTCCAGACAGCGACCATTCCACAGTGCAATCCTTCCAGACATCGACCATTCCACAGTGCAATCCTTCCAGACAGCGACCATTCTACAGTGCAATCTTTCCAGACAGCGACCATTCTACAGTGCAAACTTTCCAGACAGTGACCATTCTACAGGGCAATCTTTCCAGACAGTGACCATTCCAGTGCAATCCTTCCAGACAGCGACCATTCTACAGTGCAATCTTTCCAAAGAGCGACCATTCTACAGTGCAATCTTTCCAGACAACGACCATTCCACAATGCAATTTTTCCAGACAGCGACCATTCCACAGTGCAATCCTTCCAGACATCGACCATTCCACAGTGCAATCTTTCCAGACAGCGACCATTCCACCGTGCAATCTTTCCAGACAGCGACCATTCCACCGTGCAATCTTTGTAGACAGCGACCATTCTACAGTGCAATCTTTCCAGACAGCGACCATTCTACAGTGCAATCTTTCCAAAAAGCGACCATTCTACAGTGCAATCTTTCCAGACAACGACCATTCCACAATGCAATTTTTCCAGACAGCGACCATTCCACAGTGCAATCCTTCCAGACAGCGACCATTCTACAGTGCAATCTTTCCAAAGAGCGACCATTCTACAGTGCAATCTTTCCAGACAACGACTATTCCACAATGCAATTTTTCCAGACAGCGACCATTCCAAAGTGCAATCCTTCCAGACAGCGACCATTCTACAGTGCAATCTTTCCAGACAGCGACCATTCTACAGTGCAAACTTTCCAGACAGCGACCATTCTACAGCGGCAGGTCTAGACAGCGACAATTCTACAGTGCAATCTTTCCAGACAGTGACCATTCCACAGTGCAATCTTTCCAGACAGCGACCATTCCACAGTGCAATCTTTCCAGACAGCGACCCTTCTACAGTGCAATCTTTCCAGACAGCGACCAGTCCATAGTGCAATCCTTACAGACAGCGACCATTCTACAGTGCAATCCTTGTAGACAGCGACCATTCCACAGTGCAATCCTTGTGGACAGCGACCATTCTACAGTGCAATCTTTCCAGCCAGCGACCATTTGACAGTGCAATCCTTGTAGACAGCGACCATTTGACAGTGCAATCCTTGTAGACAGCGACCATTCTACAGTGCAATCCTTGTAGACGGCGACCATTCTACAGTGCAATCTTTCCAGACAGCGACCATTCTACAGTGCAATCCTTGTAGACAGCGACCATTCTACAGTGCAATCTTTCCAGACAGCGACCATTCTACAGTGCAGTCTTTCCAGCCAGCGACCATTTGACAGTGCAATCCTTGTAGACAGCGACCATTCTACAGTGCAATCTTTCTAGACAGCGACTATTCTACAGTGCAGTCTTTCCAGGCAGCGACCATTCTACAGTGCAATCTTTTCAGACAGCGAATATTCTACAGTGCAATCTGTCCAGACAGCGACCATTCTACAGTGCAATCTTTCCAGACAACCGTTCTACAATGCAATCTTTCCAGACAGCGACCATTCTACAGTGCAATCCATCCAGACAGCGACCATTCTACAGTGCAATCTTTCCAGACAGCGACCATTCTACAGTGCAATCCTTCCAGACAGCGACCATTCTACAGTGCAATCTTTCCAGACAGCGACCATGCCACAGCGGCAGGTCTAGACAGCGACCATTCCACAGTGCAATCTTTCCAGACAGCGACCATTCCACCGTGCAATTTTTCCAGACAGCGACCATTCCACCGTGCAATCATTCCAGACAGCGACCATTCTACAGTGCAATCTTTCCAGACAGCGACCATTCTACGGCGGCAAGTCTAGACATTGAGGACCTCCAGACAGAGACCATTCCACAGCGGCAGGTCATTGAGGACCTCCAGACAGCGACCATTGTGCAGCGGCAGGTCTAGACATTGAGGACCTCCAGACAGCGACCATTCTACAGCGGCAGGTCTAGACATTGAAGACCTCCAGACAGCGACCATTCTAGAGCGGCAGGTCTAGACATTGAGGACCTCCAGACAGCCACCATTCTACAGCGGCAGGTCTAGACATTGAGGACCTCCAGAGAGCGACCATTTTACGGCGGCAGGTCTAGACATTGAGGACCTCCACACAGCCACCATTCTACAGCGGCAGGTCTAGACATTGAGGATCTCCAGACAGCGACCATTCTACAGCGGCAGGTCATTGAGGACCTCCAGACAGCGACCATTCTACAGCGGCAGGTCTAGACATTGAGGACCTACAGACAGCGACCATTATACAGCGGCAGGTCTAGACATTGAGGATCTCCAGACAGCGACCATTCTACAGCGGCAGGTCTAGACATTGAGGACCTCCAGACAGCGACCATTCTACAGCGGCAGGTCTAGACATTGAGGACCTCCAGACAGCGACCATTCTACAGCGGCAGGTCGAGACATTGAGGACCTCCAGACAGCCACCATTCTACAGCGGCAAGTCTAGACATTGAGGACCTCCAGACAGCGACCATTATACAGCGGCAGGTCTAGACATTGAGGACCTCCAGACAGCGACCATTATACAGCGGCAGGTCTAGACATTGAGGACCTCCAGACAGCCACCATTCTACAGCGGCAGGTCTACACATTGAGGACCTCCAGACAGCGACCATTATACAGCGGCAGGTCTAGACATTGAGGACCTCCAGACAGCGACCATTATACAGCGGCAGGTCTAGACATTGAGGACCTCCAGACAGCGACCATTCTACAGCGGCAGGTCTAGACATTGAGGACCTCCAGACAGCCACCATTCTACAGCGGCAGGTCTAGACATTGAGGACCTCCAGACAGCGACCATTCTACAGCGGCAGGTCTACACATTGAGGACCTCCAGACAGCGACCATTCTACAGCGGCAGGTCTAGACATTGAGGACCTCCAGACAGCGACCATTATACAGCGGCAGGTCTAGACATTGAGGACCTCCAGACAGCGACCATTCTACAGCGGCAGGTCTAGACATTGAGGACCTCCAGACAGCGACCATTCTACAGCGGCAGGTCTAGACATTGAGGACCTCCAGACAGCGACCATTCTACAGCGGCAGGTCTAGACATTGAGGACCTCCAGACAGCCACCATTCTACAGCGGCAGGTCTAGACATTGAGGACCTCCACACAGCGACCATTATACAGCGGCAGGTCTAGACATTGAGGACCTCCAGACAGCGACCATTATACAGCGGCAGGTCTAGACATTGAGGACCTCCAGACAGCCACCATTCTACAGCGGCAGGTCTACACATTGAGGACCTCCAGACAGCGACCATTATACAGCGGCAGGTCTAGACATTGAGGACCTCCAGACAGCCACCATTCTACAGCGGCAGGTTTAGACATTGAGGACCTCCACACAGCGACCATTATACAGCGGCAGGTCTAGACATTGAGGACCTCCAGACAGCGACCATTATACAGCGGCAGGTCTAGACATTGAGGACCTCCAGACAGCCACCATTCTACAGCGGCAGGTCTACACATTGAGGACCTCCAGACAGCGACCATTATACAGCGGCAGGTCTAGACATTGAGGACCTCCAGACAGCGACCATTCTACAGCGGCAGGTCTAGACATTGAGGACCTCCAGACAGCGACCATTATACAGCGGCAGGTCTAGACATTGAGGACCTCCAGACAGCGACCATTCTACAGCGGCAGGTCATTGAGGACCTCCAGACAGCGACCATTCTACAGCGGCAGGTCTAGACATTGAGGACCTCCAGACAGCGACCATTATACAGCGGCAGGTCTAGACATTGAGGACCTCCAGACAGCGACCATTCTACAGCGGCAGGTCTAGATATTGAGGACCTCCAGACAGCGACCATTCTACAGCGGCAGGTCTAGACATTGAGGACCTCCAGACAGCGACCATTCTACAGCGGCAGGTCTAGACATTGAGGACATCCAGACAGCGACCATTATACAGCGGCAGGTCTAGACATTGAGGACCTCCAGACAGCGACCATTCTACAGCGGCAGGTCTAGACATTGAGGACCTCCAGACAGCGACCATTATACAGCGGCAGGTCTAGACATTGAGGACCTCCACACAGCGACCATTCTACAGCGGCAGGTCTAGACATTGAGGACCTCCAGACAGCGACCATTATACAGCGGCAGGTCTAGACATTGAGGACCTCCAGACAGCCACCATTCTAAAGCGGCAGGTCTAGACATTGAGGACCTCCAGACAGCGACCATTCTACAGCGGCAGGTCTAGACATTGAGGACCTCCAGACAGCGACCATTGTACAGCGGCAGGTCTAGACATTGAGGACCTCCAGACAACGACCATTCTACAGCGGCAGGTCTAGACATTGAGGACCTCCAGACAGTCACCATTCTACAGCGGCAGGTCTAGACATTGAGGACCTCCAGACAGCGACCATTCTACAGCGGCAGGTCGAGACATTGAGGACCTCCAGACAGCGACCATTATACAGCGGCAGGTCCAGACATTGAGGACCTCCAGACAGCGACCATTATACAGCGGCAGGTCTAGACATTGAGGACCTCCAGACAGCGACCATTCTACAGCGGCAGGTCTAGACATTGAGGACCTCCAGACAGCGACCATTCTACAGCGGCAGGTCTAGACATTGAGACCTCCAGACAGCGACCATTCTACAGCGGCAGGTCTAGACATTGAGGACCTCCAGACAGCGACCATTCTACAGCGGCAGGTCTAGATATTGAGGACCTCCAGACAGCGACCATTATACAGCGGCAGGTCTACCCATTGAGGACCTCCAGACAGCGACCATTCTACAGCGGCAGGTCTAGACATTGAGGACCTCCAGACAGCGACCATTCGACAGCGGCAGGTCTAGACATTGAGGACCTCCAGACAGCGACCATTCTACAGCGGCAGGTCTAGACATTGAGGACCTCCAGACAGCGACCATTATACAGCGGCAGGTCTAGACATTGAGGACCTCCAGACAGCGACCATTATACAGCGGCAGGTCTAGACATTGAGAACCTCCAGACAGCCACCATTCTACACCGGCAGGTCTAGACATCGAGGACCTCCAGACAGCGACCATTCTACAGCGGCAGGTCTACACATTGAGGACCTCCAGACAGCGACCATTATACAGCGGCAGGTCTAGACATTGAGGACCTCCAGACTTCACCCAGACAAAAAATGGTTTCCATGTGTTGCTCACCTCTTTATTCTCCTCAAAGTCTAGTTTGCTGAGCAGCAAGGCTTGCTGTAGATCCTTCTCGTAGGTCTCCGTAACAAACTTCAAGGAAAGACAACACACAGGTTTCACCAAAGAGAGATGTACATATATATATTTATGCATTATAAACAGCACGATCAATCATGACATACTCGTATATGTTTTTAAAAGTACTTGCTACGTTTTAAGTCGCAATGCCATCTGAACAGTCCATCTTTTTTTTGTCAATAACCTATGTAAATTATTCTATAATTTTTGCTAAATTCTTATTTCACTTTCTATGGTATAAGCTTTATGATTATACATACTTCAGTTCTGTTTAGTCAGTTACCTCTTTGTCTGTTTTTTTCCACTCCTGCCATTGTTTCTCTGGTGGGGGCTGATCACCACCCCCCTGATTCCCCGGCCCAGGCTTCACTATGTTAGCTGCCTTGGCACCCCCAAAGGCTAAATTCCGCAACTGGAACAAAAGAAATATATATCAAAGACACCTATGTTGTCATGTTTTATGACAAATATTGATTCTGTTAACAGGACAGTATTACAATCTTATTAAATGCCTCCACTTCCTTATGTATACCTTGCATTATTGTAACGGACTCCAGCAGAGGCAGGCCTGATGTTGAAAGTTCTGCCCTGAGACTGAGACAGGCACAGCAAAGACTTAAGTCAAGTGTCAGGAACTTGGCATTTGCCCTGGCTTGTCCCAACTTGCAATCGCTTCCCTTTAGTAATTCTACCGCAACTTACTGCGGTAAGTGCTTCAATAAAAAACAGAAAGCACATGGCATTTATACAAAAATTAGGTTAAACTGATCTGCCAAGAATATAATTAAAGCTGCTCATAGACTTCACCTTCATCATGATATTTCACAATATTTTAGAAAGACATTCTGGACAAATTGTCTGAGTGTGTGAATGTTAACTCTATGAGAAGTAGTTGAGTTATCTGGGTGTACTCTAGCAATTCATTTCAATTAGCCACTGTGGCTAAACACCTTCAATTTTCTTTAGCCACACAAAGATCCCATTAGCCAGATATATGTTGTATTCCCCCCTCTAAAAACATTTTTTATAAGCCAAATCACACGTTCTGTGTGTGCAATGCATCATGGGATTGGTTCGGGATAAGCAACGCCACATGGTCATGATGAATACCCTGGTGGTGCTATCATACAAATTTGATCATGTTGATAGGGAGCTGATATTTTAACACTTGTGACCAGTCGGTCAGCAGCAACATAGAACTGGTCAATGGAGAAAAAATACCCCTTCCGAGCAGATTTTGGAAACCCATAATTGTATTAAGCATTGTGTTCCCCCCCCCTGCATGAATGCCAAAGTGTCTCATAATGGCGTTTATCGAACAATGATTCTGGTTGCGTTAGATGTAGTGTAACACTGACAGTCAGCTTTGAAAAGCACTTGCCCAAGGTTGGTAAACCCTCTTCAGGGGGTTCACCCCACCTCATGGAAGCTGATGTCAAGTAAGGGCATGCCAAGGACTGTGAAGTACACTAGCAGGTCCCCCTCGCCAAACCAGCTGTACATTTTTCAAACATACTCGAAGTCAATCTTTCCCATTTCTAAATCCTGTATCCGCTCCAGGCCTGATGATTGAGGAATTAAATCTGATGATTGAGGAATTGAGGTCTCCGGGCCAGGAAATATGCAAAGAAAATTCGATTTCGGAATCCCCTTTTTACCTGAATCTTGGATCCTTTCTATATACAATTCTGGTCTATTCCAGTCTTGCCTCAACTTCGGTTGAGGACTGGTGATTCTGAGGAGGGGTAGTCTTAATGGTGGAGGTTGTTATATGGCATTTTCAGCCATGGAGGCCACATCTTTTCAGCCCCACATGGGTACTTAGTGCATTGGCAGGTTTAGTGGCAAGTTCTGCATAACACCCCCACCCTTTTTTCTCCGCTTCAGGGATATTAATCTGTTTGCTATAGACCTGCTCTATATGCCACATCTCCATGCAAGTCTGTTTGGTTTGTTTTTTTCCCAGCAAACCCACTCTACGGCCACTGTTGTGTGCACATAATTCTCATGTGAAACATCAGTTCTGTGAGGTAATGTTATGAATATTTCAGGTCTGATAAATTTTTTTTTTATAAGAAATATCTGCACTATGTGCAGGCATATAGGCATGGGGCAGTGCGCTCTCTCAGGCATTACAGGAGGTCAAGGTACCCCCCAACCCAACCCACATCATACATGTATTATAATATTTTTACCCTCAACAATGCCACTGCTAGGGAACCACATGCCGACAGCCGAGAAAACTTAAGGGCGAGAGCGGGTGGCGCCTGGCAGATTTTTTCAGAACTAAATTCAATTTTTTTTTTTTTTTTTTAGGATTAAATGGCAACCAATATCCATCTATGTCACATCAAATATTATTTCCTCCACAAAATTTGCATATATTTGATGTATTACAAGCAAATACCAAGATATTTAGTGATTGCGTATATGCGCTGAAAGGCACAATTGTGACGATTCGTCATTTTTGGCCTATTTTATAGCCTATTTCGGTTACAATAGAGCTTATAGAACAAAAGTTAGTTTAGTAACAAATCATTTTTTTGGTATTTTTGTATTCACCATGACCCTAGGCTTCAGCAGGCAGTTTTTTGGGGAAGTCTGTCGACCAGTTTTTATAGGGGATTTCAAAACATTAAGAAAAAAACACATTTATAAGATTTTCCCATTGACCGCCTTGTTAAAGCCAATGTTACGAAAAAAAATGTTTAGTGAAGTGACATATTTTTTATTACATTTTAAGGTACATACATGACATTTTTTTTTTTTTAAATCTGTCGACAATTTTTTTTTTTTACCCTGTTTGACATGTGGTCAGTCTTGGGATTTGTTCATGCCAATGATAGCTACATAATTGCATGCAAATAGTTTTGTGAATTCCAGTTTTGATTGTTAATAAAAAACCAGGCCATTTTTTCATTTTTTGCCAATGTGGCGATACTCATGGGCCAATCTTGCCCAACATACAGTTTGCTTTTGCCATTGGCAATGTGGTGAATAGCTAGTACCGCACCAAGAGTTATCATATCTTCAAATGTACAAAAATGCCATAATGTGTAAATGTTGATGACATGTCCTGAGAAAGCCATGCACCAATTTGGCTAAAAAAAGGGTGTAGGCCCACTTTGACTACAGTCTGTATTGATCGCTGGATGATTTAACATATATTTTCCACGATTGTGCTGCGATCGCTCTAAAAATCACTGACGTAACAAAGCAACACTAGACCATTTTAATGATACCAAACTTACATTTGTACTGCGATGTTATTCTTTTTTATGACATAAAGAATATTCCGCCATGCTGACACACCATTGACACAAAATATTCTTTGTGTCATAAAAATAATATCGCAGTTTGGTATCATTAAAATGGTCTAATATTACTTTCTCATGTCCATGATTTTCAGAGCGATCTCAGCACAATCGCAGAAAATATAGGCCGAAACATAGGCCTAAGTCTACGGCATTTATGACATGTAAATTGTAAACCCTAACATGATAAGCTTATAAATTTAAAATTGGCCATTTTCCAATGCATGGTTATTTAATATTAAAATTCCCAGTTCACGAATCATGAAAATCCTCGATCGCGGCGGTCGGCTAATATCCCTTTCCCAGTTCACGAAGAATTATTTTCCTCATTCCCAGTTCACGGTGAAATGAAAAGCCCATTCCCGAGGAACGGAAATACCCCTTGGGCCTTGGGCCTTGCGTCGTTGCGAGTCAAGAATACGAGCCACGAGGGCGATAATAAGCAACCAAGCTGTTGCGTACCTCGTCTGTTTCTACTTTCTGTTGCTCAGCCTTCTTCTTCTTTCGATTCTTCTTTTTCGCGTTGGACTGTTGACTACCTTTGTTTTGCGTAGGCTTGGAATGTGACTTTTTGTCTTCGCTGTCAAAGTCATCATCAATTTTAAGGAGCGCGAATCTCGAGTCTTTTCCGGCGATCGCCATGTTTACCACAAATGTTAGATGTTACTCACGCCAGATGGCGCTGTCGTCAAAAACAGACGTAAGCTCAAGGGTTACGTTATGATGCTTGTCATTCGGTGTGGGGAGGGGAGTTTTTTTTCATTCGGCAATCTGTAGTGTAGGGGTCTGGAAGCGGTAAATGGCGACACGCGACAGAGGCATGAAAAATCAACATTCGTCATTGACCCCCAAATTCGGACACTGAAGATTTTTCAACGATAAACTTAGTTTTTCAACGATAAACCATTTCTTTCAAAGATAAACTAAGTTTTTCAAAGATAAAGTTTCTCAAATTTGGATACATTTAGATACCTTTTTATACGGACATGGATACAAAAGTAGACATGTCAGATGGGGACATTGTGATCAAGGTAATCATCGCAAGATCGATGTCATGATGTATTCTAAATCACTAAATTCGCCATTAATATCGGTCAGTAGGCACTTTAAACTAAAAGGCACAAAAAAGTACTATAAGCAATTACAGAGAGCTAGGGAACGACTTCACCCGTAGGTGTGGCCAGTTCACTTGCCGAGTGTTGGCGAGTTCACCCAAAAGTGTGGCGAGTTCACCCGCCCTGTGGCGAGTTTACTTGTGGCGAGTTCGTTTTGTGGCGAGTTCACTGCACGCCGGGAAGGGGCATGGGGTGGTGAGGGTGGGGGGGGGGGGGGCGGTGGTCGAGCCGCGAGCGAGCGGATTAGTCTGCGCCTCGACGATTGGGCGGCGGCCGGGTGAGGGGTGGTGTCTGCTCGGCTTCCAGCCCCGTAATGAGCGTGAACAACGGAGAATTTGCACACTGCCAATTTTCGGCGTAATGAGCATCACTGACTTTTGGAGAATCTCTTTGGGCTCCGTAATGAGCATGGATCATGCGGCGTAATTTTGGAGTTTGAGCATTTTTGCAAATCTTCACGCGGCCCGAATTCTGATTTCACCGAATTTAATCTATGATTGCAATTCTCAGTTAATTTCTGCCTCGCCTTGTCAAATTCGTTATGACTTCCCTGCCTCGCCTTGTTAAACTCGTCATGACTTCCCTGCCTTGCCTTAGTTCCTACTGAAAATAGTAGACCTTTGATAACTTTTCTGACTCCATAGTCCCATTGGAATGTAATTAATTTGGCTTCTTCTTTGGGCCCAACCCAGCAAACACACAACGTTCACACAACGTTGGCTTTTGGTTGTAATCACGTCATCTCAAAGTTAACATCAGGACAACGTTGTTACAACGTTGTCGCAAACAGCGACAAACATTTAACTAATATCTTCTAGCCTATATATTACATAAAAACAAAACATTTGCCATGTGTAGTGACTAGTGACAAATTGGCTGCGTGTAGCAGCTGTAATAAATACAAAACGGTGAGAAGTCGAGAATGGACGTTTTCACAACGTTAGGACAACATTACCTGAAAATAAGACATAAAAACAATATTTAATTGATTGTCTTTGACAGTCGTGCTTCTAATTAACTCAACATATACGCATTTGTTCCTCACAGAAATCACAATTTTAATACTGGACTGAATGTCTAACAATGTTATCTGAAAATGTTCGGGTAAGGTAAAAAAAACATACAGTTTCAATTGGTTACAACGTTATCGCAACAAACGTTGTGTTGACGTTGTGTCGACGTTGTGTCGACGTTGTCATGACGTTAATTTGTTTGCTGGGAAGTCTTGTTTAGCGGTTGTAAGTGTCCACCTGCGCGCGTGATCTGCGACAGACGACCGCCCCGTCGCCCGCCCTCTCCAAGACCCAGCTCCAGATGCGAATTCGAAGTAGTATATATATTATAGTAGTAGTAGCAGCGAAAAACATAGTGGTTTTATAGTAGTAGCACTGGGTGTCATTTAAATTTGAATAAAATTTGTTGTCCAAGTTCTAAGTTTCAGTTATCTTTCGCTGCCTAATTACCAATCACCATCAAAAAACATTGAAAACAACTCCACAATAGCCTCGGGGTCACTGCGGCACTGTGGTGCGAACAGCAACAACAGACAGTCCAGTCGCCGAGGCGCAAAATTAATCCCCTCGCGGCTCGACCCCCCCCCCCCCCACCCCACCCCTCCCTCCACCTATGGTAGGGGGTGGTCAGAGCGACTCGGCCGTTATGCCGTCTCCCCCTTCCGGACTTCTATCTGTGTTTACAAGTTTCAAACGTTTGGTTTGATCTACCTATGAAATACGCGGCACCATCATGCTAACGTATGTTGTCGATTTTGAAGTCTTTGTCAATTCTGACCGGAAGGCAGAGGATAAACAACTGCTCCCCATTTGTTGGGGGGTGGGGGCGGGGGCAAGGGGGGGTCGTGTTCCCAGATCACGAAGAATAAATTTCTGTATTCCCCTGTCACGATTAATGAAAATCATTTTCCTCATTACCAGTTCACGGTGAAATGAAAAGCCCAATTCCGAGGAACGCAAATACCCCCCCCCCACCCCCCATTTGTTGGGACCCCCGAGAGGTTCTCGATGGGGGCACTACACTGCTACATATAGTTATAGGTCCATGTATATAACATGCGCTGCCCAAATGGCCCCTTTTGCGTCTTTTTTCTTTCAATCCCAGGAGCAGAAATATGCCATTTCTCTCGATCGATGTGCCCATCTGAGACTGAAGTTTTTTAAAAGATGCAGCTCTTGACTTTGCCATGTCTGTCAGTCATGCGTTTTCAGATGTAATTTTTCTCTCAATGACCACACAATCGCGCAGTCTCCTCTCGTACCTTATTTGCCCTCTATGGCCTGGGCGGCACACCCTTAGATCACTGTAATAATGTAGTATCCCCCCCCCCCCCTGAATAGCTGAGAGTTGGGACCAGTGGGATTTAACAAACTCAAGGACATGCTGCATACTGATGTACACTAACATGGTTGAATGAGTAATAGACAATTAATTTAACTGAAGCAGAGATTACGCGAGGTATACGTACGTACGATCTCTGATTAAAGGTCGTATTTTCTGAATGGATTTGAGCGCTCATTTTCACACACACTTTTTACCGTGTCTTTACTCCCACCTAATTAGTCTATTTCATAAACAACAATTGATTATGAGCCAAATATAAATGGCCACGGCGTGACGGCAAAAGAAGCGACGTGTCCTATGTTTAGACTATCCTATGTCGAGTACGAAGAATTACGTACGTTGTTGGTTGTCAGCAGAAGTCCGGGCGCGAAACATATGAACCGGAGTGGTGGCGGCTGGTCACCGCGCCATCTATCAGTCTATGACTCTGTGACCAGGGATCTGTGACTATATATTCCGCCCTCCTACATCTTGGTTGGCTGGCTCGACTGAGCCAAAGACCGGGCTGGACTGCCGCCCGGACCGGGATCCCCGGGATTCAGCGGTGAAGGTACAGAGACGGGCGCGAGAGAGGGAGAACACTTGTAAGAATTGTTGGGAGCCTATACATAAACGAGTTTAGTTCGAGTTGTAAGTAATGTTTACTAGTGAAAATTATCTACGTTTTGTTACAATGTGGCAGCCACGCTGTGGGGCCAGGACAGGCATCCATACTCACCCACACCACACCTATACGGGATTACTATTCTGCGGAATCACTGAACAAGTAAACAAGTTAAAGACATGTTCTATGCGGAAAAGTAATAAAGTACTAGGCTGTACCCAAAGCGACCCCCCACAGACTGCCCCCACCCCCCTCCGCCACACACACTGATTCACATCTAATGGTGCCACCATCACGCAGCTGCACGGTGACGAGTTGGTCAACTTGAAAAAATACAACTATTAAATTAACTATTAAATTCAGCTGTCATAGTTGTCTGTTGACACACCGACCGCCATTGGGTTAAGTTTAAAGCTGCTCATGCAGCATTTTTTACTTAAATTATGGTTTTCGAAAAAAATTGGAAACACATTTAGAACGCACTGTCTGACTGTATACATGTAACCTTTATGAGAAATAGATCTGTCATCGCATGATGAAAGATATAAAACTGTCGCAATGTGCATAATTCGATGACAAAGTAAACAAGAAAGCCACACTTTTTCACATGGGATGCATTAATTTTGCCCAAAAAAGAGACTTAACAACATATCGGTTTTCATTGCATACAATAGGTGCAATTCTATGCTAAAAATATAAATACATCGTTTCCAATCAAAATAATGTTTACATTTTTTAAGAAAAATATTCCTGGGTGAGTAACTTAAACTAAATGTAACTGGTCTAACGATACTGTTGCCCGCGCGATACTCAAGACAGAGAGGCTCGCAGGGATACCTCCAGGGGCGCCAGTGCATCCCCCACCCCTTCCCACACCCCGTGGAGGATCCCGCGGACGGATCCACAGAGGCGACGGGTACAATTAATACATTACAATTTATTTGAAATTTGTTGGATTAAAGGATTGGTTCAGATCCTTGTTGACCAGATCTTATTAGTACTTATTGCGCATTATGTAGCATGAAATTCCAGAAAGGGGTTATTTCTAAAGACACTTTTCGGGCTAGGCTACGTATAAATCGCAGTTTTCGTTGTAACAGTGGCAAATATCATGAAACGTACTGACCGAAATTTCTGGTTAATACCCGACATGTTCAGACAGACGCCGCACATAGTTGCGTTTTATCTTGTTTGATTAGGTGTAAGTCTACTAACATGTTAATTTCCAAAGTAAAACCTTCGTACGATTATATTTTGATTGAGATGTTAGAAACTGATGAAACTTATTTATCTGTCTGAGTTAAATTTGAAATGTGCTTTGCGCCACGTTGAATATTGAGGGAAAGGCGCCACGTTTTATTGAGTAAATGGACTCGTTGTACCAGACAGATTATTGGTGACGCGTCATGTGGCTAATCATGCCGGCTGGCAACGCGCGAAGGGACGGCGTGGCGGAACGTGGCAATCGGTAACGAACAGATGGGATACACAAACCAATCAAGACGATGCGTTATAAGGCAATCTCTGTGTCAACATTGCGTACCGGCTGCGGGGACCCTTGAACGGGCAAGAAACTTTAAACGAGACATAGAAAAATGGCTTAATTGTGGTTAACGGCGGTAATATATGCATGGAGCCGAGGGTGTGTAGAGTGGGTGAACAGAAGGGGCTGATAGCGATCCTGAACAGAGATACGTCGCTTCTGACGGAGTGAGATGTTGGGCTGGTGGGGGTGGGGTGGTAGTGGTGGGTGTGACGCAATGAACTCACAATGACATGGCAATTGATGATAAATAGAAGCTGGAAGGAGAGGACGTTGGGGGGGTATGTGGTCACTCCACCCGGGGGAGCACCCCATCCGGTGAGGGAGGGAGAGAAGGGAAGAGCGAGGGGGCGGGGGCGGGTTGGGGGAGGGAGGGGGGGGTGGCCGGTCAAATAATCCCCAATGTGGCTTAACTTCACACGATGTGACGTGGTTTGGACTTTGGTGAGGACGTAGCCTTCCTCGTGGCAATAGTTTGACACGTTGGCGGCGTGCGAGCCGCCTGTCCACACACTCGCGCCCTCTATATAAAGACTGTGGCCTGACCCGGACAGGTCATCATCTCCACCAAGACAGTCGGCCGATCAGCCTTGCTCGGCACAGGAACTTCGGGAAATATACGTCGCGCGCCTTCTGCGGCCATCTCACGGACGGATACCACACGGCATACCACTTCCTAGCGCAAGTCAGGTTTAAATCACGCAACAGGTGAGTGCTAGCTCCTTCCTTGGTTCCGTCTGGGCAAGACGATGAATTTGCAGATTTTCTTGTGATTTAAAGCGGGTTTCCAACCTAATCTAATCGCGAAAGTTTACATCTTTACTCCATTAGGCCGGAGCAAGTGACGTATAGTGTTACCCTTCATGTAGCGCCACCTGGCGTTATCAGCTGGTTATAACTAGAAGTTATCTCGGGGGGTGGGGAGGAATTCTTCACGGCAGAAGTAGTCGTCAGGGGAAACGCGTGAAACGAGACATCAGGGCCACGAATTGCGGTAGGCCATTATCCTAATGCACCATGGAAAATAGCATTTAAACATATTGATATATCTCTTGCGACGCTTGTCTCCTTACAAAAACCGTGATTGGAGTTATAATTGCAGCTATTTATATTGGCGCGTATCGCCTCAAAAAGGGCGGCTGCCTGGTTAAGCGGCAGAATTGTGGTTGGCGATTTCTAAATTTTATATTGTGAGCTACAGACAGGACGGAAAATTCTGTAATTTGGAGGATAGACACTTGGGTATTACATGAATCTGTATAGCAGCGTTAGAGGCCAGGCTGGCGGCTTCCTTTAAGTAGTTATCCGATTTGCGCTAAAGACTGAATAAGCCTATCTGTGACCGACAGAGCTGTGACCGCAGACGTCGCATCATTGGCCCGCTGCTTGGTCATGGTCTCCTCGTTTGGCGTTTCAAGTCCAATAACTCAAACCAGTATCCGTCGTTGTGAACCATTCCATCTCGTACTAACCCTTCTTATTGGCCTGTCTAATCCTCCCCAGAATTAAAACCGATGCGATGACTTTCCTGGAGTCGCGTTTGCAAACATCCTTAAACCTGAAAATTGTATTTTTCTTTTTACTTTTTTGGCCGCCACAAAAAGTAGTCCAAGTTTCGCTGCCATACAGCAGGGTGCTAAGAACGCATGCAATGTAGGCTAAATTAGCATTTTGATGCCATTGGTTTATTTATGCATTTAACTTTAGTTATAACTATGCCCCCATAGTTATTCGGTGCATGTGTCAAAATAAACTAAGCGAATTTGTATTTGATGGCGTGTAATACATGTTTGTTCCCCCTGTAAGTGTATTAATGTCCAATGTTTCAACAAATTATTTGTATAAAGTATCTATGCATGCAGGCGGAACATACGATATAAGGAATATGCCATATGCAATTGTCTAAATGATAAAATGCATGTACAATGCATGACTTAATTTTCTCGGTTGAATGAGGATAACGTAAAGGGCATAATGCATGTTCACATTATAAAGGGCCGGTACTGATGGTGGTTACATGGTCTGTTTGGGATTTCATTATCTATAAATATCCATTGATCTTCCTGTGAGCACTGCGTTAGCAGCTGAATAAGTTGCCTTTAACATTATTATATTTAATTATTTCCTTACAAATAATTACGAAATTTATTGTCAAGGTATTTTCATTTCATTTCATTTATCACTGCTTCTGAACAATGAGTAATTTTTTATTTTAGACATGGCAGCTCTGTTGTTCTTGGTCACCATGGCTACGGCATTCAGCTATGGTTACTGTGGTAACTACACGGTGACCGAAGAGGCCTGGTTTGAGGTGGAGGTGAAGGATCTTGACGGGCCCGGCCTTGACTACCGGGGCCAGTTCACCGTCGCTCTGTTCGGGGAGGCCGCCCCAGTCACGGTCCTTAACTTCGTCTCCATCACCAAGGGATACAAGAGGGGTCGCGTAAGCATACCTATAGGCCTATCGTTATAAATATTAGAATGGCCTGGAACGGCCTTCTTGAGAATATTGGACTGCGATTCTGGTAGCATTCTTGACAAAGGTAGTTCACGACACTGATACTGTTGTAAGCAGTTCAAGATATAGGCCTACGTTAGCGGTCTGCACTACGGGTCTGCATGTTAGCCTATATCTTCGTGTGTGCATGGGCTTCCGTACATATATGCCATCGGGCTTACATCAAGGATGGCGTATTTTACATTATCCTTGCTTATATTGACCATCTTGTACGCCAACTTGTTAATATCCCATCATGTGACTGGTGTAAAGTAATTTATTTTAAGCTTCATTAATGTTAACAGGAAGAGCTAACACCCAACATGGTGAAGTCAGCACATATGGGTCAGCAGCTTGTTCTCCACTACACTGTGACTCATAAAGTAAATTATCGAATTTACTGTTCAAGTTTTGTTGTTGTAATCGATAGTGTTCGGAGCGAATACAATCATATATAGCACCAATATCTGAAATTTAAGTGTTTATGCGGTTAGTAAGAAAGCCACTGTTTGATGCAATGAAATGTAAACTTCCATTAAAGTAGCGTTATTGTAATTATGTGCACATGATCGTGAATATAGAAATCGCACGAAGATACAGCTGTACAACCTTTGCGGGCTGGGTATCCAGAATCACTGCAGCCTGAATATCCTACTACCACAGATAACCCCTTTGACGCAAGTTGGGTTATGTGTGTCACCAGCAGTCATGGCTGTCATGTGTCACCAGCAGTCATGGCTGTCATGTGTCACCAGCAGTCATGGCTGTCATGTGTCACCAGCAGTCATGGCTGTCATGTGTCACCAGCAGTCATTGCTGGCATGTGTCACCAGCAGTCATGCCTGTCATGTGTCCCCAGCAGTCATGGCTGTCATGTGTCACCAGCAGTCATGGCTTTCATGTGTCACCAGCAGTCATGGCTGTCATGTGTCACCAGCAGTCATGGCTGTCATGTATCACCAGCAGTCATGGCTGTCATGTGTCACCAGCAGTCATGGCTTTCATGTGTCACCAGCAGTCATGGCTGTCATGTGTCACCAGCAGTCATGGCTGTCATGTATCACCAGCAGTCATGGCTGTCATGTATCACCAGCAGTCATGGCTGTCATGTGTCACCAGCAGTCATGGCTGTCATGTATCACCAGCAGTCATGACTGTCATGTGTCACCAGCAGTCATGGCTGTCATGTGTCATCAGCAGTCATGGCTGTCATGTGTCACCAGCAGTCATGGCTTTCATGTGTCACCAGCAGTCATGGCTGTCATGTGTCATCAGCAGTCATGGCTGTAATGTGTCACCAGCAGTCATGGATGCGCCGTATCAGGGATGATGTCACTCAGTGTTTGTAGAACTCGATCTATGACCTAAGAATGATTCCGGATTTTTGCTTCAGGACAAGCTGAGCTACAAGAACACACCAATTCACCGGATCGTCCCAGACTTTGTGATCCAGATGGGTGACATCACGGCCGGGGACGGCACTGGAGGTAAGACCAACCATGCAAAACAGGGGCAGATTTTGAACATGGGGAGGGGGGGCGGGGTCGAGGTTGGGTCTTCACGTGAAATTCTTGCGGCCGCTAGGGACGGGGTGGGGGCACTAGAAACTCTTGGGGGGAGAGGGCCGAGGCGCATGCAATTCTTGCTATCGAGTGGGGTGACTGGATCCCACGGAACTTTGACAGTCCTTGACAACCGCTTGCTTATCCATTTTCCGGCCATGTCTAAGGTTTTTGAGAAAATAATTGCTAACTAACTCTATAGCTACTTTGACACAAATAAACTGTTTAGCAATAGTCAATTCGGATTTCGCTCTAAACATTCGACTGACCTAGCTGTTTTAGAGGTAGTAGATCGTGTCCTCATATCAATGGATCAAAACCAACTTCCCATTAGTATTTTCCTGGATCTTTCTAAGGCCTTCGACACAATTGATCACGACATATTAATAAAAAAATCAATCATTACGGAATCCGAGGAATGGCTCTTATGTAATGCGCACTCCGAGCATCTGTTTAATTAACTGCGATGCCTAAAGATAACAGACATACATAAACTAGAGTTGCTAAATAAATTTCAACAAAGGAAGGAAATTCTTCCAGAATACTTTTTGAATCTACCGCTCACTTCGCTTTGTGATATACACCATCATAATACCAGACGTAAATCGTATGTTTTTACCAGTAGAGCCAGAAATTCTATTGCCCTTAAGTGTATCAGACATAGTCTTGTTGATCTAATGAATAATGAGTCGACCAGTGTTCTCTCTAAAATAGACACGCACTGCATACATGGATTCGCAAACTACAACAAAATCATTATTCTAGACAATTACTCCTACGACTGTACCATTGAAAACTGCTACATATGCCAGTATTTATTCATAGAGAGGTAAGTATTTCTTTTGGGGAGGGGGGTCTAAGGATGGTGGGGGGGGGGTCATTAAAATTTAGTCTAAACGTTTACCTTTTGTATGATACGTTTTGTTTGTTTTTATGTTCTAAAGTATGGTGCCCTAATTTCGTCGGTGTCCTGAGTTGTCACAAAAAAATAACAGCTGCCTCCTTCTCTGACAAGCACAGCTCGATCAGTCGTAACATATGTTTTCGTACAATGTTTAATCTCTTTACAACATTTTGGTAACACAAACAGCTTGAAATTTCGAAATATAAGGCGCTAAATGGTGTGTTGTAAGTTGGTACCCTGATTTGGGACGTCTAAAAGTTCGTCTCGGTAAGAAAGAGCATCACTTGCACAAGCCATTTTTGTTATATGTGAGCGATAATGGAGGGGCCGCCTTTTCGTGCACGTGCAGAAAAAACCATTCCTCACGTTTAGTTGTATTACGATACAAAGATACTTAATTTTCAGTGTTTCTGGGGCTTCAAAGTTGGTGACGATATTGGGGCACCTAAAAAGCACCTTCTGCTTCAACACTCTCTGCCTTCGACTCACTCCGCTAGGGCTCCATTATATCTCTGTTGTCGCCTACGTCCTCAATGCAATTTTCATTCGCCAGGGCGGCGCTGCGCAAATCAATCAGGAAAAATAGCATTTCTACAAATTGGTGCTGGGACCCATTGTCGTCACTGGTGCAAATATGCTTTAGATAAGCAAGGCAGGGTAGATTTTAGCAAGCACCCATCACACCTTGTCTTTCATAAGTTATCCCTGATAATATAATTATTAACGATTCGTTATGGTTTGTATATACCAATGAGAATGCTGTTTTTTGTATTGCCACAGTGTGTCCAATATTTGGAAGGCTGTATGTTGCCTCTAAATTTCGTATCCTTTTGCATAAGAGGGGGTTAAAATCCCTAAACTTGACATCCGCTTGCGTGACGGTAGGTTACCCCCTTCTCCCCACTTCCACCCCTTGCATTTTTTTGTGAACTGATATATAAAGGTGGCCAGGCGTAGGGATTAATTAATCTTAGCCTGTGTCTCCTAACCTGCAATACCAATCCCGGGATATACCGTTTATTCGTTTTTCCTTTTGCTTCTGAACATTATAAAAGCCGAATTTTCCCTTTTTCAATTTTCTGTTTCACAAAAGGTAAAGCAGAAAAGGGTTTCGGCAGTTCCTTTTTCCATTACCGTTTTGAAAAATGGAAAAGCAAAAAGGGCGAAAGTCATACGAACCCGTTTGCCTTTTTTGAAAGGAGCAAAACGAAAATAGTTAACACTTGCGCGATACCTATTACCCTTTTGTAAAGTGCAAAACGGAAATAGGTAATACTCGCGCGATACCTTTTACCCTTTTGTAAAGTACAAGACGGAAATAGGTAACACTCGCCCGATACCGTTTTTACCTATTTTGCTTTATCATGTTTCAAAACGGTAATGGAAAAAGGAACTGCCGAAAGCCTTTTCTGCTTTACCTTTTGTGAAACAGAAAATTGAAAAAGGGAAAATTCGGCTTTTATAATGTTCAAAAGCAAAAGGAAAAACGAATAAACGGTATATCCCGGGATTAATACCTCTGCAATGCGTATGTATTCATGTAAGAAGATATTTATTTGTTTTGGTTAAATAAATGAAATGAACTCTGAACTCTGGTTGAGGGGGGGGGGGGGGGCTTGAAATGAAGTTGGAACTTGTCCCAGGTGGAGTGCGTGCCAGGTGTGCACCCACGACCTGTTGATCTGCAGCTAACCTTTTCACTAAGTGCGCCAGGGAGACTCCTCTTATCTATCCTGATATTACGCTCGCGATATTGCGTAATGAATATCTGTGCTCCCCTGGGTGGGTCTCCCGCTCTCCCTGCCGCCTGCCTGCAGTGAAGTTACCGCCTATGAGGCGCCCGCTCGTCGCGGCTTGGTCAGTCGGTCAAATGAACGGTAGGCGGGGCTTAGTGAGACAGTCAGGCCAGTCTGGGGTCAAGAAAGGTTCAAAGTTTGAGCCAAAAGCAGTCGGGAGCGGGGTGACCAGTGATTGGCGGGAGTGAGTGTGACTCGTGCCCTCTTCCCCCGCACCCCACCTCTTCCTTAGCCCCCACCGGTCCCAACGCCTGTTCGTCTTACTGCGCATTATATTAAAAGTCGTAACAGCTAGATATCGGGATGTGTTGTAGCTCTGGTGTTATGTCATTCTCGACGAAATACTTTACTGCAGCAAAGTCAAAGACTATTACAGTGAGTATAGTAACTTTAACGCCTATTTGTAAGCTATTTCACCTGCAGGTATGGTCGAAATTGTGTTTAAAGTCTTAACTGTAGGCTATTTTCCTTCAGGACGAAGCATCTACGGTGAGCGCTTTAACGATGAGCAGTTTTCACTGAGTCACCGGGCTGCGGGCTGGGTGGCTATGGCCAACCACGGGCCTGACTCGAACGGCTCCCAGTTCTACATCACCCTCAACAAGGCCCGCTGGCTTGACGGCAGCCACGTCGTCTTCGGCAAGGTCATCAGAGGCTTCGTAAGTCGTCCCAATGACATCTCGCTCCGCGCTAATCGCGTAGCACGTATAGCACTATATGTAGCAAGATCTTGTGAGATTTTAACAAGAGGGAGGTCTGTTTTTGTTTCACAAATCTGCGGAGTGTAAGAGCAAAAGGCCCGGATCAAAAGAGAATGTCCGGTGTTGTAGGTAAGTTACATGGCTACGGAACCATATGGTAACAGTACAAGACTAAGATGTTTTAGTGCTAAATAAAATGACTGATTTCAGGGAGACGAAACCGGGGGGATGGGGTGGGTCATTCAGATCTAACCGTTAAGTCTTATAACTACTTTTGACTACAGAACTATATTACGATTGCCTAGCCTAATATTTTACTGATTTACCCACATCAGTATACAGATCTATATAAGATCTACGACTTAATGTTAGGTATCCTGGTGGGGGGGGGGGGGGGGGGGGGTACTTAATACATTGCTGTGAGCGTGGAGTTCCGCAGTAAAGCCCCCCCCCCCCCTTTCCCCCTCCTTTTACCGCCAAAATCCGATCGGTTGGGGCGTTTAACCGCCCAAACCCGCTCGTTCAGGGCGTTTTACCGCCCAAACCCGCTCGTTCAGGGCGTTTTACCGCCCAAACCCGCTCGGTCGGGGCGTTTGACGGTCAAACGCTCGGGAGGAGTATCTTATCGCGGCAACCCGCTCTATATGAACAGCACATTTTCAGAGCCCCCTCCCCCACCCCCCCCCCCCCCCCCCCCCCGATTCGTATAGATCTAGTCTGGATCTAATTCTGGAGATAACTTGCATTTACTGTGTCATGAGACACGGTATTAATGGATATAGATCTAGCCTACAGTGGTATCATAAATTCATATTATAGTGTCAGGCCTATTATTATTATTGACTTATTATCGCTCAGAAAAGTTTCGACAATTTAGTAAAGTGTTGTAGATTATAGTCTGGTTTAACGCAGTCTAACCGCGTAAAAAGTCAGATTACAAAAATGTTGAATCGTCACCGATGGGACTCGAACCCACAGCCTCCGGATTAGAAGTCCGACGCGCTATCCATTGCGCCACGGAGACGTCATGACGCTTGGCGTGTTCAACGTCAGTCATAATCAAAGCGACCCGTTTATTCGCCCTCTCCTGTTGGCTGATACCAAAAGCGGGCGTGCTGCGTTTGGCTGACAGGGCGCGGGCCGCTTCAAAACGACACGTAGGCCTACATCCCGGGGCCTACATGTTTTATATAGCCTGTTCCAGATTGTTTGCTTGTTTAAGCAGACAGACAAGGGAGAGGGGCTATGCTTGCGGTTAGGTAGCAAATACACGCCCATACACATTTTTGGGAGGTCAGAATTTGTTGGGGGTAATTGTGATTTTTTTTTTTTATCTGCGAAATGTAGCCTATTCAATTTAATAGGGGTAAATAGCGACACTCGTCGCATATCGATCTCTTCATGACTTTCCGTGTCGCTTTTTAGCTAAGTTCAGTGTCTTTGTTTTTCAAATACGTTTGTGTCGCGACAAATCGACACTGTACACTGCCCCCCCCCCCCCCCCACCCACTCCTCCCTTTCCAGATCCTCTTCTAAACGTAGGCATACAGGTCTTGAACCCAAAATGCACAGATAAAACCATATAGGCCTGGGCTGAGTCCATATCTTGGTGAAATCATCGATAAAATGAAATGTCTATGTATTTTGATTTCATACCGTTTTCACGAAGCAGTAATAACTTAATCGCCTTTTTATTTACAGGATGTCGTAAAGACTATCGGTGAAGTTGAAGCCGACCGATTTACCGCCTACCCAAAGAAAAGAGTCAGGGTCGTCGATTGTGGAATCAACGAAATTGAAAAGAAGTACGACCTGGAAGAAGATCAGCTTGATTCCGTAGACGATGTGTGAACTATTTTGATTCATATAATGGTAGCTTTATACGATTTGCATGATCCTTTTTATTTGTACTTCAGAGACAACGCGCTAGGCAGACAAGGAGAGAGTTACAAGTCTTTAATATCCCTTAATTAGTAATGCGTGATTTGACTCAACGATATAAATGTACGTCGTGTGTAGCGTGTAAATTTAACAAAAACGCGGTTGAGAGTAAAAAATGTTGGACATTTGTAATTTAGTCACGGAATGAGACTAAAGGCTTGGTAATTGTTTACTTTTGCCATGATGGATAATATCTGTGTGTCTATAATAAATTACAAGTCTTCGCCATAAAATGTGTTTTTTTTGTCTTGCTACAATGTAGACCCCAGAGAGACAGATACTTTCTAACCAAGCTTATTCAGGGCTCATCGGGCAGTACCCTGATCACACTTGGATCTAACCACCCCCACCCCCCGGGGACTACCCCGACAACATCAGCACTCCCCTGACAGTACACTGACTCAATCTGCATCTAGCCACCCACACCCCACGGGGACAACCCTGACATCATCAGGACTCTTCAAGCGGTATTCTACCCTGACTCCATCTGGTTCTGGCCACCCACACCCCGCGGGGACTACCTCGCCGCCATCACGACTCTTCTGGCAGTACCCTGACTCCATCTGGATCTAGCCACCCACACCCTCACCCCCCGCGGACTACCATGATCCCATCAGAACTCATGAGGCATTACCCTGGCCCCATCTGCATCTAGCAACCACCACCCCCCGGGGACTACCCCGCCACCATCACGACTCTTTTGGCAGTACCCTGGCTCTATCTGGATCTGGCCACCCCCACCCCCCGGGGACTACCCCGCCACCATCAGGACTCTTTTGGCAGTACCCTGGCTCCATCTGGATCTGGCCACCCACACCCCCCGGGGACTACCCCGCCACCATCACGACTCTTTTGGCAGTACCCTGGCTCCATCTGGATCTGGCCACCCACACCCCCGGGGACTACCCTGCCACCACCACGACTGCGCTGGCAGTACGATGGCTCCATCTGGATCTAGCCACCCCTACCGCTGGGGTTTACCCCGACACCATCACGAATCCTCAGCATTACCCTGGCTCCATCTGGATCTAGCCACCCCCAACTCCCGGGGATTACCCCGACACTATCAGGGATCCTCAGGCAGCACCCTGGCTCCATCTGGATCTAGCCACCCCTACCGCTGGGGTTTACCCTGACACCATCACGAATGCTCAGCAGTACCCTGGCTCCATCTGGATCTAGCCACGCCTACTGCTGGGGTTTACCCCGACACCATCACGAATCCTCAGCAGTACCCTGACTCCCTCTGGATCTAGCCACCCCCACCCCCCGGGGACTACCCCGACAGCATCAGGGATCCTCAGGCAGCACCCTGACTCCATCTGCATCTAGCCACCCCCGCCCCCGGGGACTTCCCCGACACCAACACGGCTCCCCTGGCAGTACCTTGGCCCCATCTGGAGCCCCAAGCTCACATGGCAAAAAAATTAGCCAGAAAACCTATATTCCCAGCCAGCATGGCAACCATCTGCCAACCGTGAAACAACGTTGTCGGCAATGTTGGCTCAATGTCGGCAAAGAACATTGGGCCAACGAGTGGGTGCTCATTGGGGAATGATTGTTTCAACGTTGTCTGCCAACAATGGCCCAACCATCTGCCAACCTTGGGCCAACATTAGCTGCCAACGATGGCCCAACCATAGGCCAACAGTGGGCCAATGTGCGCAGCCGACGTTCTACCGATATTAATCCACTATTGAACCACTGCAAATGTTGTTCACTAATTTATTGACAAAAACCTTAAAAAGTGCATTACATGAATTCTTAATAGGTAAACAATACGCGTAACGTCTGAAAAAAATCGCTCGTGACCGCTCATAGAGGTGGTCGCTCGTAGATACGGTCGCTTCCACTCATTCCTGATTCTTGCGTTCGCCAGCTGTCTCGCTCAAGTCGCCCGTCATCCCGCTTCCCAGTAAATCGCAGCCACTTCTTCACCACCTCTGAATTTGTGGCGCAACTGGCAGTCGGGTTGCTGCGAGTACCGCCTGAATTAAATCAAAGTAGACTCAATGGCAAAGCTGTTTAAAATATCACGCTGGTCCGATAATATGCATGAATAGCATTTACCTATACTGGTATACTTAACACATGTTTTTTGTTAGCTTAATATTTCTGGAACCCTGTTAAAGGCAATACAGTGGTAGCCACACACAAACTAATGATACTGTTCATAATTAGCAGTTAGCAGGATTTTTTGACAGATCTGTCATATCACGTTGAATAGGTAACGCAAATGAGTTAAGTAGACAGTGGAAAAAGTGGAAATCCTCATCTTATCAGAAGAATACAGCCACACTTACCATACACCACCTGGCGTAAGTTTAGGCGAGGAAATGGCACTTTTCCACTCTTCCATTGCCAATGTATTTGCTTTGCCACACTGTTTGACAGCACTTAGTCCATCAAACGCTGCACTGTCTTGTCGAAAGTGGATACGCCAATCAAGGTGATGCTGCTGACCTAATTGGACATATGCAAAATAAAGAGTCAAACTGCAGATAAAATAGACATAAATTAAATTACACAAAGCAATACAAAAACATAGACAAACCTATTAGAAATGAAAATGCTGGTCTCTTATTCGTGCATACTTGACTAAAATTGGGCCAGTGGAAGCTTTTGGGGCAACAAAATGATGATGAATGAAATATGCCCCATATGGGGACTGTCCACTAAACCATGGATGCCTTGATCTCTAGTCCAGTACACTGACCAATAGACTAAGGGTGTTCTCTGAGACTTATGTACAGCTGTGTTTTGTGTGGCCAGGCTTTAACAGCAAAAAACATTAATCGTTAAATATTACAGCATACCGTTTTCCACACGGTCTCGTCATTAGCGAGGACCTCGTCCAATGTGTGTAGGGCGTCTACGGTCAGGATGGGGAAGGGCATTCCATCTGGCGGAGGGGTTGGCGTGCAAGTCATGTTGAGATGCTGGCAAATTTTGCCAAGCATCACACCATTGTGCTCCTGCTGCTGTTGCACGCGCTCCAAAGCGCGTAGGAGGGCAATATCATACTCTGTCACTGTCAATGAAATTTAAACAGACTGTAAAACAAAATGTGAACAGCATATTATTATAGGTGACACTATAACCACTTGGCCTAACTAAATAAAATGATCTCTTAGTTCCACGAGAAAATAATTCATATCAACATAAAGTTCAGAATACATCGGCAGATATATAGTTCTGACCACCCACCCAGATACGTGTTCTCTATATTTGTCTACACCCTTCTTCTTTTGGACCAATAGGAATAATCCATTTATATTTTCCATAATTATGTGCCTTGTTTAATAAGGGGCGGATACATGATATAAATTGGCCATTTCCCAATTCAGAGTTATTTAATATTAAAATTCCCAGTTCACGATTAATGAAAATACTCGATCACTGCTGTCGGCTAATATCCCATTCCCAGTTCACGAAGAATTATTTTCCTCATTCCCAGTTCAGTGAAATGAAAAGCCCATTCCCGAGGAACGGAAATACCCCTTGCCCCATCCCTAATAAGTTTAATGACATCAAAACCTTCAGCCAGGGGCAGGCTAGCTAGTCAAACACTGTGGTAAGATTAAAGTAAATCGTTTGAAGTGCTATTCAAGCCTTCACCTGCCCATGGCTAAAGGTTTTGCACTGGTTTGACAGTGTTTGATTTTAAGAAAAGAGCTCCAAAAGGGGCCAGGATATTTTGTAGGATGTAATTTACTGCGGCGCCGCAGTAATTTTTCCGCGCCGATGTAGTTGGCGGAGGCATGTAGGTGAAATCTGTCACGTTATTATCAAAGACCTTACCTCATAGATTCAGAAAATGTTTAGTCCGATGATTTTGGTATCCAAATAAGTGTGTAACGTTGCATAAACCATTCCGGGCGGCAGCCTCAGCTCAAATGGCTGCTTTCTCGGCATGCCGTAATCTCGCCCCCCGCCAGCCGAGCGTGAAGTCTCGCGGTGGAGGGGGGGGGGGGGTGCATTAACGTGACAGACTGACCGGCAGACGGAGCTCGTTCCTCGCATCACAATTTTTCCTAGGACTATGGCGTAAGCGTAACGCCCTCTGCCGGGAGATCGACGAGAACTGTGACGTAACAGCGACATGGCGGCGGGGAGAGCTGTTGAAAATTGTTGTTGAAAACATTTCACCAGTACAAAAAGTGGTGGATTTTTTTTGTTTTTAATCTCATTGCCCTTGGAACTATAAAGGTATGAAGAACAATTTGACAAATTGATAAGGACCGTTTATTTCGGTACTTTCTGCAATCGACGGCCGAAGGGCGCTGATTTTTAAATCAACGCTCACAACCGAAACTGGCTTCATGGCTCTCTCTCGTCTCCTTTACTTTAGGTGCGAGGTCAAGAGAGCCATGTGTCAAGGCTAGGGTTTTAGCTAGCCAGCTAGGAGGGATTTCAGTTGGATTCACCGCCCTGCGGAGCAAGGGGTTGGCAGCAGTTTCGTCAACTGCTGCCAGGTAAGTGACACCGTTATCGGAGTTGGTAACTTGGTTTAATTGAGTTTAAGGGTTTAATAAATCATTGAAACTTAGCCACTTCGTTTCGCCTCAGTGCCTTCGCCACCACGTGTTAACGTAAGACCGAACTCGGAACGAACACCCAGTTGGGGTTGTCGAAATTAAGTTTAGAAGTAATTAGAACAACACAACGAGAAGTAATATTAAAGCAGAGTTAAAAGACCCTACTCCCTTCTAAAATATCACATTTGGTGCCGTGAACCTGCGGTCTTTTCACGTGGTTGAGCGACAGGTGGCAAAATGGCGAGCGCACTGCCGCATGCGGCTTGGTGGTTGAGTGGTGATGAAATTGATTCACCAGGGTGTTCACTGAACAGGTGAAGGACTTGAAAGTTTAGACTAGATTTTATCCTTTTGGATCGGGGATTAAGCTAATACTCATTTGGGATAAATTTTAAGACTTTAACCAGTGTTAACGTAACTTTAGAGTTGGCAGGGATCTGTGATTTGTATTTTTTGCAAAGATGGCGGACTTTTCAAAGTTCTAGAATGTTCGACAGGGTGAGGCCGTCACGTGATCGAAATGCCGGTCTCTCATTGGTCGAGGAGTGCGCGTTCCCGCCGGTTTTGGGCGGTAATTCTTTGGAAGATGTGGCCCCGGTTTCAAATATATGTGGTGTGACACTGGATGGGATCGTACTCGGTTGAAAAAGGTCTTGTGGTTTCCATTGTGTAGTGAGACACAGGTTTTTTTTTGTGGTTTGGCGGGGCACGGATTCGGTGCCATGGTTTCCCACGCAGGTATAAGCGGTGGATGTGTTTTTTTTTATCAAGTGGCTGTTCTGAAGCACTGGGTGACATGCTGGATCCATGTAGATCACTTCGGTGACGCAGTCCAGCATCAATCCCCAACTGTGAAGTAGAGGGCGGTTTACGTCACAGCCAGGTTGCCTCAGGTCTTCATGAGCCTGTTGCGCCTGGCGTGATAGAATATTCCGTTTTTTTTAGCCATCTTGAGAGTCGCCGACCACGGTGTGTCCTCACAGGGTAGTTGGCCTGGTACGGGCTGGAAACCAAGACAAATGGGCTGCCTAGCAGGAGTTTTAGGCTGGCAGGGGAGTTACGTCCACAGTGTGTGTTTGTCTCAAGGTATCGCAAGGGGGCGGATTTTGGTGAATTTCTATCTGATACGAGTTACCAGTGATTATGTGTGTGGTTCATTGGGATATCTTTAGATACTTTGTTGTAGCTGCTATAGTAAATTTGTGGGCTTTTTCAGCATTTTAGGGAGTAAGACTTATTAACTTAGTTTAAACTATGCTTACGGAGTAACATGGGTTAGAAATTATGACCTGTTGATTAAGTTGCTTGGAGTTAAAGGTGTAACGCCTGAGGACCTGTGTGTCATGTGTGTACGGTGTGTACGGTTGATGACCACCAATACCTATAGTGCTTGGGTCGGTGAGGAAGTGTGTACCAATTGGACTGGATGACCTCATTCATTCAACGGCTGCTTGCTGAAGTGCTTGGCGGGACAACACAGAGCGCCAGAAGGGCGCTACTTCTTGCTGATCTTACGGCAGCCTCGGCGCCCGACACAAGAGCGGTGACCGCGGCATCATCGGCCGAACTAAAGCCTAGCTCACACTGTGCCGGTGTTGGCTACGGTTCACCCCGGTCCTTCCAGGTCCTCCCCGGTCTATATACCGGGACGAACCGGGGCCATCTCGCAAAATGTTGGCGCGAAAACAGTAGGCCGCGGTGCTACTACGGTGCTGGTACGGTATGCCACGGTATATCAAGGTGTCACCACGGTGGATGCCGGTACTACTACGGTTTTACTTAGGATTGACTACGGATCATCACGGTAGGCCAAGGTTCATCCAGGTACCACTAAGGTATCACTACGGTTTTTCAAGGTGTGACTACGGTTTGTCCCGGTTTGTCCCGGTTTACCAAGGTCATGCTACGGTCCACCAAGGTGGTACTACGGTCGTGCCCGGTCGTGCCACGGTTTCACTACGGTCTCACTACGGTGACGCTACGGTTCGTCAAGGTTTGTCTCGTGACGGTCCCTGAGCGCTATATAAGACTGATTTGTCTGACTCTGAATCAGTTCACTGCCACTGACAAAGGAATAAACAACTATATTTATTGACGACGTCACCATGCCTTCACGCGGAACTCATGCCAAGAGAACTGCTGATGCTGCTGCCAAGAAAAAGGCTCAGGCAACTCCTGTTCCTTCTGATGAAGAAGACGAAGGATCCCCACCGCCTTCTCCACGTCCGCCTTCTCCTACATCCGAGGATACCCAGGAGTCAGCTTCCCAACCAAAAAAGAAAAGGACACATATAGTTCTTAGTGAGGAGCAGGAGTGCGACCTGGCGGACTGGTTGAAGCTCAACCCCGTACTTTATTCTAAGGGATTGAAAGAATATAGAGACACTCAAAAAAAGAGTCGTATCTGGGAGATGAAGGCGCAACAATTGAACGTGGACATGGCAGGGTTAAAGACTTGGTATGAGTCCATTCGTACCAGGGTCAGCAAGCTGACGACCACCAAGTCTGGGTCAGGGACCATGGAGCACACACAGCGGGACCAATTCATCATCGATAGCTTCGCCTTTTTGCGGGACCATATAGCCCGTCTTACCAGCAGACAGCCAGTCAGCTTCCGGTCAAAAATTGCAGCCCGAGGGAGCCAGCCACAGTGCGATGTCCCTGACTCTGGACCAGAGTTTGACGAAGACATTGAGGGGGGCATTGAACCGAGCACCTCTCAGCCAACCCAGCTCCTCTCATGTATCTCCTGCAGCCCAGTCCAAGAGGAAGTCGTCAGCCAGTAACCTTGATACGGAGGCCGAACTGCTGCTGGCCACTTTGACAGAGCAATAGAAGGAGACGACCCTGCTGCAAGCACGCATATCCGGGATGCTAAAAGGGGAGAACGCTTCAGCACGTGCTGCCTGTGCAAATTGGTTTGGCTCCATGTCGGGGTCAATTCATGAAACACTGATGCCTAGGTTCTACACAGATTCATTCCACCTGGTCATGAGTTTGGTCGCTGAGTCCAAACAGCTCCAGCAGAGTCAGCAGCAGCCATTTGTGCAGACACACAATGCACAGCCCGAAGCACAGCCGTTCCAGCAACAGCCGCATCAGCCACAGCCACAACAGCAGTTTGATTATTGGCATGTTCCAAGGCAGCAGCACCAGCAGCAACAACAGTCCCAACAGCCAACAGCAGCAGCTTCCAGCCAACACCCCATGAACACCCATGCCGACACCATCACGTGGAACACTATCACTCAATCACCTGGGAAGACACAAGTCAGGCCATCCAGCACTCCCAACATGGCGCTGAACTACTCATTGACGGATTTATCGTTCGGTGGCCTCGGTCTGACACCTGATAGTCAGCAGACATCAACTTGTCAAGGTGGTTCCATTAACCTCACTACTACTGATCGCCAGAAGTGAACTGTGAATTGTGCAAAACACAGTGATTTGTAAACTGTGCGGTGGACTGTTCATTTAAATGTGAAATGAACCGCTAAATATGTGAATATGTTTAATGTTGAAATTGTGTTGTAGTGAACTAATAATCCCGTTCTGTGTTAAGTTAAAATTACTATTTCAACAAATTTTGCGGCGGGGGTGTTCCGTCAGATCACGTGAGGCGCCGCGGCTGTTGGAACAGCTGTAAACACTGTATAACACTCTGCCTCAAGGAGGCGCTGCCAGTCGCGAATCCTGGCCAATAACGTCTAGTATATATATGGTTGGTACCAGTGACTTCCGGAAAGTTAGTCGTTGGCGGAGATTACTTCATGCGTGTTACGTCACCAGCACATCAACGTCACTGTACACACGTTTTTTCTCCGCCAGATTTGGATCACAATGAATGTTTACTTTTTGTTGTAATAGTAACTTTAAGCATATAAAGCCTATAAAAACAAGGTAAAGAACTACAAGGTATTTGTCATTATTTTATGAAAGTTTCCAATTAAACACCATCTGCTGAATTTTTATGAGACTTTACTGCGCCGTTTTTATTTTAAAAGGTTACGTCCATTTCACAAAATAGAGTTATTGCACTACATCCCGTAAACGTAACCCGATGGGCATTAAGTCATCAGAACTGTGGGTGATTTGTGAGTTGCAGTGCCAGTGGCCAGTCACCCAGTGCACAATGCCGCACACACGCCAGCGTTGTTTGAAACGTACATGTGTGTTTATATCTGCGGCTAAGCCTGACTGTACTATAGAAAGAGATACAAGGGCCGATGGTGGGTTTCAGCAATTTCAGCAACGCAACTTTCATATAAATATTTTCCTCACAAAGAAGCATTACCAGACTGCACTAACTACTGCTAACGCCCAGGCACGTTTAGGTCAGCAAAACACCGGCTTCAACTTAAACATAGTTCACCACAGACTATACATTCAGAAATATTGTTGGCCAGACCATATCGTCTGAAAATAATTGTTTAATGAAAATATAAACTGTAGATGGTTTCACATGTATTATCTTAGTGTTGTTTCAATAAGGTGTCCTCATTAAATTTGTTTGTTAAGGAACTTATCTCTTGTAGAAAAATATTTCAGGCTGTTCAAAAATGTAAATGAAATAATACAATAAACAAACGAATGAAATGACAATTTCCAGAAGGTGTTTTCCTGGAAATCGCTTAAGGTAGACCTGCGGGAATAGCGGCACATATACTTCAATATATGAAAATCTTTACCCTATTGCAATTGGATGAAACCGAGATTAGATCACAATTGACATTTAACCACAATCATAGTCAAGCACTGCGTACCACAAGTGAAATCAAAAACTAACATAGTGATTTCTAATATCAACGCCAAATTTATTACCAGATCTCACAGAAAAATATAATATCACAACATAATGCAAACACGTTAAATTCAAAATAGTATATTAACACAAATCTCAACTTTTCAAACACGCATTGATCCAGTTCACAGTTCAGTTCACAGTAGTTCAGATCATGTCTATTTGCCAGGGCACGGCTCCTACAGGTGAGTTGTAGTAGGCACTGAGATACAATCTTTGAGTTTTGGCTGCTCTGGTTTGTGTGTTCCCACCAATATCGCTCCTTGCGTCGAGAAGAGCCGGGTCGTCTCTCCACACTCCTGCGGTGATGTTGTGTTGCGGATCTTCCTTGTCCACCTCAGCGTTCTGTTGACCTGGATATCTTAATCTCATCACATTGTGCAGGCATATACATGCCAACACTATAGCTGTAACCGTATCAGGGCGTTGCCTCATGGTTGTCAGCAGGCACTGGAACCTGTGTGCTAGGATGCCGAAAGCGTTCTCAACTATCCTTCGAGCCCTGGACAGTCGATAGTTAAAGATTCTCTCATCATCAGTAAGTAGCCTTTTGCAGAACGGTTTCATGAGCCAGGTCCTCAGGGCGAAGGCGTCATCAGCAGCTATGAAGTATGGTATGTCCTTGTCATCACCAGGCAGTGCATTGGGAGGGGGGAGTCCTATGGTTCTTTCCTCAATGGCTTCCTTCATGTCAGAGTTGTTGAATACCTGGGCATCTCCGGAAAATCCATTGGCACCAATGTCCACCCAGGTGAATTTGTAGTCTGCGTCCACCAGAGCCATGAGGATAATCGAATGGAAGCCATTGTAGTTGTAGTAGATTGATCCCCCTTTGTTTGGACACCTAATGGCTATGTGTTTGCCATCCAGAGCACCGATACAATTATGGAACTGCCATCTCTGCCTGATTTTCTCAGCTATAGATATCCATTCTTGTGGGGTGGTTGGACATGTTATAACTTCTTCAGCATATTCAGCTATGATGGCTTCGCACAATTCACGAATTAACAGCGAAATGGTGTTGTCAGGTACCCGGAAACCATACATGAGTGAGTGGTAGTTATCACCTGAGGCTAGGTACCTCAGTGTTATGGCCAACTTCAACCCAGGTTCTAGAGCCTTGCGAAACCACGTGTCTTGCTTCGTGATTCTGTTCTCCAGTCGCAGGAGTAGTTCTTTAAACATTTCTGGATCCACACGAAGGAAGTTCTTGAAGGATCTCACATCTTCAGCACGTAATTCGTTCATCAGACGTGTGTACTGCCCTAGTGTCACTCGCCTCTCGACCCAAGGTCTCACCAACACAGTGCTCTGTTTTCTGGCCCTCTTTCTTTTCATTC
Source organism: Arenicola marina (assembly GCA_964019135.1). Classification (NCBI taxonomy): domain Eukaryota; kingdom Metazoa; phylum Annelida; class Polychaeta; family Arenicolidae; genus Arenicola; species Arenicola marina. Next base: position 37,193,325 of record OZ025255.1, read on the forward strand.
TTCTGTTTTGCTGAATAACTTGGAGCATTACCATGTTGTTTATAGTCTGCTGTCTGTTCATCTGCAGTTGCCATTTCATTAGCTGAAGTCTGTTCCAGTAATTGTTGTCGACGAGATCCATGATGTGTGTCCTTCTAGGGATGAGGCACCAAGTGATTTTAAACAAATGTTATCCCACTTTTATACTACCATAGTGCTGCCGCGACTCACCGTGGCCCCAGAATGCCACGGTCACCCCCGGCTGCCTACGGATGACCCCGGTAGCTTGCACGGTGCTACTACGGTGAAGCCCGGTTGTACTACGGTGGCACTAAGGTTTCACAAGGTTTGAAAATACCGGGGCTCGGTCCCGGTTCATGCCGGTAGTTTTGAACAGTTCAAAACCACCGGGGCGACCTACGGTTCACCACGGTACACCCAGGATCACCCCGGATTGACTACGGACTCGCTACGGTTGCACAGGGTTGTCCAAGGTTGTCCCCGGTTTTCAGAACCGGGGTAAACCGGGACCATGAACCGGCACAGAGTGAGCCACCCTTAACGGCAGCTTCGGCCCCCTCCACATGAGCGGCGCCCCAGGCACCAGCATCGGCGGCGTCACCGGTATCATAGGTGACCGCGGCTTCATCGGCCGAACTTACGGCAGACATCGGCGGCGTCACCGCCATCATCGGCATCGGCATCGGCGGCGTCACCGTTATCATAGGTGACCGCGGCTTCATCGGCCGAACTTACGGCAGACATCGGCGGCGTCACCGCCATCATCGGCATCGGCGGCAGCATCGGCGTGCGCGACAACACGGCGTCGGCATCGGCGTCCGCGACAACGTCCGCGACAACATCGGCGTCCGCGACAACGTCCGCAACAACATCGGCGTCCGCGATAGCAGCGGCTGCTACTGCAGCTACGACAGTCACCGGCTGCCCGGATAGCGACGACATCCATGACGACGTCGCTACCTGTGGTGGCTACAGCAGCGGACATCCTGGCTGCTGCGGTGGCCGAAACTGAACTTTGGTCGTGTCAGATCAGGCCCAGCCGGCATTTGTGACAGCTTCAGCGGCGTCCTTGGCGCGCTTGGCGTTACCAAGTGGTGGCGTCAATGCCGTGGAGCCTCGGGACGAGGCCCCGGCGCCAGCACGGAATCACTTCGCGGTCGGCCACATCGGTGACCCAGTGACCTTTCTTCGGCCTTGAACGATACAGACTTTGCCGGAAACGGCTATTGTGTGACTTTTTGTTTTGCTCTCAACGCTGATATAGCAATTTGTTTGATGTGTGGTCATTGCTGGTAATTTTCAGGTTATATGACAACATGTTTGCTTTGGGTTTATAATGGTTCAACTTCGCTGTCATAATATTAGTGATTTGGGTTTAGTCGTTCGAGGGCGAACGTTTTAAAGGGAGGGGGAGTGTGGTATCCCAGGTCCAATACTTTTGCGCCATACTGTAGTTTGCGCGCGTGGGTTACTATAGCAACCACAGCGGTGATGTCACCGCTTGGGTTGAGTTTTAAGTCAGTTAGTCAGTCAGCGGCGTTGCGGGAGGACGGGTTTTAGCTAGCCAGCTAGGAGGGATTTCAGTTGGATTCACCGCCCTGCGGAGCAAGGGGTTGGCAGCAGTTTCATCAACTGCTGCCAGGTAAGTGACACCGTTATCGGAGTTGGTAACTTGGTTTAAGGGTTTAATAAATCATTGAAACTTAGCCACTTCGTTTCGCCTCAGTGCCTTCGCCACCACGTATTAACGTAAGACCGAACTCGGAACGAACACCCAGTTGGGGTTGTCGAAATTAAGTTTAGAAGTAATTAGAACAACACAACGAGAAGTAATATTAAAGCAGAGTAAAGAGACCCCACTACCTAAAATATCACATGCGGACACTTTAACCGAAACGTTTAAATGTATCATGGCCATAGGGCTATAAAGTCTCGTTCGCTTAGACTTCCGGTTTACCCATTTTGGGAACAAACAAACGAAGCACGTGTTCGGACCGAGTTTAGAATCTCTGCGCACACTCGTATCCTGACTCTGTGACGTAGGCGTGACGACGAATGATCCCCAAATCGTCCGCCGAAATGAACATTTTTGTCAGATACTCCCAGTCAACACACCAAAAGAGCACTCAAAAGCAGAAAGTCCGATCAGGGAAAGCGGAAAAGGGGAAGGTACCGATCACAGGTACCTCAGTGATATACAGGTAGACCACAAGCACCAACTCTCCCCAGAAGCTGTGACACAGTTTCAAAGGCTTCATGAAGAAATGAGCTCCGTCTTTAATCCGACAATCTCGTGCTATAATGGAGCGGCAGGACAATTTGAAGCAGTGGTCAACATGGCCCAGTGCTTCAACCACAGAGAAAGGGCCGTATGCCGCAATACGCTCTAGATAAATCAGTCCAACTGCAAGAAGAGTTCGACCAATTGGAAGCCATGGAAGTCTTTCGGCGACGAGAAGAGATACATGTGACGGTGTAGTATATCAATCCATCCTTCTTTGTGGAAAAGCCGCGTGAAGGACACCTTTTAGTGACAGTATTTGCCGATGTGGGACGATACAGCAAGCCCCAGCCCACGCTAATGCCGGATGTCGATGGTACCCTAAGCAGCATCGGAAGCTGGAAACACATCGTTGTCACTGACTTGACCAAAGCATTTTACCTGATCCCCCTCTCGAAAAGCTCGATGAAGTATTGCGGTGTCGTTACGCCGTTCAAGGGGGTAAGGGTAGTCTGCACTAGATCGGCAATGGGGATGCCGGGGTCGGAAACCGCCCTAGAAGAGCTGATGTGTTGAGTCATCGGAAACCTTATACGAGAAGGCGTTGTCGCCAAGATCGCAGACGATCTGTACTGCGGTGGCAAAAGCCCGGAGGAGCTCTTCCGTAACTCGAAACGCACGTTACAAGCTTTGGAGGAGGCCGGTCTACGTCTATCGGCCAAGAAGACCATCATCGCGCCCACGACTACTACCATCCTAGGCTGGATATGGTCGCAGGGCAAGATACGTGCAATCCCACATCGGGTGTCGGCACTCTCGCTGTGCTCACCACCATCTACCGTACGCAGTCTTCGCGCCTTCCTGGGAGCATGTCGAGCTTTGAGTCGCGTTTTTCCACGATTTGCGTCCATCCTGTCTCCGTTAGAACAAGCTGCGGCGGGGTCGCAATAAAAAAAACACAATTAAATGGACACACCAGCTGGAAACACGCTTCGCAGAGGCTGAGAATGCACTATCCGACAACGCCAGCATCTACCTCCCGAAAAGGTCGGGAAAATGTCCGGAAAACTCATCTGGATCTAACCACCCCACCCCCCAGGGACTACCCCGACACCATCAACACTTCCCTGGCAGTACCCTGACTCCATATTGGATCTAGCCAACCCCCCCCCCCCCGGGAATACCCCGACACCATCAGGACTCCCCTGGTAGTACTCTGACTCAATCTGGATCTAGCCAGGACTGGGGGGTGGCTAGATCCAGATAGGGCCTGGGTAGTACCAGGCCCTGGGTAGTACCAGGCCCTGGGTAGTACCAGGCCCTATCTGGATCTAGCCTCCCCTAGCCCCCGGAGACTACCTCGGCACCACCAGGGCTCCTCAGGCAGTATTCTACCCTGACTCAATCGGAATCTAGCTATCCCCACCCCCCGGGGACTACCCTGACACCATCAGCACTCTCCTGACAGTACACTGACTCCATCTGGATCTAGCCACACACACCCCCAGGGGACTACCTCGCCACCATCACGACTCCTCTAGCAGTACCCTGGCCCCATCTGGATCTAGCCACCCACACCCCCCGGGGACTACCCCACCACCATCACGACTCCTCTCGCAGTACTCTGGCTCCATTTGGATCTAGCCACCCCCACCCTCACGCCCCGCGGACTACCATGATCCCATCAGAATTCATGAGACATTACCCCGACTCCATCTGGATCTAGCCACCCCCACCCCCCGGGGACTACCCCGACACCATCGGGGCTCCTCAGGCAGCACCCTGCCTCCATCTGCATCTAGCCATCCCCGACCCCGGGGACTACCCCGACACAAACACGGCTCCGCAGGCGGTACCCTGGCCCCATCTGGAGCCCCAGGCTCACATGGCGGAAAAATTAGCCAGAAAACCTATATTATTGTGTTAATCTTGTAAGTATATAACAAAGTACTCCTGGCGGAAAAATCAGAATGTTGTACAGTCTTCTTTGTTTTTATATATAATCAACAATAGCTGAAAATACTCGAAAATCCAATAGGACGCCATGTTGAAGTGTGGTAGGGGGGTGGGGGGTTTCTACGTCCCTTTTTGTGTGAAACAGTAGCGTGAAAACGTTGTAATAAGCATATAAAAAGATGTATCTGGTGAAAATTTAAAAGTTTTCAAAAGTAGAAAACTTAATGCAGCGAGAATATCATGTTCATAATTGAACGTCCAGATTTGAAACGACACTGCGCTTTTATATGGTTATCATTTCATCATTGCGGGCTTCCAGGTTTTTAAAACCATCCACTGTCGTGCACCTTACTAACATTGTCGGTCCGGTTCACTTGTCATCCTAAGACGTATGGAGCTGATTGTCTCTGCTTGAATCCGTATTGTAATGTTATCCTGATTTCGTTTTCCGTATTTTTAAAGTAAAGTGAAGCACGTAATGAAATTCGGCTTTATTAGGGTAAAGAAAATGTGAAAACAATGCTGTACGTATCACACGTACTTCTCAAGTTTATTGGGTTTAACAAAACATGTTCAAATTTAAAATTTTACTACGCGACCGAATCCTTTGTAACAGGTCCATGTTGGGCAGTTTGATTGACTTCCAAGAAATCGTTGAAACCGTCGCCTTGAGCCCCAAAAAATAGTTTGGGTCCAATGCGAAATTTATTTGACCATAATGTTACGTCAGGAGCCGCAACCGTTTCACATTTCATACCCCCGTTGATGAGCACACTGGCTAGTGACCCTGGACATCCCAGCACCGAGGCCTCCGGGGTCACACAGAAGTGAGCCCAATGGGAATGGGGCGGCATGTACACAGCCATAAAACCAGGCGATCGACGTTTCACGGTCCTTAACCCCTCGGCATATTTCGGGGGCACTCGGCACAGCTCGGTCCCGGATTTAGCGCCAAACTTAATTAAATGGCTTATTTGCAGAGGCGACTGTCATACATGATGCATGGCTCAATGTGAATGTGACATTATTGTGCTTCAACATACATTAACATTGTATCAGCAGCATTGGCTGCTTATTTCAGGATTCTTACACACTGCAGTACCGTTCTGAAGATTCCAGTCATACCCAAAAGCTTCGAAATCGTCTTTGTACAGTGCATACAGTAACTGGTAATCTTTCTTTGACAGTTGGTCCAATGTTTGGGCAAGTTCATCTTTGGTCGCATTACCTCGTGACTTGTCTTTGGCAGCTTTTTTAGCCATGTTCATTATGGGTAATTCCGTCATCCCGAAGAGATTCAACAATTGTATTTTGTCATCGTCCAAAGTCTCCATCTTCGCCACGATGTCGTATTGGATGGAACACGGGTTGCACAATCCGATCTGAGATCTCCAGTGGATATCTTTGCTGAAGGAACTAACTTGTAGGAGTCGTAGAAACTGATAGAAGTTAGGGATACCCTGTTCTTGCGCACCGCGGCTGACCATAGTGTCCGGGTACTCCTTGGCAATTATACCTCGATACCTCTTGCCGTAGACGTTGAAATTTTCGACAAATTTGTCTTTCCAAGCCGAATATATTCTTTCGAAAGGGTGTCTCACTATCATGAATTTGGTATAATTTTGCAATCGCCACTTAATTTCTTCATTACTCAGTGTTTTGGCCCATTTTAATCCGACCTTGTTCATGAAGTGAGGTCCGTGAAGATATTCCACGGACCCGGTGTAATTCTCAGGTGTGAAGTTTCCCGAGGCCTTGCCCATCATGGCCTTCATAGACGAGCAACCCGCCTTCGGAACGACGCAATAAATGACCTTGAATTTGTCATTCACCATCAGCCTCCAGTAGGTTCCCGGGTTGTCTGGGGTCAACATGCCAGAGTCCTTATTACAGATTCTGTCGATCAGCCGAAGTCGATCTTCAGAAGAACATAAATGTGTCCCGGCTGTTTCTTTAAAGGAAGCAAAAGCAAATATGGTTATGATCGCCAATCGTTGTTTTACCTGCCCTGGACGCCATCTTGTGACTTGCGACCGGGGGCGGGAGGAGTCCACGTCTCAGATAGCCTACCTTCTTTCTAAACAAGGGTAGGTTCCACTGAAGACCTTACCGGGGGGCGGGGGGGGGGGGGGGGGGGGTGGGGGTCCTGGATCCGCCCATGCACGGTTGCGAAAAAAGCTCACAACATTACTTTACATAAAATCCAGAATATCAGAGCGCGCATCCAGCATCAGAGCGCGGATCCAGCATCAGAGCGCGGATCTAGCATCAGAGCGCGGATCTAGCATCAGAGCGCGGATCCAGCATCAGAGCGCGGATCCAGCATCAGAGCGCGGATCCAGCATCAGAGCGCGGATCTAGCATCAGAGCGCGGATCCAGGACCAGAGTGCGGATCCAGCATCAGAGCGCGGATCCAGCATCAGAGCGCGGATCTAGCATCAGAGCGCGGATCCAGGATCAGAGCGCGGATCCAGCATCAGAGCGCGGATCCAGCATCAGAGCGCGGATCCAGCATCAGAGCGCGGATCTAGCATCAGAGCGCGGATCCAGGACCAGAGTGCGGATCCAGCATCAGAGTGCGGATCCAGGATCAGAGCGCGGATCCAGGATCAGAGCGCGGATCCAGGATCAGAGCGCGGATCCAGGATCAGAGCGCGGATCCAGCATCAGAGCGCGGATCTAGCATCAGAGCGCGGATCCAGGATCAGAGCGCGGATTAAGCATCAGAGCGTGGATCCAGAATCAGAGCGCAGATCCAGGATCAGAGCGCGAATCCAGGATCAGAGCGCGAATCCAGGATCAGAGCGCGGATCCAGGATCAGAGCGCGGATCCAGCATCAGAGCGCGGATCTAGCATCAGAGCACGGATCCAGGACCAGAGTGCGGATCCAGCATCAGAGTGCGGATCCAGGATCAGAGCGCGGATCCAGGATCAGAGCGCGGATCCAGGATCACAGCGCGGATCCACCATCAGAGCGCGGATCCAGGATCAGAGCGCGGATTAAGCATCAGAGCGTGGATCCAGAATCAGAGCGCAGATCCAGGATCAGAGCGCGAATCCAGGATCAGAGCGCGAATCCAGGATCAGAGCGCGGATCCAGGATCAGAGCGCGGATCCAGCATCAGAGCGCGGATCCAGCATCAGAGCGCGGATCCAGGATCAGAGCGCGGATTAAGCATCAGAGCGTGGATCCAGAATCAGAGCGCAGATCCTGCATCAGAGCACGGATCCAGGAGCAAAGCGGATCCAGGATCAGAGAGCGGATCTAGAATCAGATCGCTGATCCAAGATCAGAACGTCTATAGCACTGCTGTCTCGGATATATACTTAATTTTTTATCATTATGCAACACGACTACAATGGATAAAGTTCAGGTATAGGCAGTTGTTGTGCGATCAACATATACACCATATATCAAATTATCTCCTATCATCGCTGGATGTTGTCAATACTACCATATTACAATAGCTAGCGCAATTCATGGGGGAGTGGTCTTCGTTTGTGATGAGGCAACAGAACGACCGAACACTTACCCGAGTGATCCAGTGCGAGAATATTATTCCTAAATTTCCCAGTGAATGTTTCGTGTGAAGCCTCCCGTGGGGAAAAATAACCACCATAATAATACATCATAGTATATAATATGCAACCACACTGGGTAAGAAGAAGCAACGCGAGAATTGTGTATGAAATCCGCATCATTCCACTGTTGCTATTGTGAAAACGAGAAGAAAGGCTAGTTTGTGCGTCTATCAAGTCGGCCTGATCTTTAGTTTATAGCCAATTTCGCGCAGACGCAATGGCTTGCCACGTGGCCAGAGACAGCTCAAAAGATTATACTAATTAATGTCAAAAAAATCCACCTTCAATGCAACAGATGTTTCTTTCGTGTGAACGCACTTACCTGTGAGGAAGCCATTCAATTGAGCTTGCATGTCAGGCCTCGACACTTATACCCAGACATACCCCACCCCATCTTTGTTCACAACACAATCGATCTTTCGAAGTTAACTACCTGCCCACCCCTAGCTATGCAAATCAGTAGGTGGCTATCAATAGTTTTAGTGTTAATATTATCTTATATCACACAATATAGCTGTAACTGTATAATACCTCGCATTGCAAAGAACCTAATGCGGTAGTAAGAATGTTGGCTCCCTGGAGGTTATTCACCCCCGGGCGCTTATTCAAGCCCGGGCGCTTATTTTTTGTGTGTCTCATTGTCCGGGCGTTTATTCAAACGGGCGCTTATTCGAACAGGGGCGCTTAATCGAACAACTACGGTACTCGAAGTTAGATCGGTCATTAACTAGTAGATAAAACAATCGAAACGTGCTGAGTTCTATTGAACCGTAATGTCTAATTTATTTAAAATACGCAAACTGAATGTTGAAATGTTATTATACGACACATATGCAGAATTTAATTTCAACACAAAGGAACATGTGTTGATTAAATGTAACAAAAGGAAAATCTCTCTCTGTATAAACCTCCCAAAAATTCAAAATTCAATTGCCTATCGACGTCCCGATCAGTCCTTCCTTTCGAATCCGGGTTCGTTTCTTGCCGGACAGAGCCGGCCGCCTGACCCGCTGGTACTGAGGCCGGTGCGGTGCAATTCTCAGGCACTGGGCTTTTTGCTGGTACATAACATCGTGTGGAGAACGTCTGTTCCCCTACATCTTGACGTCCTTTCTCCGCGCCGGTCCATCTTCTCTCGCTGCAGTTCCGGGCCAGGTGACCGAGCCGACCGCAGCGGTAGCACTTCCGCTGGCTCCGCGCAGGGCAGTCGCCCTTTAATTGGCCCCGTTGGCCGCACCTGAAACAGGCCCCTCCGCGGACCAGCCTGCCCATCGGACAGTCCCTGACGACGTGACCAGCACGTTTACATCTGTAACACATACGAACGTGCGTGTTGTACCAGACTCTCTAGATGTCACCATCTGGCTCACAGGGGTGCGGGACACTTGTTTCTCGCAGGATGTCCATTCTGTCCCGACGCATTCTGGTGAGTACGGAGGGGGCATCTCGTGGCTAGGTGGCCCACCCAATGAGGCAGGTGCCCACCGCCTGGGTGGTCGGGTGTACCTGACCCTGCAGCCCTGGCCGCTTGCGAGCGACAATCGCCTGGACGACCTTGTCAGGTCACACAGCACGCTTTGCTGACTGCGCATGGCGGCCATCAGCACAGCAATACTGTCCTCACTAGGGGGCGCTGGACGTTGTGGCCGTCGACCAGGAGGACTGTCGCACTGCACCACGTGAGACTCAGCCACTCTGAGGGCAGCTGACTGTTTGTCGCCCTCTTCCATCCAGAGAACAGACTCTTCTCGGAGATCCATGAAGCTTGTCGATGGCCGTTCTCGCACTAACTGCTTGAGACACCGTCTCAACTGCGAGTAACGCACTCCCTCTGCGAATTGATCACGAAGTGAGAAGTCCGCATTGGGAAGTGCGTGAACGTCTTTGGCCTTGAGCTTCTCTGCTAGCGATGACAACGCGTACGAGTACGTGCGTGAAGACTGTCGTTCTATGCCTGAGGTCATAGAACGTCCTCAACGTCTGTGACAGGGAGCGCACCTCGCCGAACACACTGCGCAGGGTGTGAAACACGTCGCTGGCCTCCGCGGACGAGGTCCCAACAACACATCCTGCTTAGCCGCACCCTCCAAGTGGGACACAACAAAGTCACAGGCGTCACGCGCGGACAGATCGCGCGTCCGAATGACGTGTTGCACGTCTGCGATGAAGTCTTAAAGCGGGGGATCTCCGTGGCCGGCGCCAGCGAACTTATCGATCCTCCGCTCCATGGGGAGGCACAACCAGCGGGGGAGCTGGCTGCCCTCGCTCAGCCTCCAGTCGGCGGGCCGTGTCCCTCACTTCGGCCTGCTTCTTTGTTAAGTCTGCCAACATGACAAGCAGACTTTCCATTCGTGACGGGCTGTTCGCCCCCTTCCTCTTCAGCTGCATCTGCAGCCCCGTCTCTCATCGTCAATGCCGGCACCACCGTTTTCTATTACACCGGAAGTTTGACTGCGGCGAAATCCTGCCGACTGCGCCAAAGTTGTGGCCAATTACAGTTTGTGACAAAACAATAACCACAACCGATGTAATATATTTCCGTTGTTTATTTACGTGCTTGAAAACGCTGGCCCGGTAATCTAAGTAAGTATCGATCCTGTGGTGATCCACCGCAAGTCGTCCCGTTACTATCCCGCTGATCCAGAAACCGCAGCCCAACTGACGCTACAGTTCAAACCGCGCGGTTTTGTCTGGATCGCTAATATGATTGTGGGTAACGGGACTACTTAAAGTCCATCTCTTGGGGGGGGGGGGGTGGTATTTGTTACTAAACCACTTTCAAATATACATTTCCCAGTGGTTAGCCTACTAAAGCCATTTATCAGATGCAATTATTTTACAATGTCTCTTATTCCATAAATATTAATATAAAATAAAAATAATATGAAATAAACTCAAGCAGTGAACGATCCATTTCCAACCCCCCGCACAGAGTAGAGACTTGTGACGTCACAAGATGAACCGGTTTGTGTGCGCCTCGCTCGCTTCGACTGCCCGCGCTGTTTGAATGTAGTCACAGATCATAGTAAGGTCTTTGATGTAGTCTAGCTACGTGCGTCAGGGAAGCTCTAACTCAGATGTTTATTTCGGTTAACATTAACTCATGATGGATATTTGCCACATGTAGATGTAGAAAGACCTAGATCAATTATATTAGAGGTGTGTTCTTGTTGGTTAGAGCAACAGTCATTCGTGACACTGACAGAAAACAAACAGCTGGCCACAGCCAGTGACAGTGTTGCCAGCCTACTGGCTACGTTTCTTCACAAAAATGAATAGGGTGGGCTAGGCTACACTGGTGGACGGGCCGTCGCGGGGATGTCCGTCGAATCGTAGACATAGAATCCAGATCCAGGGTTAAATGAAATGTATGTACTAAAAGAAGTTATTCATGAAGATCAGAAGGGAGGGAGGGCGGCATTTAGCTAAAAAGCACGCAGCGCACATCTCGTGTTATGCTTCATCGCGTACTTTTTATAATAATACTTGTGGGGCAAACAACTAAAGTAGCTTTTCACCGATTTGCCTGCTGGTCGCCGAATTAATATTTATATGATTACAAAATGTAGTGGCATATTTGCAGGTTTTCGATCTAGATCCCATGATATAATAAGCCTCGCTTTTTATGAATGAAGCGTTTGCACTGCGTCCGAAATTACTGTTTTGCGAAGGGCGCTTCGAGGACGAGGTTTTCAACGTTTGCAGTCCCTTAGCCTAATTCGATCACCGGCCAACTTCGATCACTTTCCATTTCGTTTCGTTTGTTAAAACGTTATTTTGTCTAGCCCATCCGTACTATAGTCTCACAAAAGCTGTGATTGTTCTTTCTAAGTGACGTCAGCCGCGTGCAAATTGCCGGCAAAATTACTGCAATATGATTGGTCGTTTACTTGGTCCGCTAAACTTTGTCTGACACCGCTCTCTCTCTCTGATCTTTGATGCCGCACAAAGCAGACAACCCAAAGACAGGCTTGAGTGAACCGGAGCAGGTTCGTCCGAACTGAAGCATTCTTAACAATCTATACAATATAACTTACGAAATGAACAATGCAGAAGCATATTGTAATGTTAAAATACATGTTAAAAGTATGCATATACTATCAAACTTTGTGCCATCAATATGATCGAAAATAGCCGCCTTAATTCTAAAGCCGGGTGTAAGTTCGATCACCTGATCCGGAAAATTCGATCATTCGGCAGTCCTACCGTCCCGCACTGAATCGGCATGCCTATGGCCGCGGAGAATCCTAATAATTTTCGCGTAGGGATTAATAATTTAACATGAACACTACTGAAGTTTATTTAATATTATAATTCCCTGTTCACAAGTAATAAAAATCCTGTCGCTTTCCCAATCGATTTCCCGATCGATATCTATAATATAATTGTAGCCACGGGTGTCCCAAGAGGGGAGGGTGGGGGTGTTCGCATTGAAGGCGACGCATAAAACTGGTGATAGGATATCTAGATAATATAGCAATATACCTTTACTGTTACAAAAGCAAAATTCCCTACATCAGTTATGAGCTGGCGCAGCTGGACAGGGCCGTGGCGGCCGTTCGAGCCAGAACGATGGGTCAACGGGAGGCGGCGAGGCAGCTTCAAGTGCCCCAAGCAACGATATCTGACCGCGTCCGTGGCAGGGTGGCCGAAGGGAGCAAGCCGGGTCGGCGGGCGGTGCTACCTGCAGCGGTCGAAAGGGAATTGCGCATATCTACTCATTTCCGAAACGGAGTGCCAGGGAAGGATTGGTGGCGAGGCATAAAGCGGCGTCATCCCGAGCTGACACTCCGCAAGCCGGAACCCTGCCGTGCGGTCTCGGCTCATGCACAAGACTGTCGTCGGTAACTACTTCAGCACGCTGGAGGAAACCATCACCCAGTTGCAGCTGCACGACAAGCCTGAGTACATCTGGAACTGTGATGAAACCAGCTCCTCCGTTTCGCACAAGCCAGCATCTGTCTTGGCAAGGCGAGGAGCAAGGGGCGTTCCTGGCAAGACGTCCAACTCGAGGGAGTCATTTTCTGTTTTAGTTTGTGTAAGTGCCAGCGGTGGTTCTATGCCGCCAATGGTTATCGTTAAAGGGAAAACCGAAAGAGCCTTAAGGGGGTTAGATGTCGCAGCGGGCCCTGATGGAGCTGTCTATGCCTTCCAACAAAGGACGTGGATGGTTAATACGTTAGGTGTCGAATGGTTCACCAAAGTGTTCATATCAAACTGCGGCCCTGCGCGACCACAACTGCTCATATTAGACTCCCATAGCTCCCACGAAACCCTGGAGTTGTTAGAGATGGCAAGGAAAGAGAATATCACTGTTCTAGCCATGCCTCCGCATACAACACATTTCCTCTGCCCCCTGGACAGAACAGTGTTTGACCCTTTAAAAGCACGATACAACCGTGTTACCTCAGACTTCATGGCACAGAATCCAAGCAATATTGTGTGCAAGTGGAACTGGCCTACACTGTTTAACCAGGCTTATGTTGAGTCAGTGACACCAGAGAATATCAAGAGTGGCTTTCGTGCCTATGGAATTAGCCCACTTAATTAACGCTTCAGCAGTTCCGGTCGAGGCTTTCAGTCCCTCTCACCTGTCTGATATACCTCAGTCCTGTGCTTCATCACGGTGACTAGGCCAGCATCAGTCCTCCCTCTGCCGTCTGCCTCATCGACGGTCACTGGACCAGCCTCAGTCCTCCCTCCCCCGTCGGCCTCATTGACGGTCACTGGACCAGCCTCAGTCCTCCCTCCCCCTTCGGCCTCATTGACGGTCACTGGACCAGCCTCAGTCCTCCCTCCCCCGTCGGCCTCATTGACGGTCACTGGACCAGCCTCAGTCCTCCCTCCCCCGTCGGCCTCATTGACGGTCACTGGACCAGCCTCAGTCCTCCCTCCCCCGTCGGCCTCATTGACGGTCACTGGACCAGCCTCCGTCCTCCCTCCCCCATCGGCCACATCGACGGTCACTGGACCAGTCTCAGTCCCTCCTCCCCCCTGGGCCTCATTGGCGATCAATACATCTGTAACAGATGACGGTGGCAGGGACGTAGCTAATGGTGACGATGGCTGCACAGCAGCCAGGGTGCGGGTTTTGTTCCCCACCCAGTTAAAAACGAGTGCGACGCATGTTAATATCGCGTCCGCTCTGTGTCTGGGACTTCCTGAGCATTGCGCTGTTCCACCTGTACATCCCCCTACCCCTGAGACACAGTCGGCTTTGGATATACTGGAGGCCTTGCAAAATCCCAGTGATCTAGTGCTAGGTCCTCTCTGGAACATAGACTTGGCCTCTCTGTTTTCATCTTCCTCGCCACCCGTATCCCTTTCGGTCACTCCTAACGAGCAATGCTCTCCAGATGAACCAAAGGCCAATAGTAGAAAGTTCACATCTCACCGCCTGCTTATTTCTGATGACATATTATCAGAAACGCAAAAGGAACGCGAACAAAAGGTTCAAAAGGAGAAAGCAAAGGCTGAAAGAAAACGTATTAGAGAGGACAAAAAAACATGAAGAAAGAGTCCAAGCCAGCTTAATTGTCATGAGAAAGCAGTATGTATCTGTTCACTGGTTGACTATTATTTTGGGTGTGAATGCTGGTACTAACATATTCCGATCGGTCAACTTTAGGGCCATAACTGTTAAAATTCCATGTTTTTTAATAATCACACTGATAGTTCCAACTTTATGCTGTCTTCCTGGCATGAATCAACCATATGGAACTATATCATCACCAGTGATTCTGTGTGCAAAGCGCGAAATTGGTTCCCTGCTCGGTCAAGATCGAATGGCATTCTTGCGAATACTAATCACAGATATGTGCTCAGAGCTCTGTTGCAACGAGGAGATTTGGTTAAAAACCTGTTTGCTTGATATGATTTGTAGACCAAGTATGGTTCAAAGTGAAGTTGCTAACGCAATTGAGACAACTTGTTGCGCAGCGAATGTAGACCTAGAGTAGTAGGGAGAGTGAGTCCAGAGACATCAAGCACACACACCCCCCTCCCCCCCCCCCCCCCCCCGTGGTCGTGCTATAGCGCGACCGAAAATTTTGAAATATCGATTTGAAAATGCCGGTCACGAGTTAATGAGGTCATTAATTTTTGTCAAAAGTCTTTGTTTCCGTGCTATAGCACGGGGTATAATTAGCATAAATTACGATGTAAATAGCTAATTAAGCTGTCAACAAGGTTATTCATAATTGCTTGACGTCTTTGTTTCCGCGTTATAGTACGGGGTATAAATAGTATAAATTAGTATGTAAATAGGTATATATAGGTACGAGTGAATGAAGAAGACATGGGTGGCGGAGGAGGCAATGAAGGTGTTAACTATGTCATTAATCATTGTTTGAAGTCTTCAATCTGCGATCAAGTACTATTATGAATAGGTAATAGATGAACAAGTCATTTTGCTTTGATGAAAAAGTAAATCATTTAATCGCTATACATATCGCCATCTAAACTGTATATTCTCGCGTTACAGTACGATTAATCGTCAATGACACGTGTATATAATCAATGTTTGCGTTGAACAGGCCATGTGAGATCCTATATGCTGTGTAATATGTTTGTTTGTTTGTAAAAACCATAGGATATGTTTCGAGTAAACCATATTAACGCAAATACAATCATCCATTTTGAAAAGTTTTTATTCCTATATCACTACATGAATACCATTACCCGCTACAACATCTATCGTGGTCAAAAACTTAGTATCACAAAAATATACACCTTCATATCATATTATTATACATGACAATTTAGACAATGGGTAAAGAGGTCTTGCACGCGGTTTGCATAAAACGCGGGGACTGCCGGCGAGTGATACGCGGAAAGTGAACAGATTGGAAATTATGAATATAGTTGTCATTGCACATGGTGTTTGGAGACCAATACTCTCGATATATTCGTGACATGGAGTAATTTCGACATTTGAAATATAAGTAAAATAGACAGTATTCTCCGCATACATCTGTGCCAAGTGACTGCCACACCGCTCTCATGGGTTCTTGAATAAAATATTCCAAGTGTTTAAGGTTCACATAGGCACGAATTGGTTTTCCTAGTGAGTCAAACATCTCAATTTTCCCCGATGACATTTTATAGAAAGCCAACCAGTGTCTTCCTGGTTGATTGGATCTATCTGTATTCACGATATAACCACCAGGTGGAAGGTGAACGTGAAACTGATCGGCGGCCAAGACGGCGAATTGTCTCCATCTCCAACACGAATCCCTTTCTAGGGCACTCGAGGAAATTCTCCAATGATCAGCACATCGGTGTTTTCAGGGAGCGCCGACTCAAAGTGGCCTTGAATTTTCAGTGATCCCGCTTGCTGTCGGGGGAAGTTCTGTGGGTCGTAAACAGCTTGAAGGGGAAGATGGAAAATACTGTATCCCGCCGGGTAGTCTCTTCTCGGAATGAGTGCAGGGGATGTGTCATCTGACATATATAGAGTGCGGTATCCCTGGAGATATTGCTTTTGTGCGAAGTTAGTGTTTAACGTACGAAAGGGTGTTGGGTCATCGTTGACTGTCACAGTCAGTTGCTCCAATTGTTGATGGATACAGTTGAAGGGATTCTGTTGGTAATCACCGTTGTAAGCAACCGATTTCACCAAGGCAATGGTAATTTTCTGAGGTACTCTTCCTTGAAAGATGTCTTCGAAGGCGAATGAATTCTCTCCTCGTAATAGAGAATATCTTTTAGAATCCCTTTTCAAATAGGGATACTTGGCAGTGATTGTCTGCAACACGTCTGCATGTGCTTCAATAATTTGAGGGACTACATTGACCTTGCATATGTGGAAAATGACGTCTGTGAGTTGCAGTCGGTAACCTTCATCCGTCTCGGGAGTCATGAGATAGAAATCAGGTTTGTTAAGCCACAATCGTAGTCCCATATCCACGTTATCCAACAAATATTTTGCGGAGATTGAAAGAAATAGCAAAAATGGCTTTCTGGTATACATCTCTTTACCATCAGGCCGTCGCGTAAAATTAACTTCTCAAGCGTGGCGAGCTGTAGCGGACAACGCGGCGGCCATCGACAGAGCCCTAAATTTGATTGGACGCGAGACGGTAGAAGTGGACCCGCCCTCTTCTCAGATAAATGTCGTCCCAACCCGATGTGAGACAGTACAAGTTTCCTCACCCGTATGTAAGACGAATAAAATGCCACAAGTTGAACCCACGAATGAAGAACCACCTTCGACAACGCCCGATTACATGTGGTTGACTGATGTCATTGAACAATTGACCAAAGAGTACCATTAAATATGTGAACTTATGTCTATGCGATTATATGAAATAAAGAATCAAATAAAGAGTAGATTATATTTATTATGTACCACAAAACATTCGACACAAAGTATACAGACTAACCTTGGTATCATTATTTATATAATAAAAAATACATAGTATCGATATAATGCAGTATTAAACAACTTGTAAATCATCCAATCGTTCGTCACAACACATGAAACCCCATATCATAACACATATTTATCATAATAATAATAATATAATTCTACATTCTTTATATCTATATAAACACAAATATATATATATATGTTATCAAGATCATATACATATATAATATACTTTAAGGTTTACATATACACAGTCTTATATACAATACAAGATGCAGGTCATTCATGCTTCTTCCTCCGTCTCCTTTTCTTCATATGGGCACAACGTTATATCTAAGGGTACAGTATGTATCCCGTCACCCTGCACCTGCCTCTTCACATACATGTAAGAAAAACCGGCTCGCTCTTGAGTGTAAGAGAGGATTTCATTATTTTTTACCAAAAATCCCCTGTTGGTAGCAGACCGAGTGGCTTGATTGTCTATGACGTCATGAAAGATATCCTGCGGATTGGTAATCCAACGCTTTTGCACACCTTTACACGATAATTTAGTAGATTCATCTTTACCGACCACCAGATAAGATTTAGACGATAGGCCTAAAAATGTTCTGCCATCACTGAATTCCTTCTTGAACAATCCTGGAGTTCTAGCATCATACTGTTCGTGGGTCTTACAACATTGGCGTGGGAAAAAATAATTTTCCGCAGTGAAACTGTTATTATCACAATGATGATATAAATCGTTTAAAAATTCTTCTTTTGCACCTGGAAGAAGTATATCTTCCAGATTCTCTTCAGACATTGCCAAATAAAGGTTGTCTGTGTCTGTTTCTAACAACTCGAATTTCCGATAATCCACCTTCTCCCTCAGGAAATCAAAGTAAAATTCCAACATTCTTTTCTTGGCGTTTTGAAGTATGAACAATGCATTCTGTACGGGTATATCTAACTTCAATGTTTTTTTTGACATTTCTAACTCATACAAGTCAGGACTGATCTCGTTCAATGAGCGAAAACAAGGATCGTTTACTTTCCGACACACTTTTACTCTATCAGTTTCGTATTGAATATTGCGAAATTTCTCCGGGTTGAGGAGTTGGCTACCGTAAGCAGATTTCCCTTCCAACTTTGCTAAAACTGCCAACAGTGAATTTGAATTTCTGTCACCATCCCGTCTCGCAGCCGTGATAGTTTCCACAAAAGGTGAAAAACACTTTTGTTTCGAGTATTCGACTGAGTCGTAAATGTGAGTTACTACAAGACCGTGTTCCAGATACCACTTCAACAAGGGAGTGGTTACCAACAGTTTATGGGCTTTCATGGCGTTCACTAGCAACCTCTTACTCGTTTTTGGAATATTATTAGTTTCAGCAAACCTCTGCATGTGTTCTCCCCACATTTCATATGGTATAGTGGCGTTACAGAACAGTGGAGGAAATTCTGCGAAATATTCCTTTGGTGACATACCCTTCGATTTATTGACCATGTTCGGGACACTCCATACATTAGGGACTTCTAAATCAACCTCTAGAAACCCAAAGAAGGTGTCATCTTTTACCGCTTGTAGGAGTTGATCTTGGTTTACCCTACCCCTTCCATAACGACAAGTAAAAGTTGGGGCTTGACTATTAACAAATACTTTAAGATCTGGATAGTGATTGAGAGATTCATTGAAATGACACTCCCATTCCTCAATCACCGTGTAACCACATTTCTCCAATTCTATAGTACGTTTTTGTGTGCGATCTCTCCTCTTCTTTCGTAGTTTTTCTTTTTTCTCCACATCGCTCTTCATACATTCATGACCATGCCAATAGCATCCTATCAAAATGTAAAGAAAATGAATTCTTTTCAATGTAAAGAACACAAATAGACTGCAATGGGATAACTTTATCATCTCAATTTTCGATAACGGTTATAAAGTATATTTTTGGCAATAACAATAACTTATCTTTAAAAGTGTAATAATTATAAAATAGAGGTAAAACTAATTTAAGTTATTGGTTAATTTTTGATTGACGTCATTGCTCGACAAGGTCGCTTACCGTGAAATTCATAAATTGTCTTCTTTTTTGCATCCAATCCATCCACCGCATAGCTTCCGAATTTTATCTCTCGTCCGTGGTTGAGGCGATGGATGATGTCAATGGTCGGGTCTTTTTTCATTATCCAATTCATCCAGTGATACATGGATTGGTGTTTACTGGATACCTCACATGTAAAGTTACGGTCTGCACGACGACGATAAAACGCACCCACAGGAAAATAATCCTGAAAGGAACTGAGGTAGAGCGCGTTCGCATCGTATCCCCACACACTTTTACAAGGAAAGTGACGATGATTCCTGATGTAAGTTTTTCCCGCTTCGTGATAGCGTGTGAAAATGACAGATAATCCTCCAAAGAGATTGGCGCGGATTTTGTGATACATATCTTTGTGGCGATAGCCAAAGAGGGCAAAAGATGCATTTTCATTACGGGCGCATTTGTCCAGAAGTCTTCGTGCCACGCCGGGAACAGACACACAATCCTTAAACGCGTCTATTCCCTTGTTTGCGAATAGTGTCCGCATCTTCTCTGCCGCCTCAACGAATGGTAAAACATCTAATGTGTTATACCACCGCAGAAAATCTTCCATCGTCTTCATTTCTTCAGTCTCCCATGCATCGAGTAGAACAGCGTAATTCGACTCTATCTCTTCAGGAGATTGTCCCAAGACATTTTGACCCTTCAGGGTAGAAAAGAATGCTTCCATCTGTGGAAGGGCTTTGTAGGTAAGTTTATCTATGTCATCCAACCATTCATACGGGAAGAATGATTTCTTTTGATCTGTCTCAAAGGTGCGCAGAAATTTATCATATGAAGTACCGGGAGGTAAATACTGCGTCACATCCAGAAAACGGAAGGAAGGGTTGCTTATACATACGTACACATTGTTTCTCTTGATGGCAAACATCTTTTCCTTTTTCTCTCCTGTTTCCCCCGATTCACCATTCTCATCTTCACAATTCTCTTCAGCTTTTACATCTTCCGCCATGATACGGAGAAAAGATGACCGTTTTAAAAGGTTTATGTCATATTTTCCTGAATTGAATCCAAGCACCGGGAGTTGGCGGCAATATCCTTCAAATCTCCCGTAAAGTTTATTTACAGCTTTCAGCATTGGATGGTCATTATCTCCATCCTCCTGTTCTGGTTTGCCTTGTAATTCGCAGATTTCCTCTTCATCGTCATTCTCCTGATATCCTTGTTCTTCCCCACTTAGGTGTGGTACATGGAATGGATTTAACCAGTCTTCTCCCAACTCACATAATTCTTCACGGTCCTTGTCTTCTGCTTGTAATGTTTGTCGTAGGGAATCCAATTCTTCAAAAACATATTCCCATTTCTTTTTCGCTAATTCGTAGGATTTCCCCTGAATTTTATACAACTGTGTAAACATTTGATCGACCAAAGTATCCGGGTTCGGATCGACAAAGCATACACCTTCACGATAATCGGGGACATTGCTGCATACAGCTACAGAGATGGGTATGTGTTTTGTCGAAAATGTCATTTTCCCTAAAGAAGTTTCGTCATGGATAGGTGACAGTAGGGATTCAAAGTCAAACGTAGAAATCCACGGGAAATAACGTTCCCCATCAGGAACGTGAATGCCGACTTGATCCAATAAATCAAAGACGCTGTCTGCGCCTTGATAAAATCCCCCGCTGTATACAAATGTGGTTTTTGACGAGCAAGTACGTTGGTGACGTCGCAAAGGCCACGGTAGGGGAAAGTGACGCTCGCACGTATCACATTGAAATTTATGAGCGAAGACTTGTATATTTGTGATGAGAGAAAGATGATTTTGAAATACATTCATGTGAATGTCATTCCTTCCTCCGTCGGTACCGTGTCTACCACAACTTCTATAAATAGAGGTAGCTGTGTCTTTCTCAGATAGTGCATATAAGAAGATGTTCACCTTAAATAATGTCTCTAAGGATGACATATCATCAACGGTTACTCCTTTAAAGGTATCCGGTGTTTGGGTGAAATCGGGATCATGTTGTCTTTTCCAGGAGCACCATTGGTCTAATAATTTATCGGCCCCGTCATTCAGTGAAGTCCACGACGGTTGACGGTGATACGCAAAACAACGAAAGAAACACCTGTGATCTCTGTAAGGTCTGCCACAGTCTTTATCCGTCGTCATCGTCAAAAGACTCTTCTTGTTTTTTAGATACGCGGGAAGAACTGGCGGACTTCCCATGGTGTAGGACGTTTTCGTTGCTACGTAGCGAATGTTAGTCAGACATACAAAAATCCATTTGGAGTCCGGACGTTCCCGCATAAGTGTATCCAGTAAATTTAAACGAAGAATTTTCTCCTGGATCCTATCCAGATCTCGTGTAGAACTCAGAGAGAGCGGATACGTAAACAGTTGGTTGTTGAGATGGGGGTAAAAGTATCGTAGTTCCCCCGTCTCTCTGTTTCGTAAAACAAAACCTGCCGCAGCATTAATTTTTACAGCGCGGTCTTCTCTGTCAAACATATAGCGTATATGTTCCATCATATCACGTTCTTGGAAATTTGAAGGATCGATAGGAAAATTATAATTATTGGTCAGTCTCTCATTGCTGGACCGATGTGGTTCAAGAATGACTCTGGAATGGCGCTGGTAAACATTGGCCAATGCGGTATCGACTTCCCCGTTTTCGGTCCACGGCTCATCGCCTTCTGCAAACGGATGCGGCTGTAAAGCGCTGCCGCCGCTTTGATGGACATTACGTCTGTGAAGGAAGAAATCTACCCATCCCTCCCACCGGTGAATTCAAACGCGCATTTAAAACAATAACCGACCGAAAATAAATAATTGTCGCTGCAAGTCTACGCATCAAGACAAAGACCACGAAACATCTGTCGCTCGCAGACAAGTCATTAAAGTCACCGCTCTTTCACAAAGGTAGCATTTTGATGAGTTTTAAAACATCCACGGCTCTTTTTTGTGACCTTTAACATCAATCACACAATTCACACACAGTAGTGGATGAACCAATTATTAGAAAACGTAGTGAAGCGACTCAGTCTTATTATAACGCGGGCTTGAGATGTTGGGATTAAAAAAAAAGATTGATCGCTCATTTACAGCGATTACCCGTGCGTACAAAGCCTGTTGGCCACGCCCCTCTGTCTACCTTTAAACAGATGACAAAGCCACGCCGATGTATGACGTCAGTCGTGATGCTATTTTTACACCTCGCCAAAGCATGTTCAGACACGTCCCAAGTGGGTGGATGACGAGGAGGCGGAGGGGGGGGGGGGGGGCGTTGCCAATATAATGTACGGGCGGTCTCCATCTTTTCACCACAACGACATGACTTCCCACAAGACAACAGCGGGCTTCGCTCCCTCCAATCGGCTACCACTCATCCCGCTGGCCAAGAAAAGAAAATGGGAGAATACGCAGTGTACTTCCGAGCAAACACACGATATACGCTGTCAAGAGTGCATCGGAGAGAATGTCTATTTAACTGTTCAGTATTTCAAAGACGTTTTACGCTTTGATATTAGAAAGTGGGTATGTCAAGACAACGGCCGTGATTACCCTACAAAAGTGGGTGTCAATCTCATCACAACCCGCTGGAAGATGTTGCAGACATTGACAAACACCATAGATCGAGAATCGCAACAGACCACCAATCCACGGAAATATCATCTCGGAGGTTTGGTGATGGCAACCTATAGACGCCATGCTCAAAAGATGCGTTTACCGTATGGCGCAGCAAAACCGGTGCATCTTGTGACGTCACGAATCAATGAAAAAATTATCGTGCGCGTATCGCTGCATCCCGATCGATGCGAAAGGACAATCCTATGGACGCCATACTCAAAAGACGCGTTTACCGTATGGCGTTGCAAAACCGGTGCATCTTGTGACGTCACGAATCAATGAAAAAATTGCCCCTGTCTATCCAGGGGCGAATCCAGGGCGGGGGGGGGTTAGGGGGGTTGCAATTCTCCCCTTGGGAACCTGAACATACACACATACATACATACAGCGTCTCCCCCCCCCGGTCGCAAGTTTTCTGAGAGCAACCCCCCACCCTTGGCAAATTCCGAGATCCGCCCCTGCTATCTTCTGCTTTTTTGGGTTGGTATGTGATAAAATGGCTAATATTGTTAATATTGATGGCGAATAAATTCAGTGTGTATGGAATTTGGTTAATATAGTGCAAATGGATCAAATATATACAAAGTAACATAGGACATAGGGGATGGACTTTAACTCGGCGGACCACTGCGCGAGCGTATCACTACGCGGCAGATACCTGTCCGGAGCAGTCCGGAATCTTCCGAACCTACCCGGTTACATATGTGAAAGGATACATGAGATTCATTTATTGTTGTAAACATATACGTTGTACTCTTTGGCCCAAGGCCTAAACGGTACAATAAAAGATTCTTCTACACAGACCGAACATTTATCTGGAGCTTCACGACAACAAAAATGTCGATCTTGAAGTCTTTGAAGTGGTACGCGGACAGGCTGAAGACAGTGTACGGCATGTCCGGTATGTTGCATCATAGGCAACGACGGTGAAATAAAATAACGGACTATGCACTTAGTAAAATATATAAAATAATCTTTACTGCCACGAAGAGTACACAAATCAATATAATAAAGAACAGAACTCCAATCCTCCAGAAACGTCACGTTTGAAAAGCCATCTAAACACTCAGTCCTAGCGATTCCAGTTGCTCATCACACCCAATAATCGATACGGCATTTCATGAAACAACAAACACAGTTTATTCGAGAGATATCATTTTTTTTTTTTTTTTTTTTTTGCCGATATTCTGACGTTACCATGGCTGACGCTCACAGAGTGCTTGGTTGGTTATTCAGGACGCTTTTACCAAAACACGTTTGGCCATATCGCGTCAATGCATGGGATAAGGAAGGGAGAGCGGAGCCATGTCCCCGGGGTACTTTAACCCCCTACTCGTTACGAAGAAAAACATGGTATCTTTATCCTGCGACAACACAGACATGGCCTCTCACAGAGTGTATTGTGCAGGTATTATTTTGAACCGTATTCAAATGCGAAAGCGAAAAAGCAGGTGAAACCGAAATATTTGGGTCCGTGCATGAGTATAGATAAGGAATCGGCCAGTAGGCCTACACATGTTGCCAACCGACCTCCCCCCCCCCCGCCCGCCCCCCAGAACTCACGTGACCGCATCTCGCTTTCTGATTGGTTGCAATATTAATGATGTGTGTGGTATCCCAGGTCCAATACTTTTGCGCCATACTGTAGTTTGCGCGCGTGGGTTACTATAGCAACCACAGCGGTGATGTCACCGCTTGGGTTGAGTTTTAAGTCAGTTAGTCAGTCAGCGGCGTTGCGGGAGGACGGGTTTTAGCTAGCCAGCTAGGAGGGATTTCAGTTGGATTCACCGCCCTGCGTAGTAGTATATGGTGAGCTTTTTGCTACCCCCATGACCCCCCCCCCCCCCCCTGTGGTCGTGCTATAGCGCGACCGAAAATTTTGAAATATCGGTTTGAAAATGTCCGCTCACGAGTTAATGAGGTCATTAATTTTTGTCAAAAGTCTTTGTTTCCGTGCTATAGCACGGGGTATAATTAGCATAAATTAGTATGTAAATAGGTATATTCAACAACGTTATTAATCATTGTGTGTCTTATGTTCTCGTGCTATAGTACGAGTGAATGAAGAAGACATGGGTGGTGGAAGAGGCAACTAAGGTGTTAACTATGTCATTAATCATTGTTTGAAGTCTGCGATCAAGTACTATTATGAATAGGTAATAGATTAACAAATCATTTTGCTTTGATGAAAAAGTAAATCATTTAATCGCTATACATATCGCCATGTAAACTGTATATTCTCGCGTTACAGTACGATTAATCGTCAATGACACGTGTATATAATCAATGTTTGCGTTGAACAGGCCATGTGAGATCCCATAAGCTGTGTAATATGTTTGTTTGTTTGTAAAAAAAAAAAAAAAAAAAAAAAAAAATATGTTAAAGGATATGTATCGAGTAAACCATATTAACGCAAATACAATCATCCATTTTGCAAAGTTTTTTTATTCCTATATCACTACAATACATGAATACCATTACCCGCTACAACATCTATCGTGGTCAAAAACTGAGTATCACAAAAGCATACACCTTGATATCATATTATTATACATGACAATTTAGACCATGTCTTGCACGCGGTTTGCATAAAACGCGGGGACTGCCGGCGAGTGATACGTCATCCATAAATACATCAAATGTAACTTAGTGGATACATAAACATTTAGGATAGATGTATCTTATCCAAACCTTTCGGGCAACATTCAACACAGTCGAAGTACCCCTCCTGATTTTGGTGAGATGACATACAATCAACCAACTCGGTGAGTTCCGGAACACACTTATCATGGATCGTGTTGAGATGGAACTTAAGTAAATTCCACTGCTTTAAATCGAGAGTAATTCCTTTTCGGGTCGGCACGGGCGTATCTTGTGTATCCGGCAACCAGTATTTTCGAATATCTAGAAACTGGCCACGGGGCAGGACCTCGGCCATCACCAAACCTCCGAGATGATATTTCCGTGGATTGGTGGTCTGTTGCAATTCTCGATCTATGGTGTTTGTCCATGTCTGCAACATCTTCCAGCGGGTTGTGATGAGATTGACACCCACTTTTGTAGGGTAATCACGGCCGTTGTCTTGACATACCCACTTTCTAATATCAAAGCGTAAAACGTCTTTGAAATACTGAACAGTTAAATAGACATTCTCTCCGATGCACTCTTGACAGCGTATATCGTGAGTTTGCTCGGAAGTACACTGCGTATTCTCCCATTTTCTTTTCTTAGTTTTTGGACACAGTGAGGGTACTGTGTGATCAGTATCAGTCAGTATCATTTACTGACGGAACATTTCGACCAAAGACAGCTAAAATGAGTCAGATCCCCACCACTGGTTTGTTCCGCTTCTTACATTGAGTTGGCTAGAATTAAGTTTCCATGCTTACCTTTCCATACCGTGTTGTCGTAAATGGCGAGGGGAACAGATGGTGAGAGACTTTTGGGGGAGGGTGGAGTGGTTATGCACGCATGCTCTATTTTTAGTGTTGAGGCGATGAGGAGAGGGTGGTTGATGGAGGGGGTTGGGCCGCGTATGCACTATTTTTAGTAACGACAAAAATATTAAGAAATGAGGCGGGTGTGTGGAGGGGGGTTCCCCTTTCGGAGTTTAGATGCATTCTCTATTTTTATGAATGATATCAGGGTAGGGAGGAATGAGGTGTTGTTACCTCTGTGCGTGGTAGTGCTATGATGGTTCAGGTTTATTGGTAACGTTTTATTTAATATGAAACAGTTATGTGTAACATACGGCAATGACAATAGGATTTTTTTTTTAATGTTTCATTGAATTATGATTTTAAATTTTGGGCAGCATTCGCATAACTAGAACCACACAATGGTAAAAAATATAGCATTATTATATAAGTTTGTGTATTAGATGCTTCACAGGCAATCAAGTTTATGTTCTATGTAGCATTCGGGGCAATACTTAGACAATAGTGAAACGACTATGAAGTATTATGTAAGTTTTATGTTTTAAATGGCATAAAGTATAAGTTATGTGCAACATGTATGTAGCTCATTAGAAAAGTGTGAAACATATAGGTAACATTTTGCATGTTTAGCCTTTCATATAGCATCAAGTTTCTATTTGATGCCACATTCGGGGACTTAATAGACAACCGTCAAAGAATACTTATGTATACTATGTAACCGGGTAGGTTCGGAGTATGTCGGAAGATTCCGGACGGCTCCGGACAGGTATCTGCCGCGTACTAATACGCTCGCGCAGTGGTCCGCCTCTGTGGTGGTCCGCCGACTTAAGTAGTCCCGTTACCCACAATCCCTAGCGATCCAGACAAAACCGCGCGGTTTGAACTGTGGCGTCAGTTTGGCTGCGGTTTCTGGATCAGCGGGAGAGTAACGGGACGTCTTACGGTGGATCACCACAGGATCCATACTTACTTAGATTACCAGTAAGGGTTTTACTTGAGCCTGTATATCTCCTAGTTTATATCTAGAGTTGCTTGTATGTTTACAGGTGTAAACATTGTTTTCCTGAACCCTATTATTGTCGTGGGCGAAGTGGTTTATGCCGATGTACCGGTCTGTCTGATATTTCCTGTTTGAATATAGGCCTGTAACGGTTCGCTATTATAGCTGGTTCTTTATCAAGGTTTGAACCTCCAGTTACATTGGTTGGTTTGGTTTCTTGTATAGGTAAACCTCCAGTTGCGTTAGTTTCATTAGAAGATGATGTATTTGATAAGTAGGAGGTGTACATGTTTAACCGTCATTTAGCGGTCACTATATTTGAACTTTACGTTCAACCGTTAGGGGCCGCCATCTTTGTATTGTCTTTGGGCGGTCCGTTAGTACAGGCTGTGGCTGCCGTTACACCGCGTTGAGATTAATTTATATCTACTCCCACGTATTGTGTGGCTATACTACAATTTAATTCTTTATTGGTACTAAATTGGTTTAATCTGTCGTATCTTGCGTTGGTTTACCGGTTTGTGTCGGTGGTTGTTGTTGTCCACGTACTTTGGCTATTGCATGGTCTGTAGGCCACTATAGGGCGGCGGCCATTTAATTGTTATTGTGCCGAGGGATTACGCTGCTCTGTTAACGTTTCTTTGTCTTTCACTCGGCACCTACACAGTTGACTACACAACGTGTGGGTATATACAACGTGTGTTAGTATATGTTAAGTTCTAATTACATTGTTTTAATTGTCTCGTTACCAAGCTTATGCGTTGCATATTAAGCTCCGCTAGCTTGTATTATATGTACGTATGGCTATGGGAGTTGTCACTGTGATGATCACGGAGTGGTAGAGTGTTTGATTGTTTACGACCCTTTTGTATATTAGTGGTTGCCTGCATGAGTGTTTATTTTGGTTCACTATGTTGCAGGGCCACCGTTTTCCACCGTTAATAAACAACGGAAATTACACCGGTTGTGGTTTTAGTTCAGTTTCTAACTGTACTTGGCCACAACTATAAATTTCGATATTTAATGCAAGAAAGCTTAGGTTTATGTGGCAATAATAAAGCGAATTGTTTCCAGGATGTTGAAGTTATGTATCAACTTACAATGAGTTTACCAACGATTAAGAAAATAACGGGTTATAGCTGGCCTTGTTATAACTGTGTGGAGACAAATGTGAAAAGAAATGGTATGATCACAGGAATCAGGTCTGAATAATCAGTGACGTTGCAATCTCAGAGAGGATGCAGCGGACATACATGCGTTTTCTATTTTTGGACAATACCTTATGTTGAGAGGTGAGGAGTAGAGAGTTGGGTGGTTAGAGAATAGGTACTATGATAGAGAGAATAGGGGCGTGTGTGCACTATTTCTAGCAATGTCAATGTTAGGATATGAGGCGTGTGGGTGAGGGGATTCACCTTTCGGAGTGGAGATGCTTGCATGCTATATTTTTATAAATGATATCAAGTTAGGAAGGAATGAGGTGTTGTTACCTATATGCGTGGTACTGCTGTGGTTGAAGATGTTAAGATATCATTATAAAGTTTTATTTAATTTGAAAGATTTATGTGTAATACACGGCAATGATTTAAGGAATAAATAAGTTTATCTTTCATTGAATTATGAATTAAATGTTATGCAGCATTCGCATAAGTAGGATCAGACAATGGTAAAAATATGTAATTATTATATAAGTTTGTGTATTAGATGATTCATATGCAATCAAGTTTATGTTTTATGTACCAGTTAGGTCAATACTTAGACAATTGTGTAACAAATATGTAAGTATTCTGTAAGTTTTATGTTTCATATGTCATAAAGTCTAAGTTATGTGCAACATTTATGTATCTCATTAGACAATTATGAAACATAGGTAGCATTCTACGTTTTGCCTTTCATATATCATCAAGCTTATATTTTATTCGGGTACTCAATAGACAACCGTGAAAAAATACATATGTATACTATAAATTTCGGTATTCAATGCAAGGGAGCTCAGGTTTATGTAGAGTCTAGTAATAATAATGGAAAATGTTTCCGTGATATTGAATTTGTGTATCATCCAACGGTGATATTGAAGTTGTGTATCATCCAACGGTGAACTATGAAATAAAGTAATAATTTTGTATGTATTAAGTGAACATTAAATTTAAACCATGTTAAACTAAAATGTTTGGTGGAACATAGACATTTTGCAAAGCAAGGGATGTACATTTGAATTGCGCAGCAGTTTGCCAACGAACAAGACAATAACAGGCTATAGGTGTCACTGTTATCATCTGGGATGAGACAAATATGGAAAACGGTATGTTTAGTGTAGTTAGGTTTGAATGATGAGTGAAGTTATTTATCAGAATATAGTGAACGAAAGTAATGGCTTTTATGTATAGCTGTTGCACCGGCAGAGTCTCTAACAGTAATGTAATGTGTAATTTTTTAAAGATCAAATGGGAAATACTTAGGCAATAAGATATAATTACCAAATCGAATACGAAAGTATTTTTCAAGTTTTATTTTTCATGTCATCAAGTAAATAGTTATGTGTTACATACGTGCAGCTCATTTGACAATTACGAAATGTATGAATAGCATTCTACATGTTTTATCTTTTATATGTCATCAAGTTTACGTCACATTCAGGAAAGACAACCGTGAAAAAAAAAAGTTTATGTATTCAGTGTTTCATATGTCATGTTTGCGTATTTATGTAACACTCGTGGAACTGGTAATGATAATAGCAATGATAAAACGGATACATGGGTATATTGTACATTTCGGGACTCAATACCAGTAAGCTTGGGTTTATGTAGTGATGATGTAAAAGATTGTTTCAATTATGTTAAAGCTATGTATCAGAGTACAATGAACTATGGAATAAAGTAACAACTTTTATGTATGACATTCAAGTAGATATTTTATGTGAACCATTCTGCACTTGTGTCACGATTGATGTATGACGTGTTTGGCGGAACATAGATCTTTTGCAAAGCAAGTGGTGTAAATTTGGCTTGCACTGCAGTTACCAATTGTAAGAGAATAACCCGCTGTATAGGTGTCGTGGTTATAATATATGTTGGGACAAATGTGAAAAGAAACGGTATGATTAGTGTACGTAGGATGGAAAAATGAGTAACATGTTTAATGTAACATGTAGTCTTAAGTTGTTTTTTTTCCGATCGTACATGGCAAGTAAGCGGTGCTTAATGTAACAATGATAGGTTTAGTAAAATAAAAATTCCATTAAGTTAAAGTTTTTGATCAACCTACAACGAACAACGGAAGAAATGGAAAACTTTCGTGTATGAATATTGTATACTGCCCGAGAAACTAGGTGGAAATGTAATGCGTAATTTATTTAAGATCCAATGCGACATAACTTGCGTAGTGCAAGTTGAGAAACTACACAATAAGTTACATGAAGGAGTTTCTGTTAAATTAAGATATAGTCAGAGTAGTTAGGTATGAATAGCGAGTGATATGTTTAATGAACTCTATTATATGATTTTGTTTTCAGTTAGCAAAATATTTGTAAGAATAAGCTCTGCTTCCTTTAGTGATGATAGGTTTAGTAAAATAACTGTTCAATTATTTCGAAGCTATACATCAACGTACAGCGAACGACGGAAGAATGTAATAATTTTTATGTAAAACTTTTGAAGTGAACATTAAATGTGAATCATTTTGTACGTGTTTGATGATTGATGTGCGGAATGTTTGGTCCTATATATCTCTTGTGGAGCAAGGCATGCAACGCGGATTTACACTATCGTTAACCAAACAAAAACGATTGAGTAAATACTTGTCATAGCTGTCGCTTTTATGAGATGTGTTTAAACAAGTATTGAGAGATGCATTACACGTATACATTTTGTATCGTTAGAGGGCCTAAGTGCATATATAATGTCATTTGTTAAAGAACTAATATGAAATAATATGCGTGACATAAGTTAGGGAATAATATAAAAAATTACGTGATGGGAACATTGCTTAATTGTCATATGATCAGAAGAGTTAGGTGTCGATAACAAGTGATGTGTGAAATGTAACATGTACTGTGACTTTGCTTTCTGTAAGTCAAATGTTGCGCAATGTAAGCATAAGCCCCGCTTTATGTTGTGATGATAGGTTTAGTACAATAATTGTTTCAAACATGGTGGAGTTCTATATCAATATACGTTGAACTACAAAAGAAAGTAATAACTTGTAAGTAAGGCATTTCAAGTGCGCATTAAATGTGCACGTTACACGTATATCCCCAAATTATGCGAATGAGTCTCAGGTTGGTTAACATAGAAGACCAATATGCAGGTGTGCATGACGAGTGATTTGTTTAATACAACATGCACTATGACTTTGTTTCAGTGAATGGACTATTGCGCAAGGTAAGTATAAACCGCGCCTTCGATAGGTTGTACAATAAATGCTTCAATCATGGTGGAATTCTAATACCCAACTACAGCGAACGACAGAAGAATGTAATAACTTATATATATATAATATATTTCAAGTGAATACTAAATGTAAACCATACATTTACACGTATGTCGTGATTGATGTGTAAAATGCTTCGTCGGGCATAGATCTTTTACAAAGCAAATACTATAAACTGGGTTTGCATTACAATTACACAATCGTAAAGTGTTTAATTAAATAACTCACGATATGTCTCGTTAACATAATCTATGTGTTTAGTCACGGGTGAAAAGAAACGACACGCATATAACTATTGAACAAGTGAACATATGAAATGAGTTATTTGTGAACGAACTAATGGGAAATAACAAATGCAACACAAGTTGATGAATCGAATTATAAATTACGTAGAGGAGTTTTAGTTCAGATAGCATATGATCAGACCAGTAAGATGTAAATAACCGGTTCTATTGTTGTAATATAGCATGTGGTGTGTCCACGCTAAGAGAAAACCGGTTCATGTAGTGATGATCGATTTATTACAGAAAATGTTTCACTTAGGTTGATGGTATCTTTTAACCAACATTGAATGACAAACGAACGCAGGCAACGTATATGTGATAGATTCTAAGTGAAGTATAAATTGCGAACCATACCATTACGCTTGGCACGATATACGTGTGAAGTGTTCGGGGGGCCCATAACCCTTTTGCAAAGCAGGTGATGTACATCGGCGTGCACTCCAGTTAGCAAAAACTAAACTGATTAAGTAACTGACACGCTATACGTCTCCCTATAATGCGTCATTTGCTAAAGCACTAATGTGAAACAGTACGACTAACACAATTTAGTAAATCGAATGAGAAGTTACGTCTAGGAGTTTCTGTTTAGATAACGAGCAAATGCTCAGAGAAGGTAAGTGTGAATAATAAGCGATATTGTTAAGGTAACAAGCAATGTTCTTCTTTTTCGAATATGCAATGTAAGTAAGCTCTGTTTTATCTATTCATGATGACTTTATTAAAAGAAATCGTTGAATAACCACTGAACTTGTGCTGGATGTATCTACGTCAGTAATCAACAAGGGAATGCGTGGTGCAGATCCGACTTTCATGACACCAATCCTTCTTATGAAGTGACGTTTTGGATCTTTCGAGGTAACGATCTATGGGGTAGGCATAATTCACGCCACGACTCAGTGAGTTTATGTGGAGTCGAGCAATAACCGAATTGTCTCATCATCAACTATCTGTCTGGTGCGAGGTCCTTTGTCATCGAATTTGTCACGATGTATATATAAGATGCACATCCCGCAGCTTCCGTGGTATGGCAGTCTCTGTAGTTTGCCGTTACACCACCAAACAGACATACGCGCGGTCTCTGAAAACCAACGAATCGTGTCATCATCTCATTAGTCTCAATGATGGCAGCCCCTCTTCAAAATCTGGCATTCTTTCTAACCGAGTACGTTTTCTTTCATTGCACCTTGTGACTGAAGTCTTTATAAACCCGCTGCGTACCAGAGAAATTACAAAGTTCATAACGTGAAAACATAAAATGTGAGTGTAAACATTGACCACAATTTTAAGATATGGCAACGAAACAAACGAGTGAGAGATAATTTAACAATTGGCAATTATTTGTAACAAGTTGACTCATATTGAATGAAGTGATGTGATTCCCTAACGAAAATATTTATGAAAGACGTTTTAAGTGAAACATTATGTTAAATACTGAACATCGTTTGATAATGTAAAGACTTTCGGAAAAGTACAATAATTTGTCTAAGTGACGAAAAATTGGTTTGAACCATGCATACCATCATTACCTAAAAATGGAGTCAGTCTGTAGAGGTTTACTGAAGCAGCAGAAGCAGAAATACGACTCTACGAACAACTGTAACTATAAGTTGTAAAAATAAGTTTGTGCAATCACTTATGTTTCATTTGTAAACCATTTATTATTGATGAAGGCAATTTTATGTGACGCGTGATTCCTTGTGCGTAAGTCAGTCACAGTAGTGATGCATTACATGGTTCATATGTAACGCATGTCACTTATGTACGCGTTATCAACGAATGTTCATTTCAAAGGTATCTATTGTATCACTTATGCACGCGTTTCGAGTTCTTTTATACTTGATGCATGCAATGCATCAAGTATATTTATACAAAAGGATTCGTTGGCAAACTGCTGCGCAATTCAAATGTACATCCCTTGCTTTGCAAAATGTCTATGTTCCACCAAACATTTTAGTGTAACATGGTTTAAATTTAATGTTCACTTAATACATACAAAATTATTACTTTATTTCATAGTTCACCGTTGGATGATACACAACTTCAATATCACCGTTGGATGATACACAAATTCAATATCACGGAAACATTTTCCATTATTATTACTAGACTCTACATAAACCTGAGCTCCCTTGCATTGAATACCGAAATTTATAGTATACATATGTATTTTTTCACGGTTGTCTATTGAGTACCCGAATAAAATATAAGCTTGATGATATATTAAAGGCAAAACGTAGAATGCTACCTATGTTTCATAATTGTCTAATGAGATACATAAATGTTGCACATAACTTAGACTTTATGACGTATGAAACATAAAACTTACAAAATACTTACATATTTGTTACACAATTGTCTAAGTATTGACCTAACTGGTACATAAAACATAAACTTGATTGCATATGAATCATCTAATACACAAACTTATATAATAATTACATATTTTTACCATTGTCTGATCCTAGCTACTTATGCGAATGCTGCATAACATTTAATTCATAATTCAATGAAAGATAAACTTATTTATTCCTTAAATCATTGCCGTGTATTACACATAAATCTTTCAAATTAAATAAAACTTTATAATTATATCTTAACATCTTCAACCATAGCAGTACCACGCATATAGGTAACAACACCTCATTCCTTCCTAACTTGATATCATTTATAAAAATATAGCATGCAAGCATCTCCACTCCGAAAGGTGAATCCCCTCACCCACACGCCTCATATCCTAACATTGACATTGCTAGAAATAGTGCACACACGCCCCTATTCTCTCTATCATAGTACCTATTCTCTAACCACCCAACTCTCTACTCCTCACCTCTCAACATAAGGTATTGTCCAAAAATAGAAAACGCATGTATGTCCGCTGCATCCTCTCTGAGATTGCAACGTCACTGATTATTCAGACCTAATTCCTGTGATCATACCATTTCTTTTCACATTTGTCTCCACACAGTTATAACAAGGCCAGCTATAACCCGTTATTCTCTTAATCGTTGGTAAACTCATTGTAAGTTGATACATAACTTCAACATCCTGGAAACAATTCGCTTTATTATTGCCACATAAACCTAAGCTTTCTTGCATTAAATATCGAAATTTATAGTATACATAAGTATTCTTTGACGGTTGTCTATTAAGTCCCCGAATGTGGCATCAAATAGAAACTTGATGCTATATGAAAGGCTAAACATGCAAAATGTTACCTATATGTTTCACACTTTTCTAATGAGCTACATACATGTTGCACATAACTTATACTTTATGCCATTTGAAACATAAAACTTACATAATACTTCATAGTCGTTTCACTATTGTCTAAGTATTGCCCCGAATGCTACATAGAACATAAACTTGATTGCCTGTGAAGCATCTAATACACAAACTTATATAATAATGCTATATTTTTTACCATTGTGTGGTTCTAGTTATGCGAATGCTGCCCAAAATTTAAAATCATAATTCAATGAAACATTAAAAAAAAAATCCTATTGTCATTGCCGTATGTTACACATAACTGTTTCATATTAAATAAAACGTTACCAATAAACCTGAACCATCATAGCACTACCACGCACAGAGGTAACAACACCTCATTCCTCCCTACCCTGATATCATTCATAAAAATAGAGAATGCATCTAAACTCCGAAAGGGGAACCCCCCTCCACACACCCGCCTCATTTCTTAATATTTTTGTCGTTACTAAAAATAGTGCATACGCGGCCCAACCCCCTCCATCAACCACCCTCTCCTCATCGCCTCAACACTAAAAATAGAGCATGCGTGCATAACCACTCCACCCTCCCCCAAAAGTCTCTCACCATCTGTTCCCCTCGCCATTTACGACAACACGGTATGGAAAGGTAAGCATGGAAACTTAATTCTAGCCAACTCAATGTAAGAAGCGGAACAAACCAGTGGTGGGGATCTGACTCATTTTAGCTGTCTTTGGTCGAAATGTTCCGTCAGTAAATGATACTGACTGATACTGATCACACAGTACCCTCACTGTGTCCAAAAACTAAGAAAAGAAAATGGGAGAATACGCAGTGTACTTCCGAGCAAACTCACGATATACGCTGTCAAGAGTGCATCGGAGAGAATGTCTATTTAACTGTTCAGTATTTCAAAGACGTTTTACGCTTTGATATTAGAAAGTGGGTATGTCAAGACAACGGCCGTGATTACCCTACAAAAGTGGGTGTCAATCTCATCACAACCCGCTGGAAGATGTTGCAGACATGGACAAACACCATAGATCGAGAATTGCAACAGACCACCAATCCACGGAAATATCATCTCGGAGGTTTGGTGATGGCCGAGGTCCTGCCCCGTGGCCAGTTTCTAGATATTCGAAAATACTGGTTGCCGGATACACAAGATACGCCCGTGCCGACCCGAAAAGGAATTACTCTCGATTTAAAGCAGTGGAATTTACTTAAGTTCCATCTCAACACGATCCATGATAAGTGTGTTCCGGAACTCACCGAGTTGGTTGATTGTATGTCATCTCACCAAAATCAGGAGGGGTACTTCGACTGTGTTGAATGTTGCCCGAAAGGTTTGGATAAGATACATCTATCCTAAATGTTTATGTATCCACTAAGTTACATTTGATGTATTTATGGATTACGTATCACTCGCCGGCAGTCCCCGCGTTTTATGCAAACCGCGTGCAAGACCTCTTTACCCATGGTCTAAATTGTCATGCAGATTAATAAGATATCAAGGTGTATGCTTTTGTGATACTCAGTTTTTGACCACGATAGATGTTGTAGCGGGTAATGGTATTCATGTATTGTAGTGATATAGGAATAAAAAAACTTTGCAAAATGGATGATTGTATTTGCGTTAATATGGTTTACTCCATACATATCCTTTAACATATTATTTTTTTTTTTTTTTTTTTTTTTTTTTTTTACAAACAAACAAACATATCACACAGCTTATAGGATCTCACATGGCCTGTTCAACGCAAACATTGATTATATACACGTGTCATTGACGATTAATCGTACTGTAACGCGAGAATATACAGTTTACATGGCGATATGTATAGCGATTAAATGATTTACTTTTTCATCAAAGCAAAATGACTTGTTCATCTATTACCTATTCATAATAGTACTTGATCGCAGACTTCAAACAATGATTAATGACATAGTTAACACCTAATTGCCTCTTCCACCACCCATGTCTTCTTCATTCACTCGTACTATAGCACGAGAACATAAGACACACAATGATTAATAATGTTGTTGAATATACCTATTTACATACTAATTTATGCTAATTATACCCCGTGCTATAGCACGGAAACAAAGACTTTTGACAAAAATTAATGACCTCATTAACTCGTGAGCGGACATTTTCAAACCGATATTTCAAAATTTTCGGTCGCGCTATAGCACGACCACAGGGGTGGGGGGGTCATGGGGGTAGCAAAAAGCTCACCATATACTACTCTGCGGAGCAAGGGGTTGGCAGCAGTTTCATCAACTGCTGCCAGGTAAGTGACACCGTTATCGGAGTTGGTAACTTGGTTTAATTCAGTTTAAGGGCTTAATAAATCATTGAAACTTAGCCGCTTCGTTTCGCCTCAGTGACAGTGCCTTCGCCACCACGACGTCCACGTGTTAACGTAAGACCGAACTCGGAACGATCACTCAGTTGGGGTTGTCGAAATTAAGTTTAGAAGTAATTAGAACAACACAACGAGAAGTAATATTAAAGCAGAGTAAAAAGACCCTACTCCCTTTTAAAATATCACATTTGGTGCCGTGAACCTGCGGTCTTTTTACGTGGTTGAGCGACAGGTGGCAAAATGGCGAGCGCACTGCCGCATGCGGCTTGGTGGTTGACACTGGTTGAGGGGTGAAGAAATTGATTCACCAGGGTGTTCACTGAACAGGTGAAGGACTTGAAAGTTTAGACTAGATTTTATCCTTTTGGATCGGGGATTAAGCGAATACTCATTTGGGATAAATTTTAAGACTTTAACCAGTGTTAACGTAACTTTAGTGTTGGCAGGGATCTGTGATTTGTATTTTTGGCAAAGATGGCGGACCTTTCAAAGTTCTAGAATGTTCGACAGGGTGAGGCCGTCACGTGATCGAAATGCCGGTCTCTCATTGGTCGAGGAGTGCGCGTTCCCGCCAAAACTGGTTTTGGGCGGTAATTCTTTGGAAGATGTGGCCCCGGTTTCGAATATATGTGGTGTGACACTGGATGGGATCGTACTCGGTTGAAAAAGGTCTTGTGGTTTCCATTGTGCAGTGAGACACAGGTTGTTTTTTTTTGTGGTTTGGCGGGGCACGGATTCGGTGCCATGGTTTCCCACGCAGGTATAAGCGGTGGATTTTTTTTTTTTTTATCAAGTGGCTGTTCTGAAGCACTGGGTGACATGCTGGATCCATGTAGATCACTTCGGTGACGCAGTCCAGCATCAATCTCCAACTGTGAAGTAGAGGGCGGTTTACGTCACAGCCAGGTTGCCTCAGGTCTTCATGAGCCTGTTGCGCCTGGCGTGATAGAATATTCCGTTTTTTTTAGCCATCTTGAGAGTCGCCGACCACGGTGTGTCCTCACAGGGTAGTTGGCCTGGTACGGGCTGGAAACCAAGACAAATGGGCTGCCTAGCAGGAGTTTTAGGCTGGCAGGGGAGTTACGTCCACAGTGTGTGTTTGTCTCAAGGTATCGCAGGGGGCGGATTTTGGTGAATTTCTATCTGATACGAGTTACCAGTGATTATGTGTGTGGTTCATTGGGATATCTTTAGATACTTTGTTTTAGCTGCTATAGTAAATTTGTGGGCTTTTTCATCATTTTAGGGAGTAAGACTTATTAACTTAGTTTAAACTATGCTTACGGAGTAACATGGGTTAGAAATTATGACCTGTTGATTAAGTTGCTTGGAGTTAAAGGTGTAACACCTGAGGACCTGTGTGTCATGTGTTAGCCTCTCCGGAAGAGAATTTTAGATGAATGAACTGCTATCTCTTAGCATTTGCCATGAAACTTGAATCAATGAAATTTGATTTGCATATAAGGTAATATGCATTACAACTTACGGAGTGATTAATTTTAATAAGTAAAATAATTTAAAAATAAAACATAAAATTCATAAATTAAATTTACTTAAAATGCCTATTTTGGTATTTTTTTCTTAACTATTCATCAATAATACAAAAGGATGCTTGTTGATGAAATGGACATAAGAACTGTTGTATACAGCTTTTAGATTTTAGTAAATACAATTAATGAATTCAATTAAATTGATTTTGTTCTATTTTTTATGGCAAAGACGCATAAAAAAATATTACAGTAGATGCATAGTAAATATTAATACACTCAATATAACTTTATGTTATAAGTGAATCAATATATATAATGCTATTAAATATATTTTATATGTGAAGCAATATAGATCTACATTATAATATTAAATAACGAAGTAAAATTAAATAAAATTCCGGCAAGAAATATGACCTTATAAAAAATAAATATACCTTATAGCTATTACATATTGGTACTTCAAGCACTGCATTACTGGGGATTATTTGTACAGTAAGATATCTTTCATGCATGTCAAATTTCATTTCTTGGATGCTTTTCTGTGATATCAATGTCGAAAGGTAAACGATATACAGCTAGATGTCAGAGACGCCTGTGTGAAAAAGATCATAGTAACTAACCCAGATACTCAGAAAATCATGTTTCTCATTTACTTCAAAGCAAATTCGAGTAGATTCTATGATTAAGGTATACAAAATTGGAAAATGTATAATGAGTTTCGGCTCTTCTCTTTGTTATGGTGCACCTGGTACCAAGAGCCTACTGTAATGATGCAGTAACCGTAATAGTTCATCAGTCTAGCTGGGAAGTCTAGGTCGGTTGCACACGTTTAAAAACCAATAACAATATGCTTGAATGGCCTGGGGGGGGGGGGGCACAGGGGGCACATGCCCCCCCCCCTTTGACTCAATAATAGGCAAAAAAGAGCCACCCCCCTCCTTCGCTGTAAAAAGAGGCATAAGCATGCAGTCGCATAATCGCATAATCAATAAATCAATTCTCTCTGCACAACCTCACCTGCACAACCTCACCCCCCTTTGACACGAAGATGTAAGTTTCTTGCAGCGCCAGGGCCTGGATTGTTGAACTGCCCCCACCCCCACCCCCTGTTGCTTACTCGGTAGTTCCTAAAATAAATATTGCTCCTGTCTGGAGTCCCCAAGCACATAGGAAAGAGGATATCGATATATACAGAAAGAATAAATAAACCCAATTAGGAAGGACCTACGCCAACCGTAAGTGTTTGTATTCACCTTGACGTCAAGGGGACACGGCACTGGGGTGCTGAAGCACTATACGTATAGGGCTCCAGCCCCAGGTTCTGTTTAGCTAGTTAAAGGTAGTCCATTAGACAGGGTTTATCACCAGTAAACAACATTTAAGTTTCCTCGCCGTTTGGGTAATTAATAAAATCTGAGTGAACTGTACCCCTGCCAGTGTTGACGTTAGTTCCTTTGCCTTCTAAATACCGATCAGATCGAACCTGGTAGCTGAGAAGTACGCCTAGTATTTCCCGGCGAAAGCCGGGCACGAAATACTACATTTGGTGCCGATGGAGACGAACCTGGGTTGTCGGAGCCACCCGGAGCCACATGATAAGGCCAGCGTCCGTTTTACGGCGTGGCGCATGGTGGCGGTTACTGCGAGGTCGCAGTCCATTGGGGAAAGGGTGGAGTGTGATATCTCGGCCCAGGCCCTGTGGATAAAACACACCAAGCGCCTCGGGCCAAATGGGAATTTCCCTTTGGCCTAACGTGTAAGGTGTTCGCTCGGGATGCGGAACGTCCCCGATTCGAAACCCGCCTGGGTAGAAAGTTCTAGCCAGGCGGATAGAACTTTCGGCGTCCATTCGGGCCTGGGACCAGAAATACTACACTCCCTCCTTTGGTTAAATTCCTGCATGGATTCTAAATTCTTTTCTTTACTATTTCAGGGACCGGGTGAAAATAAAAGGGTGTCAACAAAATTCAGTCATTCCCTCCAAAAGCAAAGTCCCCTTAAAGCAATATGCTTACATGCGCCATCTTAGATTTTTTACATTTTAGAATCAAGACTAAAGTATCTCAAAATATATGATGCGTATGTTTTTATATCTCTTTGAGTCTGTAAAACAAACATTTCAACATAAAACTCCGCGGTTTATTTTTATCGCGCGCGGACGTGATAGCGAGCCGTGGTCGTCATCACACACAAAATAGCGAACTGCGAACAGGCGCGTATTGATATAAGGCCGGCCACCAACTTCTGCTCCGTTGACCAAAATGCTTCTCTCCGGATAGCCCGCAGGCTTTCAGTATTTAAACTCAAGACAGTGTACTTATTTAACATGGAGAAGAGGTTGGTAACACAAAAAATTACGAAATATATTGCTTTAAATCAGCAAGGCTGACAACAATTTTGCCCAGATGATGAAGAATACGAAAGTTTTAATGTTAACATGGTTTACATACCAATTGCAAGTAAAAATGATGCCTAAAAATTTCAGGCAAACGCCAAATTTTACAGAATAAAAACTACATTTCAAGAAAAGAAATGTTTCAAAGTGTTCAACAATAATGCCTGATCACTTTGATTTATACCAGGACGAAGGATGACAACAATTTTGCCCAGATGATAACGGATACTAACGTTTTAATGTTAACATGGTTTAGATACCAAGTAAAAAAAATGACGCCTAAAAATTTCAGTCATTCCCTGCAAACGCAAAATGTCACAAAATAAAAACTACATTTCAAGGAAATAAATGTTTCAAATTGTTCAACAATAATGCCTGATCACTTTGATTTATACCAGGACGAAGGATGACAGCAATTGGGGCCCGATGATACCGGATATTAAAGTCACTAAAAATACACCAGACGACGCAAAATGGCGAAGATGGCTCAACCCGCTAACTTCACGTATTATCGCAATTTTTTTTCTTTAAACTCATGGTGCCTCGCGAATTTCTCAGATGGCACCGGGATTAAGTTTGATTAATGTTGCATTTAGGCCGGTTAATCTAAAAAACCTTGCGGAAATTTTTTAATAACTACCTAACCGTTATTTCTAGAACATTTAAAACTTTAAACTACGAAAAAATTTCGATTTTACATGAAAATCGCTTGGTATCCAGCGGTTTTACGAACTTCAACGCTTCAACTTCAAACCGGAAAGGGCAGACGACCCCTGGATATTTATTCTAATTGCCGGAATCAGCAAAATGTAGGTGCACCGTCAAATCACAGAAATGGGAACATTCGAGAGGGGTCGATTGCAGCGATCCAGGCGTCTATTGCAGAGGCTACATGTGTCAGAGTGTACGGTTGATGACCACCAATACCTATAGTGCTTGTGTCGATGAGGAAGTGTGTACCAATTGGACTGGATGACCTCATTCATTCAACGGATGCTTGCTGAAGTGCTTGGCGGGACAACACAGAGCGCCAGAAGGGCGCTACTTCTTGCTGATCTTACGGCAGCTTCGGCCCCCTCCACACGAGCGGCGCCCCAGGCACCAGCATCGGCGGCGTCACCGGTATCATAGGTGACCGCGGCTTCATCGGCCGAACTTACGGCAGACATCGGCGGCATCGGCGGCAGCATCGGCGTGCGCGAGAACACGGCGTCGGCATCGGCGTCCGCGACAACGTCCACGACAACATCGGCGTCCGTGACAACGTCCGCAACAACATCGGCGTCCGCGATAGCAGCGGCTGCTACTGCAGCTACGACAGTCACCGGCTGCCCGGATAGCGACGACATCCATGACGACGTCGCTACCTGTGGTCGCTACAGCAGCGGACATCCTGGCTGCTGCGGTGGCCGAAACTGAACTTGGCGTTACCAAGTGGTGGCGTCAATGCCGTGGAGCCTCGGGACGAGGCCCGGGCGCCAGCACGGAATCACTTCGCGGTCGGCCACATCGGTGACCCAGTGACCTCTCTTCGGCCTTGAACGATACAGACTTTGCCGGAAACGGCTATTGTGTGACTTTTTGTTTTGCTCTCAACGCTGATATAGCAATTTGTTTGATGTGTGGTCATTGCTGGTAATTTTCAGGTTATATGACAACATGTTTGCTTTGGGTTTATAATGGTTCAACTTCGCTGTCATAATATTAGTGATTTGGGTTTAGTCGTTCGAGGGCGAACGTTTTAAAGGGAGGGGGAGTGTGGTATCCAAGGTCCAATACTTTTGCGCCATACTGTAGTCTGCGCGCTTGGGTTACTATAGTAACCACAGCGGTAATGTCACCGCTTGGGTTGAGTTTTAAGTCAGTTAGTCAGTCAGCGGCGTTGCGGGAGGACGGGTTTTAGCTAGCCAGCTAGGAGGAATTTCAGTTGGATTCACCGCCCTGCGGAGCAAGGGGTTGGTAGCAGTTTCATCAACTGCTGCCAGGTAAGTGACACCGTTATCGGAGTTGGTAACTTGGTTTAATTCAGTTTAAGGGTTTAATAAATCATTGAAACTTAGCCACTTCGTTTCGCCTCAGTGCCTTCGCCACCACGTGTTAACGTAAGACCGAACTCGGAACGAACACCCAGTTGGGGTTGTCGAAATTAAGTTTAGAAGTAATTAGAACAACACAACGAGAAGTAATATTAAAGCAGAGTAAAGAGACCCTACTACCTAAATTATCACATGTGGACACTTTAACCGAAACGTTTAAATGTATCATGGCCATAGGGCTATAAAGTCTCGTTCGCTTAGACTTCCGGTTTACTCATTTTGGGAACAAACAAACGAAGCACGTGTTTGGACCGAGTTTAGAATCTCTGCGCACACTCGTATCCTGACTATCTGTGACGTAGGCGTGACGACGAATGATCCCCAAATCGTTCGCCGAAATGCACATTTTTGTCAGATACTCCCAGTCAACACACCGAAAGAGCACTCAGAAGCAGAAAGTCCGATCAGGGAAAGGGGAAGGTACCGATCACGGGTACCTCAGTGACATACAGGTAGACCACAAGCACCAACTCTCCCCAGAAGTTGTGACACAGTTTCAAAGGCTTCATGAAGAAATGAGCTCCGTCTTTAATCCGACAATCTCGTGCTATAATGGAGCGGCAGGACAATTTGAAGCAGTGGTCAACATGGCCCAGTGCTTCCACCACAGCGAAAGGGCCGTATGCCGCAATACGCTCTAGATAAATCAGTCCAACTGCAAGAAGAGTTCGACAAATTGGAAGCCATGGGAGTCTTTCGGCGACGAGACTCGCAGTCTTCGAGCCTTCCTGGGAGCATATCGAAACTTGAGTCGCGTTCTTCCACGATGTGCGTCCATCCTGTCTCCCTTAGAACAAGCTGCGGCGGGGTTGCAATCAAAAGACAAAATTAAGTGGACACACGGGCTGGAAACACGCTTCGCAGAGGCTCAGAATGCACTATCCGACAACGCCAGCATCTACCTCCCGAAAACGTCTGACCAGCTATGGATTTCCACGGATGGGTCAGTCAAAAAGAACGGCATCGGAGCAACGCTGTATATCTCCAGGGACCACAGATTACACGTCGCCGGCTTCTTCACGGCAAAACTGAAAAAACAACCGATCAAGTCTCATGGCTTCCATGCGAGGTAAAAGCTCTTGCCATCGCCGCCAGCATCAAGCACTTCGGTGTTTACATTAGACAGTCGGCTCTTCAAACCTGTATGCTAACAGATAGTAAGCCTTGCGTGCAGGCGTTTGGGAAGTTATGCCCCGGCGAATTCTCCAACAGTCCTAGACTCCCTTCATATCTCGCAACGGCATACCACTTTCGAGTGAACATCCCATATTTGTCGGGAAAAGCTAATATACCCTCAGACTTCGCAAGCGGAAACGCTCCCGAATGCGATGAACCTTCATGTCAGATCTGCCGGTTCATACACGAAGCCGAGGAAGCGGTGATCACCAAAGTTACGGTGCAAGACGTGATTT
Source organism: Arenicola marina (assembly GCA_964019135.1). NCBI lineage: Eukaryota > Metazoa > Annelida > Polychaeta > Arenicolidae > Arenicola > Arenicola marina. The sequence continues at coordinate 37,238,247 of OZ025255.1, forward strand.
CCGGAACTACTAAATTACCACTTACCAGTCCAACCACTTGGCGCCAAACGCAATTGGAAAGCCCCGAAATTTGAAGAGTACATGCACATCTCTCCCAAGGAACAAGACCATCCAAAAAGATGACAAACGTTAGAGACATCAAACGTTATTTAAGGTAAGCTACCCATAATAAGCCTCGGCGATTTTGAGCAGACCTCGGTAAACATCGGCAAACATCGGCGGGCTGTAGCCCTGAGATTTTACGCAGTCTTAATGGACAAAGCACGTATAAAACACAGCAAAAGTGGTGACATAGGTAAAATGAATAGAGCATCGTATAATAAGCTTCGGCGATTTAAAAAAGACCTCGGTAAACATCGACAAACATCGGCGGGTGTCAGTGAAAGGGGAATCCCTAACTCGTTACGTCATTCACAGGGGAATCCCCAATTCGTGACGTCATTCACAGGGTATTTCCCCGAGAATGGCTCTTCGTGATAAATTCGGAAAATTCACGAAAAAGGCATAGAGAAAACCCGTAAATAGTTCAGAAAAAATTCGTGTAGATCATAGTTATATCGGAGACCATTTTATATAACTAGATTTATTAAAATGTGAACACAAGGCGTAAATTACTGATAATTGCTGTGACATAAGCTGCGCCAAAAAAATATTTGTGAAATAACATTTTCAAACTTCAGGACGTGTTTTTCGGGAAATTTGCATGGCTACCTATATTTTTCTTTATTTTTATTACAAGAACGATGTTTTTAGAAGTTTTTAAAAGTGGTTTGGTGGCAAGATTTTCATTTTTGGTGAAATTATAGTCAATTTTGTGAAGGTGGTGATTTCGAATTTTGGCAAAAACTGTCCGGATTTTGCATAATTGCAATTTATTATTACCATTCTGTAATTTTTGTGACTACTATTTACATTTTTGAATATCATTCCTGTATATTGCACTAGGTTTAAGCCTCCCAAAGAGCTATTAGTGATGATAATGAATTAATATTGAGCTGAACTGCAACAAAATTGCATATTCGTGGTAGGTGTCAAGTTTTGGTCATTTTGTGAAAAGGGGGTATACTTGGAAAATGGAGAATATTTTTTTAACGGGACGATAAAGTATCCTAAAAAATCACCAGAAGGTGTTAATTGGGAATACTTTCATAAAATAATCACAACTACAGAGTTCTTTTACTTGCTATTATGGGTAGCTTACCCTAAACGTGGCTACTATCGCAAAGGATGGACTCTTAGTCGTTCAACGCAGCGACGCATTCCAATCGACAAGGGAGACGATCATTATACCAAGACAGATCATCGATGGACTATTAACACCCCTTCACATAAGGTTCAATCACGCGAGCCGCCAACAACTTCGCCTCATGACACAGCGGTATTTTTACGCCCTAGACATGGAAAAAGCACTAGAGCGAGTCACGATGTCATGCCACGCATGTGCGTCGCTACTAAAGCTACCGACGTACGTGCAACCACAGTCCTCAATGGAACCACCAGCATCAATCGGAACGTCGTTCGCTGCTGACGTCATCAAAAGATGCCGCCAGTTGATCTGTGTCCTCCGCGAAACAGTGACTTCGTTTACAACAGCATGTATTAACGCAGACGACAAACACGACACGCTTCGAAGCGCCCTCATACGATTATGTGTAGAACTGAGGCCACTCGATGGCCCCCATGCAATCATTCGTGTTGACGCAGCCCCGGGTCTTATGCGTCTAGTCACCGATGAGGAATTGCAGCGGCATCGGATATCGTTAGAAGTGGGCCGGATAATGAACGCGAACAAGAACCCGGTGGCGGAACACGCGGTAGGGGAGTTGGGACGGGAACTACTACTACAGCAACCGAATGGCGAGCCAGTAACGTCTCTCTAACAGTCGCTGTTGCACGTTTGAATACCCGCCTTCGTGTCATTGGAGTGTCGGCTAGAGAACTTTTGATACAACGCGATCAATTCACCGGGGAACAGTTGCCGATATCAGATCTCAATGCAATCCTTGCACAACAGGCGAGACGGCACGAAAACCACACATACAGTGAAGTATCCAAGGCGCCTAGAGGAAAGTTGCCAAATTATGCCAACGTACGAATCGGCGATATCGTGTATTTGAAATGTGACGGAAACAAGTCGCGTGCTCGGGAGAGGTACCTCGTAATCGCTGTGGATGGACAGTGGTGTCAAGTACGCAAATTCACGGGCGGGCAATTACGCCCCACATCATATCGCGTCAAACTTCATGAGTGCTCCCAGGTACCCCCCCCCCCCCCCACCCCCACTAAGAGATGGTAGAGCATGATAGCTCATCAGAGAGTGAAGAGAATCAGTCAAGTCAAGATAACAAGCAGTGCCAGCTGGAGGCAGCGCGTAACATCCCGCCAAAAGTGCCTGTCACCCCGGTGGAAATCGAGTATCCAGAGGAGACCGATCGGGTGTATCCGCCAGGTTCCCTGGATGAAGACACACTGGAGGACCAAGCGAATAGAGACGAAGAATCGGCTCATTCACTCATAGGTTCCGAGATTCAATTGGCAGTTCCTAAACGTAGATCAACCAGGCACAAAGTTGCCATAACCTACCTAAAGGATTATGTCGTGGACTAAATAACGAAAAGAGAAAGTGAGAAACGCCAGGACATTCGATTATACTTTATATTTCGGTAGTTAACGTATTTAAGGTATCACTCTCATAATGCAACCTTATCTTGTCGTGACTCCATAAATCACTGCTGATAAGTTTATGTCTGTGTTTGTTATTGACGAGCGTAATTACATTAACTGGCGTAAGAATATTTAAGAAATATGTCTTCACAAAACGGATAGATGACATATTTTTTATTCGTTTGCGCCATCACCATGACGAATATTTGTTATGACGGGACAATACGACTGAGAAACTACATTTTTTTGCATTTCCTACGAAAATGAGGCATTATGACGTCACACGGATTCCCCCCAGTGACAACGTTGGCGCAACGCTTCAAACTAAAAACTGACAAAAATGAAGAAACTTGGTCTTTTTTGATCCAAAAGTGATACGAAAACATCCAACTGGTATTATATTTACTATGGGGTTTAATGACGCACCCGTGCGTTGTTACTCCATGCACTGCACATTTTTGACAACGGAATGGTTAAGTCGATCACTTAAATGCTCTCGAAAATTTTGTTACCGCGGATGCACGCGAAACTCGCTGTTTGGTGAACTTGCGAAAGCTCGGGTGCAGAGCTAAATTTAGAACGTTATTTTCAGCTTTTGAGTGTTTTGAAGACGGATTTTTCCTTGTGAAATGTCGTCCATCCGTTTTGTGCAGCTATATTTCTTAAGTATTCTTAATCATATCGCTAGGCCTTCCGCAATAGACCCACCCCTCGGCGCCTGGCTTTTGCGCAGCTAGTCTGCCGCAAAGCCCGCTTCTCTAGGGGCACAACGGTGTCAATGTTAAACTCCTTAGACGTTAGTACGTCGGGAAAAGTCGCATGCTCCAACATTTGTTCGCAAAAATATGACTGAAACAATCTAGTGTTGACACATTTTCTTGATGTCAGAAGATAGAACAAGGTATATAGAATACGTAAGCACTATTATTGTACGCGCCCACATTGCCAGGTTTGCCTGGGGGCACTTGCGCCAAGGTGCAGCTCTGATTTGCAGGGTGCAGCTCTGATTTGCAGGGTGCAGCTCTGATTTGCACAGCGCGGCTCTGAAATGCAGGGCGCAACTCTGATTTGCAGGGCTGGGAAAAGTCGTGTGCTCCAACATTTCTTCGCGAAGATATAACCGAAACAACCTAGTGTTGACAGACTTTCTTGAAAATAGATCAAGGTATATAGAATGCGTAAGCATTATGATTGTATGCGCACACATTATGATAAAAGCTACAGTCGATTACCGACTGGCATCTAAAGAACTTTGCATAGACACCGTTGTGCCCCTAGAAAGCGGGCTTGCCTGGTGGCACTTGCGCCAAGGCGCGGCTCTGAAATGCAGGGCGCAGCTCTGATTTGCAGGGTGCAGCACTGGTTTGCAGGGCGCGCAGCTCTGATTTGCAAGGCCCGGCTCTGATTTGCAAGGCGCAGTTACTTTGTACCTATGGACCACAGTAGGTAAGGTACAAATACCGGTGGTAGCTAGCTGGCATAAATCGAGGCTGTGTGTCGTTGGGCTGTGTGTCGCTGGACTGTGCCGTTGGGCTGTGTGTCGTTGGGCTGTGTGTCGTTGGGCTGTGCGTCGTTGGGGCTGTGTGTCGTTGGGCTGCGTGTCGTTGGGCTGTGTGTCGTTAAGCTGTGTGTCGTTGGGTTGTGTGCCGTTAAGCTGTGTGTCGTTGGGCTGTGTGTCGTTGGGCTGTGTGCCGTTGGGCTGTGTGTCGTTGGGCTGTGTGTCGTTGGGCTGTGTACCGTTGGGCTGTGTGCCGTTGGGCTGTGTGTCGTTGGGCTGTGTGTCGTTGGACTATGTGCCGTTGGGGTGTTTAGTCACGTAAGCGTTGATTATTAATGTGTTAGAAGTAGATGCATACATAAATGTTCTTCTTGGGGTTTTGTTGATGTACATGCTTTTACTGAAGATTTTAATGTATGTGCTGTATCTAAAGATGTTTATGTAATATATACTTTTATTTTAGCCCGTCGTGGGAAGTAGAAGTGTCTCATCCCATGAATATTGACCCGGGAGATCGTGTAGGAATGGGACGAATAAATGAAAAGACCCAAGCCGTTTTAAATGATTCTTCACAACACAATCGTGACCGTTCCTATGTGTTACCATGCAGATATTTGATACTCGGGATGCAGAGATCTGGACAAGAGTATTTTGAACTCATTATAATGGGGAAGAAGAAGTCTAGGACTTGGTTCAGGCAACTGGATCATGTGTTCTACGTATCGCTCCAAACCACCTCGACAGAAAACAGGCATTCGGCGTATTATTTGTGCCTGGAAGTGGACATTTTCCATGTTTAATTGCTCACGAAATGGAGTATTGTGGTAAATGGTAGGGTTGAGCACTACGGGAGTTGAAACGATGGTTCGCTCCAACATGGAAGCACGTGGCCACCATGTGGACTCCAACCTTACTTACTACAATCTTATATTTATTATATTCTTGGGAGAGGGGGCAGGGTACAATGTCGGAAGCTATGCGACACATCGTGGATAATGAGATGTTTATTGAACCATATGCTATTCAAGGAATATTAACATAGTACTAGCCGCCCCGTTCGCAGTAATAAGCGAAAGAAATAACAGTATGACAGTATTTTGTTTTATACGTCAAATAGTAGCAGGCAGAAGGTAGACATTGGGCAGAAATAATATCGATAATTATATTGACATAAATTGAGACCGGGGCATAAATGTTAAGGATATTTAAATCCTGTGCAATTATTGTGCATCCAGTACAGAATATTCAAATTGCGGCTAAAGCACGATAATAAACGATTATCAGTCCAGTAAAACTAATGTAGACCGTTTAACTATACTGTAAAATTGGATCAAAGATCAAATCAATTGAAATAGGCAAGGTTCCCCGGGCAGAGTTCGTTCTCTTGCTACTGATGGGAAGTTGTGGACGCGAGACAGTACGGGATTTGTTTGTTTTGATGACGGTTCGGGCGATAAGGCGTTGGGAGAAATATTATTACTGTTGGCACCAAGCCAGGTAGCCCGCCGCAGGCATGGTCACCATGCGCGATAAGCACCCGAATCACATGCGCGATAAGCACCCGAAAGCGATATTATGCCGCGGGATAAGGTGATAAGCACCCAGCGGTCGTGTTGACACATGCGATAGCTTTGAAACATCTAAGAGCGACGGCTGGAAATTAATAGGTTCAAGGCGGCTGCTGTCGCCAATGGGCTCTTGCATGCCGCGGCATAGTGGGACAGACAGCTTCATATTATTAGTATAGATATCAAACACTGGCCTATAGGTGCCAGTATACGAACAATAATTATGGTTTTTGATTTTTGCGCAAATAACACTTTATTTTTTATGAAAGTCGTATAAAAGAAACGTTTAAAGGAAAAGTCTTTACTTTGAAGTCGAGAATTTCGTAATAAACGAAAGACTTAGAACAAGACTCATATTTATTTATAGCCAAGTTTGATGTTACAAACAGCTAATACGAATGGTTGATACGCTAGCAGAAACAGCGGCACCACCTCTTCCCGCTAGCAGTGACAATACCAGCGGCACCACCTCTACCCGCTAGCAGTGACAATACCAGCGGCACCATCTCTCCCCGCTAGCAGTGACAATACCAGCGGCACCACCTCTTCCCGCGAGCAGTGACAATACCAGTGGCACCACCTCTTCCCGCGATCAGTGACAATACCAGTGGCGCCACCTCTCCCCGCGATCAGTGACAATACCAGCGGCACCACCTCTCCCCGCGAGCAGTGACAATACCAGCGGCACCACCTCTCCCCGCTAGCAATGACAATACCAGCGGCACCACCTCTCCCCGCTAGCAGTAACAAGACCAGCGGCACCACCTCTCCCCGCGATCAGTGACGATACCAGAGGCACCACCTCTCCCCGCGACCAGTGACAATACCAGTGGCACCACTTCTTCCCGCGATCAGTGACAATACCAGCGGCACTACCTCTCCCCTCTAGCATTGACAATACCAGCGGCACCACCTCCCCCCGCTAGCAGTGACAATACCAGCGGCACCACCTCCCCCCGCTAGCAGTGACAATACCAGCGGCACCACCTCTCCTCGCTAGCAGTGACAATACCAGCGGCACCACCTCTCCCCGCGATCAGTGACGATACAAGAGGCACCACCTCTCCCCGCGACCAGTGACAATACCAGCGGCACCACCTCTCCCCGAGAGCAGTGACAATACCAGCGGCACCACCTCTCCACGCCAGCAGTGACAATACCAGCGGCACCACCTCTCCCCGCTAGCAGTGACAATACCAGCGGCACCACCTCTCCTCGCTAGCAGTGACAATACCAGCGGCACCACCTCTCCCCGCTAGCAGTGACAATACCAGCGGCACCACCTCTCCCCGCGATCAGTGACGATACCAGAGGCACCACCTCTCCCCGCGACCAGTGACAATACCAGCGGCACCACCTCTCCCCGTGAGCAGTGACAATACCAGCGGCACCACCTCTCCCCGCCAGCAGTAAAAATACCAGCGGCACCACCTCTTCCCGCGAGCAGTGACAATACCAGCGGCACCACCTCTCCCCACTAGCAGTGACAATACCAGCGGCACCACCTCTTCCCGCGATCAGTGACAATACCAGTGGCACCACCTCTCCCCGCGAGCAGTGACAATACCAGCGGCACCACCTCTCCCCGCGATCAGTGGCAATACCAGCGGCACCACCTCCCCCCGCTAGCAGTGACAATACCAGCGGCACCACCTCTCCCCGCTAGCAGTGACAATACCAGCGACACCACCTCTCCCCGCGATCAGTGACAATACCAGCGGCACTACCTCTCCCCTCTAGCAGTGACAATACCAGCGGCACCACCTCTCCTCGCTAGCAGTGACAATACCAGCGGCACCACCTCTCCCCTCTAGCAGTGACAATACCCGCGGCACCACCTCTCCCCGCTAGCAGTGACAGTACCAGCGGCACCACCTCTCCCCGCGAGCATTGAAAATACCAGCGGCACCACCTCTCCCCGCGAGCAGTGAGAATACCAGCGGCACCACCTCTCCCCGCGAGCAGTGACAATACCAGCGGCACCACCTCTCCCCGAGAGCATTGAAAATACCAGCGGCACCACCTCTCCCAGCGAGCAGTGAGAATACCAGCGGCACCACCTCTCCCCGCGAGCAGTGACAATACCAGCGGCACCACCTCTCCCCGCGAGCATTGAAAATACCAGCGGCACCACCTCTCCCCGCGAGCAGTGACAATACCAGCGGCACGACCTCTCCCCGCAAGCAGTGACAATACCAGCGGCACCACCTCTCTCCGCGAGCAGTGCCAAGACCAGCGGCACCACCTCTCCCCTCTAGCAGTGACTATACCAGCGGCACCACCTCTCCCCGCGAGCAGTGACAATACCAATAGCACCACCTCTCCCCGCGAGCAGTGACAATAGCAGCGGCACCACCTCTCCCCGCGAGCGGTGACAATACCAGCGGCATCACCTCTCCCCGTGAGCAGTGACAATACCAGCGGCACCACCTCTCACCGCGAGCAGTGACAATACCAGCGGCACCACCTCTCACCGCGAACAATGACAATACCAGCGGCACCACCTCTCCCCGGGCGCAGTGACAATACCAGCGGCATCACCTCTCCCCGTGAGCAGTGACAATACCAGCGGCACCACCTCTCCCCGCGAGCAGTGAAAACACCAGCGGTACCACCTCTCCCCGCGAGCAGTGACAACACCAGCGGCACCACCGCAAACATATATTGCCTCTGTGGATCAACCCTCCTAACACAAAGACTTTTCGGAGAATATAACGGACTTTATAGTTGACATCCTGTGCCAATCTACCATCGGGACGTAATGCTGTACAGCTCCAAGGGGTTCCTACAACTGAGGAAAATCAGCTCCTTCTTGCCTTCTTCAGTCAAACCTGGAACCAGAAGCCAGCATTATTTTACATTTATAAATTCAAGGTTCAAAAGTCCGGTATGCGTGACTGAGCGGCTTGACCAGCAGACGGAAGTGCTGTACTTTATTTGGAATTTAATAAGCGAGCATCCCCCTTTACTTGTTGACAATACATCCCCTCTATCGGTCTATCGCTTTACACCTACGAGTCTAAATGTTGGTGATCATTGTAGATACCATGGGCCCAGAGGGCGGAGGGGACATGATTTACCTTCGGGACGCTGAATCCACTTTCTATCTATGTAGTACTGGATACAACTGTGGACTTCCTTCTCGCTGTAGTCTGGCACTTGCACTGGGATATGTGGGTCCATGTTGTCCAGAGCCTGCATGGCAGAATAGTGCACATCAATAGTCTCTTGGATCTCCAACAAGTATTATAAAATCTCTTGTTCTACATGCCTCCAGAAAAATGCGGAGACGAAAAGGTTCTCGATATAGAATTGTAGTTAAATATAATCTGCTTAGCTATGTTCAAATTCCTATTCATAGACCGATTCATTAATTACAATATATAGCCCGAGCGAGGGGCATAGGGCGGCGGCGATACCCAACAGTGGGTAGTATCAGTATGAATGAAAGAATATATAGGGCGGCGGCGATACCCAACAACGAGTAGTATCAGCATGAATGAAGGAATACATAGGGCGGCGGCGATACCCAACAACGGGTAGTATCAGTATGAATGGAGGAATACATAGGGCGGCGGCGATACCCAACAACGAGTAGTATCAGCATGAATGAAGGAATACATAGGGCGGCGGCGATACCGAACAGCGAGTAGTATCAGTATGAATGAAGGAATACATAGGGCGGCGGCGATACCCAACAACGAGTAGTATCAGTATGAATAAAGGAATACATAGGGCGGCGGCGATACCCAACAACGAGTAGTATCAGTATGAATGAAGGAATACATAGGGCAGCGGCGATACCCAACAACAAGTAGTATCAGTATGAATGAAGGAATACATAGGGCAGCGGCGATACCCAACAACGAGTAGTATCAGTATGAATGAAGGAATACATAGGGCGGCGGCGATACCCAACAACGAGTAGTATCAGTATAAATGAAGGAATACATAGGGCGGCGGCGATACCCAACAACGGGTAGTATCAGTATGAATGGAGGAATACATAGGGCGGCGGCGATACCCAACAACGAGTAGTATCAGCATGAATGAAGGAATACATAGGGCGGCGGCGATACCGAACAGCGAGTAGTATCAGTATGAATGAAGGAATACATAGGGCGGCGGCGATACCCAACAACGAGTAGTATCAGTATGAATAAAGGAATACATAGGGCGGCGGCGATACCCAACAACGAGTAGTATCAGTATGAATGAAGGAATACATAGGGCAGCGGCGATACCCAACAACGAGTAGTATCAGTATGAATGAAGGAATACATAGGGCGGCGGCGATACCCAACAACGAGTAGTATCAGCATGAATGAAGGAATACATAGGGCGGCGGCGATACCCAACAACGAGTAGTATCAGTATGAATGAAGGAATACATAGGGCAGCGGCGATACCCAACAACGAGTAGTATCAGCATGAATGAAGGAATACATAGGGCGGCGGCGATACCCAACAGCGAGTAGTATCAGCATGAATGAAGGAATACATAGGGCGGCGGCGATACCGAACAGCGAGTAGTATCAGTATGAATGAAGGAATACATAGGGCGGCGGCGATACCCAACAACGAGTAGTATCAGTATGAATAAAGGAATACATAGGGCGGCGGCGATACCCAACAACGAGTAGTATCAGTATGAATGAAGGAATACATAGGGCAGCGGCGATACCCAACAACGAGTAGTATCAGTATGAATGAAGGAATACATAGGGCGGCGGCGATACCCAACAACGAGTAGTATCAGCATGAATGAAGGAATACATAGGGCGGCGGCGATACCCAACAACGAGTAGTATCAGTATGAATGAAGGAATACATAGGGCGGCGGCGATACCCAACAACGAGTAGTATCAGTATGAATGAAGGAATACATAGGGCGGCGGCGATACCCAACAACGAGTAGTATCAGTATGAATGAAGGAATACATAGGGCGGCGGCGATACCCAACAACGAGTAGTATCAGTATGAATGAAGGAATACATAGGGCGGCGGCGATACCCAACAACGAGTAGTATCAGTATGAATGAAGGAATACATAGGGCGGCGGCGATACCCAACAACGAGTAGTATCAGTATGAATGAAGGAATACATAGGGCGGCGGCGATACCCAACAACGAGTAGTATCAGCATGAATGAAGGAATACATAGGGCGGCGGCGATACCCAACAACGAGTAGTATCAGCATGAATGAAGGAATACATAGGGCGGCGGCGATACCCAACAACGAGTAGTATCAGTATGAATGAAGGAATACATAGGGCGGCGGCGATACCCAACAACGAGTAGTATCAGTATGAATGAAGGAATACATAGGGCGGCGGCGATACCCAACAACGAGTAGTATCAGCATGAATGAAGGAATACATAGGGCGGCGGCGATACCCAACAACGAGTAGTATCAGCATGAATGAAGGAATACATAGGGCGGCGGCGATACCCAACAACGAGTAGTATCAGTATGAATGAAGGAATACATAGGGCGGCGGCGATACCCAACAACGAGTAGTATCAGTATGAATGAAGGAATACATAGGGCGGCGGCGATACCCAACAACGAGTAGTATCAGTATGAATGAAGGAATACATAGGGCGGCGGCGATACCCAACAACGAGTAGTATCAGTATGAATGAAGGAATACATAGGGCGGCGGCGATACCCAACAACGAGTAGTATCAGTATGAATGAAGGAATACATAGGGCGGCGGCGATACCCAACAACGAGTAGTATCAGCATGAATGAAGGAATACATAGGGCGGCAGCGATACCCAACAACGCGTAGTATCAGTATGAATGAAGGAATACATAGGGCGGCGGCGATACCCAACAACGAGTAGTATCAGTATGAATGAAGGAATACATAGGGCGGCGGCGATACCCAACAGCGAGTAGTATCAGTATGAATGAAGGAATACATAGGGCGGCGGCGATACCCAACAACGAGTAGCATCAGTATGAATGAAGGAATACATGGGGCCGCGGCGATACCCAACAACGAGTAGTATCAGTATGAATGAAGGAATACATAGGGCGGTGGCGATACCCAACAACGAGTAGTATCAGTATGAATGAAGGAATACACAGGGCGGCGGCGATACCCAACAACGAGTAGTATCAGTATGAATGAAGGGATACACAGGGCGGCGGCGATACCCAACAACGAGTAGTATCAGTATGAATGAAAGAATACATGGGGCGGGGGCGATACCCAACAACGAGTAGTATCAGTATGAATGGAGGAATACATAGGGCGGCGGCGATACCCAACAACGAGTAGTATCAGTATGAATGAAGGAATACATGGGGCGGCGGCGATACCCAACAACGAGTAGTATCAGTATGAATGAAGGAATACATAGGGTGGCGGCGATACCCAACAGCGAGTAGTATCAGTATGAATGAAGGAATACATGGGGCGGCGGCGATACCCAACAACGAGTAGTATCAGTATGAATGAAGGAATACATAGGGCGGCGGCGATACCCAACAGCGAGTAGTATCAGTATGAATGAAGGAATACATAGGGCGGCGGCGATACCCAACAACGAGTAGCATCAGTATGAATGAAGGAATACATGGGGCCGCGGCGATACCCAACAACGAGTAGTATCAGTATGAATGAAGGAATACATAGGGCGGTGGCGATACCCAACAACGAGTAGTATCAGTATGAATGAAGGAATACACAGGGCGGCGGCGATACCCAACAACGAGTAGTATCAGTATGAATGAAGGGATACACAGGGCGGCGGCGATACCCAACAACGAGTAGTATCAGTATGAATGAAGGAATACATAGGGCGGCGGCGATACCCAACAACGAGTAGTATCAGTATGAATGAAAGAATACATGGGGCGGGGGCGATACCCAACAACGAGTAGTATCAGTATGAATGGAGGAATACATAGGGCGGCGGCGATACCCAACAACGAGTAGTATCAGTATGAATGAAGGAATACATGGGGCGGCGGCGATACCCAACAACGAGTAGTATCAGTATGAATGAAGGAATACATAGGGCGGCGGCGATACCCAACAGCGAGTAGTATCAGTATGAATGGAGGAATACATAGGGCGGCGGCGATACCCAACAACGAGTAGCATCAGTATGAATGAAGGAATATATAGGGCGGCGGCGATACCCAACAACGAGTAGTATCAGTATGAATGAAGGAATACATAGGGCGGCGGCGATACCCAACAACGAGTAGTATCAGTATGAATGAAGGAATACATAGGGCGGCGGCGATACTCAACAACGAGTAGTATCAGTATGAATGAAGGAATACATAGGGCGGCGGCGATACCCAACAACGAGTAGTATCAGTATGAATGAAGGAATACATAGAGCGGCGGCGATACCCAACAACGAGTAGTATCAGTATGAATGAAAGAATACATAGGGCGGCGGCGATACCCAACAACGAGTAGTATCAGTATGAATGAAGGAATACATAGGACGGCGGCGATACCCAACAACGAGTAGTATCAGTATGAATGAAGGAATACATAGGGCGGCGGCGATACCCAACAACGAGTAGTATCAGTGTGAATGAAGGAATATATAGGGCGGCGGCGATACCCAACAACGAGTAGTATCAGTATGAATGGAGGAATAAATAGGGCGGCGGCGATACCCAACAACGAGTAGTATCAGTATGAATGAAGGAATACATAGGGCGGCGGCGATACCCAACAACGAGTAGTATCAGTATGAATGAAGGAATACATAGGGCGGCGGCGATACCCAACAACGAGTAGTATCAGTATGAATGAAGGAATACATAGGGCGGCGGCGATACCCAACAACGAGTAGTATCAGTATGAATGAAGGAATACATAGGGCGGCGGCGATACCCAACAGCGAGTAGTATCAGTATGAATGAAGGAATACATAGGGCGGCGGCGATACCCAACAACGAGTAGTATCAGTATGAATGAAGGGATACACAGGGCGGCGGCGATACCCAACAACGAGTAGTATAAGTATGAATGAAAGAATACATGGGGCGGCGGCGATACCCAACAACGAGTAGTATCAGTATGAATGGAGGAATACATAGGGCGGCGGCGATACCCAACAACGAGTAGTATCAGTATGAATGAAGGAATACATGGGGCGGCGGCGATACCCAACAACGAGTAGTATCAGTATGAATGAAGGAATACATAGGGCGGCGGCGATACCCAACAGCGAGTAGTATCAGTATGAATGGAGGAATACATAGGGCGGCGGCGATACCCAACAACGAGTAGTATCAGTATGAATGAAGGAATACACAGGGCGGCGGCGATACCCAACAACGAGTAGCATCAGTATGAATGGAGGAATACATAGGGCGGCGGCGATACCCAACAACGAGTAGTATCAGTATGAATGAAGGAATACACAGGGCGGCGGCGATACCCAACAACGAGTAGCATCAGTATGAATGGAGGAATACATAGGGCGGCGGCGATACCCAACAACGAGTAGTATCAGTATGAATGAAGGAATACATAGGGCGGCGGCGATACCCAACAACGAGTAGTATCAGTATGAATGAAGGAATACATAGGGCGGCGGCGATACCCAACAACGAGTAGCATCAGTATGAATGAAGGAATACATGGGGCCGCGGCGATACCCAACAACGAGTAGTATCAGTATGAATGAAGGAATACATAGGGCGGTGGCGATACCCAACAACGAGTAGTATCAGTATGAATGAAGGAATACACAGGGCGGCGGCGATACCCAACAACGAGTAGTATCAGTATGAATGAAGGGATACACAGGGCGGCGGCGATACCCAACAACGAGTAGTATCAGTATGAATGAAAGAATACATGGGGCGGGGGCGATACCCAACAACGAGTAGTATCAGTATGAATGGAGGAATACATAGGGCGGCGGCGATACCCAACAACGAGTAGTATCAGTATGAATGAAGGAATACATGGGGCGGCGGCGATACCCAACAACGAGTAGTATCAGTATGAATGAAGGAATACATAGGGTGGCGGCGATACCCAACAGCGAGTAGTATCAGTATGAATGAAGGAATACATGGGGCGGCGGCGATACCCAACAACGAGTAGTATCAGTATGAATGAAGGAATACATAGGGCGGCGGCGATACCCAACAGCGAGTAGTATCAGTATGAATGAAGGAATACATAGGGCGGCGGCGATACCCAACAACGAGTAGCATCAGTATGAATGAAGGAATACATGGGGCCGCGGTGATACCCAACAACGAGTAGTATCAGTATGAATGAAGGAATACATAGGGCGGTGGCGATACCCAACAACGAGTAGTATCAGTATGAATGAAGGAATACACAGGGCGGCGGCGATACCCAACAACGAGTAGTATCAGTATGAATGAAGGGATACACAGGGCGGCGGCGATACTCAACAACGAGTAGTATCAGTATGAATGAAGGAATACATAGGGCGGCGGCGATACCCAACAACGAGTAGTATCAGTATGAATGAAAGAATACATGGGGCGGGGGCGATACCCAACAACGAGTAGTATCAGTATGAATGGAGGAATACATAGGGCGGCGGCGATACCCAACAACGAGTAGTATCAGTATGAATGAAGGAATACATGGGGCGGCGGCGATACCCAACAACGAGTAGTATCAGTATGAATGAAGGAATACATAGGGCGGCGGCGATACCCAACAGCGAGTAGTATCAGTATGAATGGAGGAATACATAGGGCGGCGGCGATACCCAACAACGAGTAGCATCAGTATGAATGAAGGAATATATAGGGCGGCGGCGATACCCAACAACGAGTAGTATCAGTATGAATGAAGGAATACATAGGGCGGCGGCGATACCCAACAACGAGTAGTATCAGTATGAATGAAGGAATACATAGGGCGGCGGCGATACTCAACAACGAGTAGTATCAGTATGAATGAAGGAATACATAGGGCGGCGGCGATACCCAACAACGAGTAGTATCAGTATGAATGAAGGAATACATAGAGCGGCGGCGATACCCAACAACGAGTAGTATCAGTATGAATGAAAGAATACATAGGGCGGCGGCGATACCCAACAACGAGTAGTATCAGTATGAATGAAGGAATACATAGGACGGCGGCGATACCCAACAACGAGTAGTATCAGTATGAATGAAGGAATACATAGGGCGGCGGCGATACCCAACAACGAGTAGTATCAGTGTGAATGAAGGAATATATAGGGCGGCGGCGATACCCAACAACGAGTAGTATCAGTATGAATGGAGGAATAAATAGGGCGGCGGCGATACCCAACAACGAGTAGTATCAGTATGAATGAAGGAATACATAGGGCGGCGGCGATACCCAACAACGAGTAGTATCAGTATGAATGAAGGAATACATAGGGCGGCGGCGATACCCAACAACGAGTAGTATCAGTATGAATGAAGGAATACATAGGGCGGCGGCGATACCCAACAACGAGTAGTATCAGTATGAATGAAGGAATACATAGGGCGGCGGCGATACCCAACAGCGAGTAGTATCAGTATGAATGAAGGAATACATAGGGCGGCGGCGATACCCAACAACGAGTAGTATCAGTATGAATGAAGGGATACACAGGGCGGCGGCGATACCCAACAACGAGTAGTATAAGTATGAATGAAAGAATACATGGGGCGGCGGCGATACCCAACAACGAGTAGTATCAGTATGAATGGAGGAATACATAGGGCGGCGGCGATACCCAACAACGAGTAGTATCAGTATGAATGAAGGAATACATGGGGCGGCGGCGATACCCAACAACGAGTAGTATCAGTATGAATGAAGGAATACATAGGGCGGCGGCGATACCCAACAGCGAGTAGTATCAGTATGAATGGAGGAATACATAGGGCGGCGGCGATACCCAACAACGAGTAGTATCAGTATGAATGAAGGAATACACAGGGCGGCGGCGATACCCAACAACGAGTAGCATCAGTATGAATGGAGGAATACATAGGGCGGCGGCGATACCCAACAACGAGTAGTATCAGTATGAATGAAGGAATACACAGGGCGGCGGCGATACCCAACAACGAGTAGCATCAGTATGAATGGAGGAATACATAGGGCGGCGGCGATACCCAACAACGAGTAGTATCAGTATGAATGAAGGAATACATAGGGCGGCGGCGATACCCAACAACGAGTAGTATCAGTATGAATGAAAGAATACATAGGGCGGCGGCGATACCCAACAGCGAGTAGTATCAGTATGAATGAAGGAATACATAGGGCGGCGGCGATACCCAACAACGAGTAGTATCAGTATGAATAAAGGAATACATAGGGCGGCGGCGATACCCAACAGCGAGTAGTATCAGTATGAATGAAGGAATACATAGGGCGGCGGCGATACGCAACAACGAGTAGTATCAGTATGAATGAAGGAATACATAGGGCGGCGGCGATACCCAACAACGAGTAGTATCAGTATGAATGAAGGAATACATAGGGCGGCGGCGATACCCAACAACGAGTAGTATCAGTATGAATGAAGGAATACATAGGGCGGCGGCGATACCCAACAACGAGTAGTATCAGTATGAATGGAGGAATACATAGGGCGGCGGCGATACCCAACAACGAGTAGTATCAGTATGAATGAAGGAATACATAGGGCGGCGGCGGCGATACCCAACAACGAGTAGTATCAGTATGAATAAAGGAATACATAAGGCGGCGGCGATACTCAACAACGAGTAGTATCAGTATGAATGAAGGAATACATAGGGCAGCGGCGATACGCAACAACGAGTAGTATCAGTATGAATGAAGGAATACATAGGGCGGCGGCGATACCCAACAACGAGTAGCATCAGTATGAATGAAGGAATACATAGGGCGGCGGCGATACCCAACAACGAGTAGTATCAGTATGAATGAAGGAATACACAGGGCGGCGGCGATACCCAACAACGAGTAGCATCAGTATGAATGAAAGAAGACATAGGGCGGCGGCGATACCCAACAAGGAGTAGTATCAGTATGAATGAAGGAATACATAAGGCGGCGGCGATACTCAACAACGAGTAGTATCAGTATGAATGAAGGAATACATAGGGCAGCGGCGATACGCAACAACGAGTAGTATCAGTATGAATGAAGGAATACATAGGGCGGCGGCGATACCCAACAACGAGTAGCATCAGTATGAATGAAGGAATACATAGGGCGGCGGCGATACCCAACAGCGAGTAGTATCAGTATGAATGAAGGAATACACAGGGCGGCGGCGATACCCAACAACGAGTAGCATCAGTATGAATGAAGGAATACATAGGGCGGCGGCGATACCCAACAGCGAGTAGTATCAGTATGAATGAAGGAATACATAGGGCGGCGGCGATACCCAACAGCGAGTAGTATCAGTATGAATGAAGGAATACACAGGGCGGCGGCGATACCCAACAACGAGTAGCATCAGTATGAATGAAGGAATACATAGGGCGGCGGCGATACCCAACAGCGAGTAGTATCCGTATGAATGAAGGAATACATAGGGCGGCGGCGATACCCAACAGCGAGTAGTATCAGTATGAATGAAGGAATACACAGGGCGGCGGCGATACCCAACAACGAGTAGCATCAGTATGAATGAAGGAATACATAGGACGGCGGCGATACCCAACAACGAGTAGTATCAGTATGAATGAAGGAATACATAGGACGGCGGCGATACCCAACAACGAGTAGTATCAGTATGAATGAAGGAATACATAGGGCGGCGGCGATACCCAACAACGAGTAGTATCAGTATGAATGAAGGAATACATAGGACGGCGGCGATACCCAACAACGAGTAGTATCAGTATGAATGGAGGAATACATAGGGCAGCGGCGATACCCAACAGCGAGTAGTGTCAGTATGAATGAAGGGATACATAGGACGGCGGCGATACCCAACAACGAGTAGTATCAGTATGAATGAAGGAATACATAGGGCGGCGGCGATACCCAACAACGAGTAGTATCAGTATGAATGAAGGAATACAGAGAGCGGCGGCAATACCCAACAACGAGTAGTATCAGTATGAATGAAGGAATACATAGGGCGGCGGCGCTACCCAACAACGAGTAGCATCAGTATGAATGGAGGAATACATAGGGCGGCGGCGATACCCAACAACGAGTAGTATCAGTATGAATGAAGGAATACATAGGGCGGCGGCGATACCCAACAACGAGTAGTATCAGTATGAATGAATGAATACATAGGGCGGCGGCGATACCCAACAGCGAGTAGTATCAGTATGAATGAAGGAATACATAGGGCGGCGGCAATACCCAACAACGAGTAGCATCAGTATGAATGGAGGAATACATAGGGCGGCGGCGATACCCAACAACGAGTAGTATCAGTATGAATGAAGGAATACACAGGGCGGCGGCGATACCCAACAACGAGTAGCATCAGTATGAATGAAAGAATACATAGGGCGGCGGCGATACCCAACAACGAGTAGTATCAGTATGAATGAATGAATACACAGGGCGGCGGCGATACCCAACAACGAGTAGTATCAGTATGAATGAAGGAATACAGAGGGCGGCGGCGATACCCAACAACGAGTAGTATCAGTATGAATGAAGGCATACATAGGGCGGCGGCGATACCCAACAACGAGTAGTATCAGTATGAATAAAGGAATACATAGGGCGGCGGCGATACCCAACAACGAGTAGTATCAGTATGAATGAAGGAATACACCGGGCGGCGGCGATACCCAACAACGAGTAGTATCAGTATGAATGAAGGAATACATAGGGCGGCGGCGATACCCAACAACGAGTAGTATCAGTATGAATGAAGGAATACATAGGGCGGCGGCGGCGATACCCAACAACGAGTAGTACCAATGTGAATGAAGGAATACATAGGGCGGCGGCGATACCCAAAAACGAGTAGTATCAGTATGAATGAAGTAATACATAGGGCGGCGGCATGGGGAGGAGGGTGAACCGCGGTGAGCGGTGGGTGGAGGGCGGTCTTACATAGTCACATGCGGACTTACCTCATTCTCCAGTGCCGAGCGTGGCAGAATCTGCCCTCTCCTCTCGGCAACGCCCTGCGTGTCCACAGTGCCGACCACAGCTCCACCACTCTGTAACAGAACATGGATGCATACATCCTCTGCCGTCCGCCAGGCATCAATAAAATAAAGGCATCCTTGCCCGGTAGATGTGTGCAACGATTCCAGGCATCCAGCAGCCAAATGGCTGCTCCAGGCCGTACGCAGGCATGTTCTCAATAACAGTTGCCTGGCGGACCCCATTGGCCAGGTGAACGGACTTGACCAGCATCGCACACTTCCGGAGATAAATGTCATCTGATGGGCAAGGATGGGTCTGGCCCAATATGTATTTGTGGCGGCGGTCGCCGTGAGGGCTTTCCTCTTCAAGCATTACCTGGTGCCAAAGATAGTACGACTGGTCTGGATACGACACTGTGTGCATGTATGATGTACACAACTATACAGTCAACGACGTCTACGTTACGATACAACAATTGCCGTTAACCCAATGCGTTATCCGTGGCGATGAGAATTTCGACTCACTCGCAGAAAGATCCCTAGATAAACTGAATAAAGTATACACTCTCTTACCCAGTTGTTATTCACCATTTTCCTCAGGCTGTAGAAGAAGGACAAGTCCTCCGGTTTGTACTGCAATGCAGCGGCAACAATCATATTGTAGACTTAAGCATTAATTGTGGACATAGTCAATGAGTGAATGTCATTTTACTACCACACAACGTGATGAGCCGTTCAATATTACGACAGACGAAGCTAATCCAATGGCAGTAAACTGAATATTTTGAAAAGCTTTACAAAAAATACAACAAAGTACGGTACTCTAAAGAATAGTCCGCTTAAGTCAAAACTGTAATATAATTATAATAGAAATAATATTTCAGGTAAATAATAGTGCTGGGTACCTTATATCGACCGTCATCTTTTCTCTTGTACACTGTGGGATCCCAAAGGGCATTAATGGCATCGATAGCCACCAAAGTCTTCAGCCTAGAAGTAATAAAAACATAAAGGATAAAAGCCAGGATGTTTTGACAGATCAAGGCAGGCTGATTGCACCGACATATTGTATTACATAATGATGTGTGTGGAACTACAATATAACAATATTAATAATTAACTCTAATGCTAATTTTCCTATTTCACACTCTTAACGATTTATACAGATATGGCTAACATAAGTCTTCTATATGAGTGGGAGAGAGGTACAGAGAGCGCTACCATAAAAAAACTTCAATGTTAGGAGGGGGCTGATGTAATTAATTAAGTTACAAAAGCTACAAGCGTTGGTTGGGAAGGACTTACTTGCCCTGTGCAGAGTGTTCTCTCGCCTCTTTCAGAATAGCTCCCATGACGTCACATGAATATTTGGCTCTCGTCAGGCCCTAAAAGCATGGTACGAGTGCCGCACTTCTTTTACTACGAATTTTGTTTATTTACATAGCAAGATATATTTTTCTTAATACAAAATTATATTTATTAACTAACTTACAAGCACCGGAACATTTTAAGCTCCGTATTTCGAGTCTTAAAACTTGAGGATAAATATCACAAATGCCAATTGTTGGCTTGCTTCGACTGGAATGATTAGACAAACAATGACATTTGACGTCACACAAAACGAGAAGCGACCGAAGGTTAGAGCTGCTGCTTACATATTCGACCAGGTCTATCCAGGGAGTGCCCACTTCACACGCCTCCCGTTTGCTCCACGTGTACTTGTTCTGCACCCGGAGCTGTGTAACGAAACGTCTTCCGTATAACTCATTGCAAACAACACACATGTATGGCAAGACTCAACTTGTGGTCATCTTGCCAAAGATATAACTGCATTACGTCAGTCATATGTGCAATATTAAAGTTACTCATACAGCAATATGTTCCCTCTACGTTTCTCTTTGTGCAGACTTACCATTCACACAGTCAGATAATGTGTCCCAAGACATTTCCCCAAAAGACTGATATGTAGGTGGAAAATTGCTGTAGGAGCATCTTTAAATTGCCGGTCTCCAAACGTATTGACGTATGTTTTTCCTTTACACTTAAAATAAACTTCATAGTAATGATCTATTCATAATTACTTTAATCATGCAAAGCCGCAGATTTTCTGACATGGCTGTCAGTAAAATATAAGTAATTTTATAGAGTGGAAGCAAACAAAAGTGGCCATGTTCGCTGCTGCTGCTGCGTGCCGTAACTCACATCGAGCGAGGTGAGGAGGTGTTCGTTGGTCTGTCTGAAGTAGTTGAGCCACTCCGCCGCCTCCACGGGACAATCCACGCGATCTGGGTTGTGGCTGCTCACCTGTAGCTCCTTGATGTACTTACTGTAGAGCGAGGCTAAACACAGAAACACTTATAGTCCATCTTCCACGTTGTGAATTGGCTACAGCAGTAAAGGTAGCGTGAAAATATAGCGAAGTCTCTGAAGTAGTTGTTACAGTCTTAAGACATTTTGGGAAGGGACCAATTATTTACTTAGTCGTCCCTTTCTTCAGCTGCAATCTTACTGCAACAAGTACTTTGGATAATTCAGTAAATGCTACTTTAAAAAAATGACCACTGAAAATAGTAACAAATAAGGTAGGTGAAATACTCAAAAATCATCCGTGTTATATATAGCATCACTTTAATATAGTGCATCTATAACGCATCGTATGCTTACCCCAAGGTACGTGGATGACCAACCATCCCTTTCGGCCGCAGAAGTGCATGATATGAGCCAAACTAGAGGATTTACCTGCACCAAGTCGCCCATCTGTGTGAGTTAAGCAAACTGTCCAAATTTGCACTATTTATTGACAGTCATTTACCGCTGCCAGAAATTCAGACAACAATAGAATCTTAATAGGTCAATGTAAATATGGGTTGCACAATAATACTTTGTCAGTGCAATTTTTCAATTCCAGTTACTGTAACAACCTGTAATTCATTGACTTCCATTGGCCAACAGGACAATTAAGACAACATGGACCACTCCTTAACTTGGCGGAATTGTGGAATCCAAAGCGCAAAGGATACAAAGAAGGTATCTGATGACTGGTAATGAGAAGTCTGACGCGTTGAGACAGTTGAATATCTCCAAACATGGCTGCCTTATCATGAGGCAGTTCTCATTGAATGCCTTCACCTGACAACATAAAACAAAGTTATTAATTATTAACATAAACATCACTTGATCAAAACGGACGTTTCCAAGACATTACAACAGCCAGGGATGGAACAACTCCATAGATATTAAACCTGGTTGCCAAACTATTTACGCACTTTCTTGGTTAGTCTGGATAGCAGATGTGTCTGCGATTATTGTTATGGAGAAGTTCTACAGGCAATATGCAGATAAGACTATCAGTCTGGCGGGCGTTCAATTGATTTTGTTATTATTACAAGCTACCAGGTATTCGCCAGGAGCCTAGTTGCGTTCTTTACCTATATTAGGTTTTAGGAGGTCAAGCCAGACATATGAAGCGCACAACCACATAGGCCATCAGAGAGCTCCCAGAGTGATGAATAAATACAAATATTTATATAGGTTGGCTGCGTTAATTGATACACTAAATATGCTTGAAACTGTGAGAAAAACAGAACGATAGCACAAAAAACATTCTGCTGTACCTGCTTGTAAAACCTTGGATGCAGACCTTTGGAAAACCATTTCTGGAAATCCTCTTCAGACACTGAATAAAATAACCCTTCATGGTGCATGGTGTGGTTCTCCTTAAAGAAGAAAGGAACAATAACGTATATATACATAAATTTCTAAACATACAACACAATTTATTTTCATTTTGCAGTACATGTAGTTGGATAACATATCTAATATTACATTCACACATTATATTACAATCAAATCAAGATCTAGTACTTTCAATTTGCAAGTAAACAATGGCATAATTGTGGGAATTGCAAACTTGAGGAAAGATTTAATAACCAAGAAAAGAGGTTCTGATTCTTACAGTTTAACTTTATATTATCTGTATGTACATATGCAAGAATATCTATTACATTTTATGTTAGGCATAAGAGCTAAATTATAGGTTTAGCACATCATACATAACATAGTCAAAATATCTATAGAACAAGCTTCATCATGCAAAGAGAATGAAGAAATCTAGGAATATAGACTACTGGCACATTACCGCTATATTCAATTTTATGACATAAAATGGAAATCAGTTTACTGGATTATGCTCTGTTGTACGACATAATGAGGTCTTGTGAGATGGTGTATCTTTTTCTTCTATAGCCCGCTTGAATTCATCAGCCAGTGAAGAGATAGACCTCCCTGTTGGTACTTCAGTTGGGTAAATACGGCATGATTCTGAAAATGAAAAAGATTAGGCCAAGATGTTGCAGGAAAATTTAATTGGGTTAGATGAAACATGCCACAGATGTGTGTGCCAGGGGCAAACCAATGACCTGTTAAACTGCAACCTGGTCTGCTTACCAATAAAGTTAGCAAGCCTACCCCTGATGTTTTGGGTATCTAGTGTATGTAGAAAAGCTGCCAGCCTGGCCTCAGACTTCAGCAGACTTCTGCGTTTTATTAATAGCGAGCTCTAGCGAGCTATTATGGTAACGTATACAAAAAAAAAAAAAAAAAAAAAAAAAAAAAAAAGAAAAAAAAAAAAAAAAAAAATATATATATATATATATGTTTGGCTTGCCATACATTGCCATACTATACGATTAAAAAAACGTCAAGGTTACACACCAATAAAAACCATCCCAAGGTTAAGTAATGCAAAAACCCAAATTTTCAACCCCCTGCTAGAAAAAAATCGGTAACCATGTTTGACTATATGGGCCATAGGAAATTATGGAGAAACTTTCCAACTTTATTTTAACAACAAACAGAACATATGTTCACGTGCGATATTTTTAGCTACAGCCCATAGTATGACACCCCCTCTAGCGCGACCCGCCGAAAATTAAACACCCATCGAATCAGCATGTGATGAGGTCGACCGAACCACGCACCCGTAACGTCCGCAAACATGATTAAATACGCCACAGATTAATGCAACAGGCAGTAATCTGGCCAAACATTAGTAAAAGAAACAATATATACAAAGAAAGAAGTAACCAGTAACCATATAACCCTGATATACGATCACATTTTAGGCACTACTTGACGGTATATACATTTCTACGCACGACCTATTGGTGTGTAACCTTAAGCAGATGACATTTTCATCTTCCTTCATCTTCAACAGATACCCCGAACAGAAGGCACAATTTCCATATAAAGTACACAATTTGGTCAAGCCATATACAAAAATGACGAAACAATAACAGTGTGAAATCCATATGTATAACACTTACAGGTCCTCTTTCGGTCGATCTACCCACGGCTTAATTATAACCGTGAGACTGTTCTATGCTTTGACCTGCCCCCCCCCCCCCCCCCACCACCCTGACGAAATCGTCACCTTCCGCCCCTTTGGCGAAATCTTGGAGCCACATTTGTGGTTAGATAAACGATAGTTTGGTCTATTAAGGCCTTGCAGACGACAGGGTGGTACCAACAGTCAACAAATGGAACAGACAGATGAAACCTTCCCAGTATGGCCGCTAGATGGCGCCACTGCAGATAAGATTTGCGATGTTTTAAGGAGGTTCCCGGCATCACTGTGGGGCCATCTGGTGGACTATGCCGCTGCGATCTGGCGATAAGCTGGTACCGCCGCTCATACTCATACTTGTAAGTGAGCGAGCGAGCGAAGTTGGGCCGCGGAACCAGGCTAATCTGGCGAATGCTCTATTACCCGCAGCGTGCCATCGTTTATTTCTTGTTTATGTAACAAAGTCGCGAAACTGATGCGCTGTAAAGGGAAATTGATAGGCAAACGCAAGTCCAAGCAAACTAAAGAACGTATTGGGATGTATAAATATATCTTTGAACGAACTGACAATAGAAAAAAAAGAGATATTCGACCATAGGTCGAGGACGAAAATCCATAAGTACATTTGGAAGCTGTAATAATGGCGACGTTACGAGTCGTCAGGGCCAATTTTGGCTAAAGGACCTTATAGGTGCAATTTGGGCTAAATGCTGCCTTCGACAGGCAGTGTGGCACTGTAGGCGGAGCTTAAATGGACATCCAGTTTGAAGCCAAGAGCGCTTCTCTTGAAGCAATATTAACGGTACTTTCGTACCTTTTATTTATTATGTCTTCGTGACTTCACGAACTTCATTTGACGATCACGACAATATTCGCGATGGCTTCTATTTTGTTAAATATACCTACTTACGAAATCATGGGTGAACTCATGAACTTATGAGTGATGGTAGCTATTGCCAAATTAGCTGAAAATCAAGCAGGCCCAAACTTTCGTAGGAGCACGTAAGCTATGACGTTGACGCACACTTAGCCCCCTCGCCATAAGGTGTCTCTGAAGATGACGTGTTTAAGTGAACATGAAATTTTGTTCTCAAGAGCGATTGCTTGACTTATTATGAATGGCGCTACGAATTTAACGTTTTATCTAATAATACCTCATCGTGACGTGACATGACGTCATTTGACGTTCGCAAAAATGCTCAAGATGGCTTTTATTATTTTAATATGCCTACTTATCAACTCGGGTTGTGACAGCTATTGCCAAAGTGGCTGAAAATAAAGCAAACCAAACATTTCGTAGGAGCACGTTAGCTATGACGTCATTTTTGACGCATACTTATCCCCTGCGCCAAAACAGTTACACACGGCACAAACTGTCCCTGAACACGACCTGCAACGTCAAGCGACCCGAAGGTCGCCATACCTTATAATAGCTGAGTAATAGCTTACGTAAGACGTGTGACGTCATGACGTCATAGTGACGTTATGACGTGACGCACGATAACGTCCAAGTGGCAATACGCCAAGGTTTACTGCCACAACTTATTCGATTAAAGAGCTAGGCGCTAGAAAGAATAGTCCTTCAGCTATGGCTTGACGAAATGGCCAAAAGTTGCATTAGTTCATCATTGCGGAGACACGGAGACCTAGGTCAAGAACAAAGAGCACTGCAGGCGAAGTGATATAGCAACTCATTTATTTCTTTTACTAGTTCTCTGAAGATCAATAGTTCCTACCATTTGGCGTAAGGATCACAGCTCTGGCATGTTTTTCTTAATTTTGACGTTGTTTTTAAGATAGACACAATCTCTATTCACTCATCATTGGTGGCCCCGCAAAGGTGTCGTCCCACTTTGAAGCGCTCTAGCGCCATAACTGAGCAACATTCGCCTGATTGAAGCATTAAGTGATCTGTAGATGCTTATTGGCAACTAGTTGGCGAAAAGTTTGCAATTTTAGCATTTTTATCTGATTTTTGACGATTTTTCTTTCAATGGCAAGAATCTGTATGTTTATCATTAGGCCAGTGGCTTCGTTGCCATGGAAACAAAAAATAATACAGAGATCGCCGTGTTTTTCTTATAACTTGCTTTAAGGTGATATTACCTCACTGTGTGGTGAAGGAGACTGAAATAGATTGAGCGAAATTAGGTCATATTCACTCAAGTTAATTTTTCCCCATAGGATCCCATGTTAAACGATTTTGACTATATACCAAAAAGTAATATGACTATGGAACCATGTGAATAGATTATGACTCAGCTTAGTATTATCCATCCACAGCTGCAAGCATTGAGTGATGGCTTGAATAGGACGCCTGTGGGAGCCTCTGCTAACACCAAAAAGCCGTATCTTTCACCATTGGCCAAATATCAAAATAATCGTGTGACGTCACTATTTGATCCAATCGCATGCGGTAAGCACTTAGGCTACTATATATCATGTTTAACCAAGGAAAAAATCCCAGTGTGCCTTGATGGAGGCACTTGTGAAATACACGACAAAACAGTTTTCCCAGCCTGAAGATACAGCGCTTTAACATGGGAAGTCCCATAGAGAAATGCCGTCGGCCCTGGAACCGGAAGTAAGATAGGAACATATTGTTTTTAGCTTGCAGCTATACGAGAAACTACGTTTTCTACAATATGATGCTACTTTCTCATTTTTAGGATTTTTTTCTGATTTTTGACGATTTTTTTTAAGTACCAAAAGTGACGTCATCGTGACGTCACGTGACGCATCAGAAAACTCTAAGATTCGACACAACTCATCTCAATTCACATTTCTATGGCATATTAGAACATCATAGCAATAGCTTGATGGCAAATGTGCCCAAAAGCGAGAAAACTGACAGAGGTCATTTAGTGCGTTTTCCGCAAAACTTATTACCTCATTTTACTCGAAAATGAGTATTACGCATCAAAAAGTGAACAATACCCGAAAATTGCGCCTTGAATGCTAGCACATCTTAAAACTGACCAGAGATCTGTAGCGTCAATATTAACGGAGATATAAGCGTTTTTAGTTATTTTTTCAAAAAATCGCTGTGACCTTGACCTTTGACCTTTTGATCTGCGTGACAAATATGTTGTAGCCCTATTACGTAGCTATTACGTACTGAAGACTGTGAACCGATGCATGCAATTGTTAGGCCATAAGAAGACTTCCCGTTTTTGCGTGAAGAAGACCCATATATTTTTTTCTCTTATTTTAACCAACAAGAATCAGGCTTGTTACAGACAAATTTTATTAACTTTGTCTGAGCCGTTTTTTTTTCTGTTGAATATTTTGTGTCGAAATTCAAAAATTCTCCATTGACAGCCATTATAAAATTAGGAATGTTGGTGTTTTAGGCCACTTTTGTGCACATACAGGCTAAATTGGGCCAAGGAACCTCCCGAGACGATGAAGGATGAAGGAATGAAACATGCCCCAGATTAGGTGCCCGAGCCCGGATTCGAACCCAGGACCTACTGATCCACGGTCTAGTGCGCTAACCACTACACCAGGGAGGCCCCCTTATAAAATTAGATGTGACCCCCTACCTATTCAATGTCATTTTGACAGAAAAGTAGGTAGAAGACATATCTTTTTTATGTTATTTTATCGTTTTAGATACACATTACTACAAGTTGAAAAATTGTCAAGACGTTTGTCTGAAAAAAATGTAATCTATGCATCTACCTTAATGGGTTTTTTGTCCAAGAAGGCAAAGAACACATTGAAGTTGGTATTTTGATATAAAACCATCTAACTTAATTGACAGCTTTGGCTAATTTTGATCTTGAACTAAAGTCTGCATGTTTACCTGTTTTAGCCATAGATTAGGCCTAGCCTGAATCAGTGAATGTTCAGACGGTACAGTCTTGACACTTGTTCTTGTGACTGTAACAGTAAGCATCAGACTGTCAAACTGTAACGTCTGAACATTCAGGCTGGCCATAGATATCATATGGATATGGTCAGGGAGACAGGAATGCAATCAATCTGGACTGGTTGAAAGAACAAGCATAGCTGTGGTCAACACCAGTGTCAGTGACCCTGACAGAAGTAAGCCTATTGCTATTTGGAATGCAGGTTTTACTTTGATGATTTGGAATCATGTTTAGACCGAGTTATTTTGGGCCAATTGGGGCCTTTGGTTTGAAACCACTGTCTGTCACTGTAAAACTAAAAAGTAGGTAGGGTAAACACTAAATTTTCCATATGACATCAAATTTCAGCTGCAGTTTTTGCCTTTTTAAATATAACAATTTAATTCTGGTCTCTATTATGATTCCAAACCTATATTTTAGATGCCTCCACCCATGAAATATATATAGCTCTAATTTGAAGAGTTTATTTGAGACAAATTAAATAGGATTTTAAACAAAAACTGTAAATATTTTATCACCGGTATATATTGTTCATAAGCTTAGATCTATACAATTTCCTAACATTTGACACCTTTTGCCTAATTCTGACACATATCTCTAGGACATCAAAATTTTAGCTGCAGTTTTTGCCTTTTTAAATATAACAATTTAATTCTGGTTTCTAGATTCCAAACCTATATTTCAAATGCCTCCACCCCTGAAATATATAATGTGAAGAGTTTAATTGAGAAAAATTCAACAGGAGTTTAAACCAAAGCTGTAAATATTTTAAGAATATTTTATTATATATTGTTCACATGACTTACTATTTCCTATTTTTGACACATTTTGCCTACTTTTGACACCCCAGGATAATTCAGATTTATTCACAACCATATCACTCATCTATGATTTGAAAAAATAGCTGTTTTTCAGTGCTTTTTTTGTTAATTTTCAAATGATTTTAATCTATATAACTTATTTAAATTAATGCCATTATTACGATTTTTAATCAAATGCAGAATGTATATATTTTATTCCTCTTAAAGCAACATTTTAAGTTTAAAATTGTCCCAATACAATAATTTTCAATGTCAAATGTCAAAAACTGGTTTCCCTGCCAGACAAATATTGATCTAGATTACCATCACAAAACAATATACGACATACAAATATTTTCATATCCAGTCTATTTGGGCATGAAAATTAAACATATCACTGGCTATTTTATGACAAAAATAGCTAGGATATCAACAGTTTAACAAATACTGAATGAAATCCCTTTTCCCGAAACTAAACCGCCCCTCTTAAAATGTCAAGCTTTGAGTATATTCACACAAAAATGGTTGTACCGGTAATTTGTATTTCAACATCCCCTTGCTGACAAATAATTAAAATATTAATCAAAAAGGCAACAATTATTCAATAAAAAGTTTAATAAAAAAGGCAACAATTATTGAATTAAAAGTTGAATAAAAAAGGCCACAATTACTGAAACAACGGTTTTAGTAGCTCATATTGATAAGCAACACAAATGTGTACCATTTTGAGGATCAGAAAACTGTCTGGACTACTCCTACTCAAGCAGTATTACTTTCAAATAGAGATACCAAGTATACACAATAAACAGGGTTTAGCATGTAAAAGTGTCTACCGGTAAATAGGCAACTAACATATGGTCAGTTTACTTCATTTTACTTATACACTGGTGCGACTTATCTATGGCTCAAGTCTAATAATTTCTCAAAATCGGTGGGTGTGACTTATACACTGGAAATTTGGTAACATATGCCCAGTTTACTTATCTTTTTTTATCTTTACTTTCTAAAAACATTTTTTGCGATACCAGTATTACATTGGTAGCAAATTGTATAGATCTAGGATGATAGAAGAAGATGGATGATGATAAAACATACATTGTACTTCTGACATGTGGTGAGATTTCAAGAAACTTACTCGTGGTGTATTTAGCAACGGTTCAGTATATGTTCTCATGGACAGGTCACAACCGCATAAAGCATGCTATAAAACATGTTATAGATTGCTAGAATGGTAGAAGAAGAAAGATGATGATAAAACATACTTCTGACATGGTGTGAGTGTTCAAGAAGCTTACTCATGGTGTATTTAGCAATTGTTCAGTATCTGTTCTCATGGATAGGTCACAACAGGCAATGAAAATATGTTTTTCATTAAGGAGTTACCTCCGAAAATAGTTTTAATAGAAATGATATAGATCTACTAAAGTCCTTCTAATATAAATAGAAATATTTATGGACATGTTGTCATCAATTTTTTTTTGGCCATATTGGGGCACTTTCTGTGAAAGGGTGTAGCTTAATTGTTATGAATATATACCTGGTACATAGATAGGTATAGATTGCTATAAATCTATGACCAGCTTTAAACTTGATTTAAAAATATCTCATCAACCTATATACAATTTTAGCAAAAGGAAAAAAGGGTCAGAAAATTAAAAATGAATAAGATATTTATTATCATAAAATAAATCTAATATGATTAATTATAGACTCAAGCAACTACTTATTTTTGTATTTCTCTGCATATATGACTTCAAGCCCAAATATTACGTTAAACAACTAAGCCATCCATCTTATTTTTAATTAAAAGAAATAGATAAAAACATCATTTCTATAACTTAAATAAGATATTTCAGTACAGGCAGCTTTAAGAATATAAACTACTTCAGCTAGTACAGCAGATATAAGACAGCATCTAGTCAACTCGACCCACGACACGCCCGACCCATCACCCCAAGCCAACTCGACCCCAAGCTAACTCAACCTCAAACCAACTATACCCGTGTTGGTTTTGGGTCTAGTTGTCTAGAAACCTATAAGATTAGGACAGCTGGCTGCTGCAGTTGATACAGCAGCTTTAAGAGCTAGGCCTTTATTATTTTTTAATTTGGGTGAGCTCGCAACTTAGGCAATGCCTATTCATATTAACCATATACCTGGGTTACCTAAACCTGGCCAAAGGCAAAGAAATGTGCCCATTGGCATTGTCATCATGAGAGATCAAATCCATTGATCACTCATAGGCTGGCAGCCGCTATGACCTTATATATAGGTTCATAGGCGAATATAGGGTCATAGGCGGCTCAAATTCATTGATGACTCGTAGCAGTGATCAATGGAGTGGGGCACTCATGAGCACTCGAATCAGTACGCTCCAATTTATATAATAACAGAGTATGTAACATCTCAGAGACCACCACCACCACCTATGAAAAATAGAAATCCCAAAACTTTTCTGGACGCATCAAAATATATCATATATATTTAGGCCAATGAGGATGGACTTCCCCAGTAGGCCAGTATTAGCTAATGCGCATGCGTGATGAGGTGCAAATGGTGACTGACGTTGTGTAGGTTTGTCAATTTTGATGTTTTTACCCCATTTCTCAGTTTAATCAAGGTCCATTCACCATTTTCCGGTGTCAAAGATAAGACTTAGCGCTGATGCTTTGTTTGATGTTATTTTTAAAGGCCTGACAATAATGGTATTTTTTAAAATATCCGATGTTTGTCAGGCCTCTCTGAGATGTTGCATACTAAATATTATTTTATATAGATAGGAGCGCTCGTGGGAGCGCTCATGATTGTCATTGACATTGCTGTCATTGGCAGAATTGATTGTCATTGATTGACGCGTTTACAGCTGATTTAAGCGGCCCAGAATCAGGAAGGAAAACCCAAGAAGACGATTTAGCAAGTTTTACGTGGGAAATACATACTCTCCAGTTCATTGGCCAGTCCCACCAATATATTGTTGTATCTTGGAAGCAATTTTACGGTTGTCTTGGAAAAACGCCCCAAGCAGCATCTCATGGGCGCAGCCATTTTGACAGTAAGAAATAAACTCGTTTTGTACACCAAATATCTATCAAATCGGACATGCTGAAAATGTCCGATCCGGTTTTCAGCGGCGGTCCTGCAGCGGCGCAAGAAACGAGTTCACCTCCTTATATCTTCCACAAACGAAGTCAGTAAAGCTATAATATTAAACATTATTTACACCTTTCCTCTAAAACAAAATGAGGTAACTTATTTTATTTTACGCTACTTAATTTAATAGGTCAATCCGCAGTTATCCAGGTTATCTGGAAAAAATTATTCATCAAATGTTTCGTACCCAAAATAGGAGCTAGAGTGGAGATTGGAAAGTTGCCCGACGGTGACAAATTTCGAATGTAAGCTTACTCAGGTTATGGGCGCAAAGAATTGGTGATCCAAATAAATTTGATTTCGGCAGTCCAGTGTCAAACGAAGGATGACTTTTAATCGACATTCATGGAAGTGAGTTATTTCGATGGAAGTGCGAAATATAAACAGCACGGAATTTTGTCTTCCAGGGCAATGCAATTTAGAATTGGCCTAACTGCTGGATAGTAATTACCCAATAGACTACAATTCACTGAGTCAAATTTTGGGACTATTCAGTCTGCAAATAAAATTTACTCATCCAGCAATGTTTTTCTTGAAAAATGTAAAAAACTGTTTTGATTGGAAATGATGTAGATCTATTTATATTCGTAGCATGGAAGTACACCGGCTATTGTAGGCAATAAAAACCCAGACATGTTGTTAAGCCTGTTTTTTGGGGCAAAATTAGTGCATCTCATGTAAAAAAAGTGTGGCTTTCTTGTGTACTACGTCTTCGAAAATACATTGCGGCAGTTTCATGCCTTTCATCATGCGATGACAGATCTATTTCTCATGAAGGTTACACACAAGGTGTTCAAAATATGTTTCCAAAATATTTCGAAAACTATAATTTAAGTTAAAAATTGCTGCTTGAGCAGCTTTAAGACACACTTAGAGGGCTGTAGTGTCTATCGCAAAAACTGAGTCTTAACCAGAGTGCCTGTATCCACATATCCAAATTCCCAATTTCCGGTAGCTCTCTTTTAAAATGGAGCATTTGATCCGACAATTCGCCATCTCGGTTCAGCAATAGCACTGCAACATTAACGCTTGAAGTTCTTCTAGCCTAATAAGACATTGTATCCAGACATATTTGCCTATATTCCAATTAAACATTAGACATGCATTGAAATTAAGCAAAATATTCATTCATTGATAAACATTAATTTCAATAAAATGTGTTTCTCGCTGCACTCTTTTGTGCAGTGACTGAATACACACCCGCGTGGAGCACTAAGTGGCCTTTATACAGATTATTGCGCGCATCGTGTTGGTTTATTAAACTAAAGGTCATTGAGTCCAACTTATTTATAATCTGCTCAGTTCTCGTATTTGATTGGTCAAAAGCGCTGAAGCCAGCAGAGCCGATCACCGCAAAAGGAACATGGTAGAAAGGCCCTGCTATGACCGCCATTTTGTCCTTACTTTGTTGGAGTTTTGAGCGACTAAAAGACTGTTCTTCTTTTATTCATGCGACGATTACCAATAATTGGAATAATGGTAAAGTCATGACAATGTGAGTATTGCCCAGTGATTTAAACGTGGGGAGTACTGTTTATTATAGCTTTGGAAAGGCCGCTTTGGAACGTGAAATGGTGCAAAACAACAACATGACCACAAATCTAGTATGGGCTTGGCCTTGGCTTGGCACAATCACAGACACAATGTTCTGTCTTACTCATAGACCCTCCACTCAACTGTGTCTGTCACAATTATTCTAGTCCCATGTGAGACAATTGTTCCTCAGCACAACAGTCTGTTTGCATGGGTGTCAACATATCATACTACTAGAAAATAAAAACAACTGATCGATATGAAGCCTTCATATTGATGAAGGCTCAAAAAGCAGTTGAGATTACATTTTCTTGTCATACCCTACAGTGCTACACCATTTTGTCATCTGTCACCAGCAGTTTTCACCAAGTGTGGTGGTTTTTTACTTATTACATATTATTATCAATGGCTGGGTATACAAAGTGCCACCTACCTCTCTACTTAGTGATTGGTGGCTGTTTTGATGACTGCGGGGGCCAGCGTGACAGTTCAGTGGGCTAGAGCGTTTGCATTGAGTGCTCTGGTCACCTGAGGCTGAGCCCCTAGGCACATGGGTCGGTGGTTCGAGCCCTGCTGCAGCCATGTATTTGTGGTCGCAAGATAAAGATCCCATGTCTTTCTTCGTAAAGAGTCTAGGGGGTACTCCCAGGGACATGGCTCCACTCTCCCTTCCTTCTCTCATTGACGCAATATGACCAAAAGTGATTAAAGCGCCCTGAATAACAAACCAACCTTGATGACTGCATTAGTGCGTATAGTATTTCTCCACTATCTGGATAGACAAGGTGGCAAAAGGAGCAGAGCTATCTGTTCGTTCAATAAATAATAAAGGATATTGTCACAATCACAGAAACTGAACCAAAGTAACAATTAGTAAGTTCCATACATCAAGAAATTATTACTTCACTTAATCAGTTCTTACAATCAACACCGTTCTCACTAGGCATATTTGAGTTTAGCCCAGAGGGATCCAGTAGTGGCAAATTCCTCTGTAAGGTCCTGAAGCAGCAAATTGACATTGCCTTCAGAATCATATAGATTATTAAAAATAAATAAATTTAAATTACTTTCTGTGAGTATCATTCGTATATCTTAAAGTTGCATATCGAGCTCTTTCCTGCCAAAACTAAAGAGGTCAAAATACAAATAATAATTAGTCCTTGAATCATTCAAGATTTCTTTTGTCTATACTCCACCCCAGACAGATTGCCAAATAGTGTCTCTCTCAGGGTCTTAGCCAGAATTTTCTTTTGGGGGGGGGGGGGGGGGGGTTGCTCTCTGATCACTTGGGACTAACATATATGTTAACATGTATGTTGTATGTTCTGGTTCCCAGGGAGGGGGGGCCAGACCATTTTTTGGGCGGGTAAACAGCACATGAGTGCCAGCCAAACTGAAAACCTTCCGCTAAAATTAAAACTGCCCACCCATCTGGCGGGCAGGCGGGTCTCTGGCTAATACCCTGGTGTCTCTTAGCCTTGCCTGTGATATCAATTTACCATAATTTTTCATTTTAGTGATAAATGTCATCAATTTGTGTGCTTCGCGATGCTTTAGTATAAGTAGCAGTGCCGCAACAGAGTTCTATGGTATCCCGGGATAGACATGTTTGCCACACCACACCATCTATTACTTAACCGTTTAGTTGATGTCTTTATTCATATTATAAAGGTACCCAAAGTTATTTAGTTTGTTGCTTCAACTTTCACACTGTGCCCAATTATATACAATTATGGCGGTTCATGCATGTGCGAATGTACTTGAAGTGGCACCATCTGGCAGTAATTGCTTAGCACAATATTGTGCTTATATGCCTGGGTACTCATTCCCTTGGAATGTTTTCAAACAATCGGTACTTTTGGTGTCATTTTCAGGTATATTTATATTTGCTCACCATACCTTATTGCATGAGCATTCAAAGGGAATGAGCACCCAGGCGTGTATTCCTAATATTGCGCTAAATAATCACGCCAGATGGCACCACATCAAGTAAACTTTTGCACATGAATGAACCACTATATTTGTATATCATTGCACACATCATTAATATATAATTTGCATAAAGGTTTAAGTCAAATGTATTTCAAATAAGTCATGTAGCTTCACGTAAATTGAGGCAGGGGTAAATAGGGCCCAAAATCATGTTGTCGAAATCAATGAAGGTGAAATATAGTGGATACCCCCAGAACCTTAGACTGTGTGTGGGCTGAAACACAGACTAGTCACATTCTATAGCAACATTTTGATCAAGAACAACCCCATTTTCAGTATAGTTTGACCTATTGTAACTCTCATTGTCCTATTGCTATATGGAAAAGACTTTATGACAGAAACAAACCTTAATCATTTTTCTATTACTTTGTGACAGGGCCGTCTGGATAGCTCAGTAGGTTAGAGCTTAGAGCACTCTGGCGACCTCTGTGATAACAGCATGAGGATCATGGTTCAAGCCTTGCTGTAGTCATGTGTGTGTAGTCGCCGCATAAAGATCTCATACCCTGGGTACATGGCTTCACTCTTTCTTTCCTGCTCCCATTGACGCGATATGACCATAATTGGTCTTGAATATATAACCAACCTATGACTTCCTGACAAGTAATGAGTGATCACACGTAAGTAAACTTGAAAGGCAAAAGTACTCTGGTCTGTCACCTGAAATTCATATGAGATCATGTGTTCACTGACCCAATCACTTGGTCTCTGAACAGGAAGTAATCAATAAACCAATTAGCATGGCTTATGTGATCATGTCATGACCTTGCACATGTGCATTGAGTACCTTCCTATAATCAAAGATGGTGGCATATTATTGTCAAACTTTGTACCAATAGGCAATTATATGGCTTTTTTTAAGACATAAAACTACTTTAAAAGGGTTCATTCATAGTAATTTTGTATAAGAAATTACTTTGTAAGTTATTGAAACTAATTATAAAAGCTATTTGTAACAATTACATTTGTCATGTGAAGTTGATTTTTCACTATGGAATGCAACATGGCTATGATTCTTCAACCACAGCACAGCCATGGGTTCATGGCTACTGACACCCTAGCCCCATTAGATGGCTTGTTATAGATTTTGTGTTGTTCTATATCAGCCATGTCGTAGGTTACCATGTTTGATCCCAAACACCCTGAAAGGTCCACTTTACAAGTTGCTAGATGTTTCAATACAAAACACTCAACCTTAAGTCCTAGTTATTTAATTTCCAGAATATTATCCTCCAGGAGTGTCAGAGTGAAATAACTTTGTTGCAACTAATACTTGCTAAAACTCTTTCATTTTCTTCATTAACAAGTTTTTTTGTCTTGTGTTCTCTTGTCATACAAGGCCACCAGGTGTCACTCATCCATTCTGATAGATGCCCTCTAGAGAGCTTGCTGCACATTCCCAAACTATGGCGATTACCTGGTTAAGACCCTTTCTGTTTGTCAACACCCATCTAAGACAGGGTCTGAACCACCTCGCTAGGGGGAGTTTATCGGAACGAATGGGCACACCTTTTGCTCATTTAAGATGAGAAAACATAAGAAGAGAGCCAAATGAGGTAAGACATGTCAGTCGCTTAATAACATTCTGTTATTTAGCCACTTCTTTTGGTTAAACTGGTGCGTCTTGTGTGGGACAGTGTGGCTTTCTTGTGTACATGTACTAGGTCATCAAAATTCTGGTAATTGACCCTGCCCAATTAGTCAAGGTCACAGCTTGATGTTGTGGCACACATCCAATCAAAAGCATGTTCATTGTTCACATATTGAGTTGCTGTGAGGGCTCATGATGTAGAATTCTGTTTTGGTGCCAGGTTTCTTTGGGGTACACACTGATGTCTGTCAATGTTGTGGCTCCATAGATCTTTGCAAGGGATGACAGTATCTATTCTCACAACATGTGCAGTTCCCAATCACCTTCAGTCAAAAGTCAAAACAAATGTCAGCAAAGAATTGTCAATTATTTGACTTGCTGTCTATATTTTATGCCATATGACATGTTAGTTACTAACTAATGGTCCAGCCCTAGTAGCCCCCCAACTGTGTGACCACCCACTTGCCACGCAATGGTTTTGGTGCTCTGAAGGGGTCCTTGTCATCTAATATTTAAGCCCCCCTGAGTCCCAGTCTTTGTTGATATTTATTTGAACAAGTTTTTAAATAAGTAAGTCCCCATGGAAAAACTTGGCAATTTGGTGTTTTATGCCATCTTTATGCAATTCAAGGTTAACCCGGGCAACGGAATCAAGTATTCTTGAATACTGTTTTTCTTATATCATAGTTTTGATGGATATTACCGGTAGCCAGGTATACTTTTAATTTTGTGATGGTATTTTTCGTCTATCATCACCAATATGGTGGATATTTATATGCTTCTATGTCTGTGATGGTACCAGGATTCAAAAAGGCAGTTTACACCTTTATACCTTTAATGTAAGGTAGTGATGGTATTATATTTCTACAATAACAATGGTGATGTACTTCTATATCTATTGTAGACATTATGCATTTAAATTTGTGATAGCATAATACTTTTAAGTTTGTGATAGCATTGGTATTATACTTTAGTCTGTGATAGCATTGGTATTATACTTTACGTCTGTGATAGCATTGGCATTATACTTCTGCATGTGATGGCATTATACTTCTAGATTTGAGATGGTGTTATGCTTCTACGTTTGTGATGGTGTTATGCTTCTACGTTTGTGATGGCATTATATTTTCACATTTGCGATGGCATTATACTTTTACATTTGTGATGGCATTATGCTTCTACATTTGTGATTGCATTATACTTTATGTGCGGTGGCAGTTGCATTTGAACCAATGAGCATACCTTAAGCACTACTAAGAGTACACCACTTATACAGCTTATAATTTAGCATCCTTAAATTAGGGTAAGTATAAATCTAATGTACCTACTCCAAACAATGTTAATACCGGTACTGCCGGTAATCAGAAGGAAGCCTCAATCACAATACTTCAAACTGCAATGAGATTGGAATCAGGAATGTTAAATCTTGTTCACTTAACCAATGCTACTGACAAGTAGAGGAGATGTGGCTCTTCAGACACATGGCTAACAAGCCTCTGTGGCCGCAGTGGTAACACGCTAGACTGCAGCTCTGGTCACAGATTTGATTCCTGCCTGGTACCTGAGT
This sequence comes from Arenicola marina, assembly GCA_964019135.1. Classification (NCBI taxonomy): domain Eukaryota; kingdom Metazoa; phylum Annelida; class Polychaeta; family Arenicolidae; genus Arenicola; species Arenicola marina. The sequence continues at coordinate 37,277,897 of OZ025255.1, forward strand.
CTGGTGTATGTAAGGCATGTCCATCATCTCATATTCCAAGCAGGTCTCTGTGCCCTTTTTTAATTAAATGTGGTGAGAACGTGGTTTGAAGAACCCAGCGCACACTGAAGAGAATTGACACGGCTGTTAACTGTTACTAAATGATGTGTCACTACATGTGCTTGCCGTGGAGTCTTGTTAACGGTAGTCCGACATTAATTATTGTAAGCTTAAGTCGTGTTTTGGCAAAGATATGTTGTAGACAGCAATAGCAGAGGCCCTCTATAATAGTGGGTTGTGTTTATAATTGCATTCTCAAACTCTGTGATGCAGTTTGTCTGTTCAAATGACAACTAGGAGAATAGTTCACTTTACACAAGCGCTAAATATCGATGACTAATCTGAAGGATCCATGATATAACTCAATCGAGGATAACAGGAATCTCCATAGGCAACTATAATTAGCTGTATATATGACGTAACGAACCGTTTGCCATGTACGCATGCTACGATACAAATCAGATGTATACCACTTTCACATTGATTGAGAGTTTTACGACTTGAACAAATAATCAGACTATGTAGGTCACGAAGCCTTCCCTTGGGGTAATGAAGTAATATGTGCGTTCATGCATCATCGGGGAAATCTGCGGATGGCGCGTCGACAATACGCCACAAGCCGACGGCCGCGCTTTTTGCCGCCTCGTCTTGTCAGTTTGGGTGAAAGTTGTACCAGGTTTAAGCACTAGAGGGACAAAGGGTGGCAGCTGCCCGGGTTTGCCGCCGGGCCGTGTGCGACCGGCCGTCCAAGCCCACCGCTCAGCCACCCACCAGCTGCTGGCCTTACCAGACCGGCACCTCTCTCTATTGATTTTTTTTCTTCAGGTGACACTTTATTTGCAGAGGGGGTAATTTCAGTCGCGGCCGGAGGGACGGGGGTCTGATGATATCACACGGGATTGTGGTAGTGTACTTCTATATCGGACTGAGTGTTCTTTGACTGCGTGAGAGGGGATACGGGCAGTTAAGGGGGGTGGGGGAGGGTGCATGGGACCGGTGACGCCGAGTTTAAACAGGGCCGCTGGGGGTGGGGTGGGGGGGGGGCGGTGTGTGCATGGGGTATGGGCTGTCAGTGGGATGATCGCTGCCGAGGCTGAACCCTACATCTGTTTGTAGTCAATGCATGACCAGGTCAATTAAGGATAAAGGGTGACAGACCGTCCACTGCCGCTACTGGACAGTTCATCGTGTTCATAGGGTACGACGGTGGCATATCTGACCACTTACAAGGGGCGAATGACCTGCCAGGCCCCGGTCCCGGTGCCCTGTGTGCACCAATGTGGCATAAATCACGAATCCCTCCATCGTATCAGAGGCGAAGAGAAGAACTGTCAATTGTCTCTCGCCGTCATGTCGGACGTTCACATTGCGATACGGTCGGGTGGAGGTAGAGCAGAGCTATACCCTTTAATAGATAGGCAATGGGGCAAGAGGCGCAGGCAGGTGGGGTGCGGGATAGCGTAGAGACATTAGAATCCGCCGCGGACTATGGTTAATACTCGGTTAACTGAGCGTTTTTTATATTCTCTGTAGAGCAGGTGTGTGATAGGAGGTAAGTGGGGCTCCATGGTGCAGTCAGTCACCCACGGTCGATCGGGTTGGCCAACAAGCGAGCGAGCGTCCCTGACTTGGCCGCTCAAGGCAACCGGGGAAAAGACGCGGCCCGCGGCCCGTCGAGGCAGGTGAAGGGCTGAATGGGACCGCGGGGACAAGTCGTTACAGCGTACATTGTCAACGGGTGTCGCGCCACAAAGCGACATTTTGACAGTTCTCCTAAAATATGAAGGTGTTTTGCACTTCTCGGGAGAAAGGGGCGCCCAGTGCTTTATACAAGGCGTGGCTAATGGGAGAGGAAGTCCTTTCTTACTGTCAGCCCATTGCAACTACTGCAAAGCCAGCGATCTGTCTGGTTTTTGTATAAAAAAAATCTGTCATATTGACGCTTGTGAGTCGAGTGTTGATGCTTGACGTCGTACAACTGTTATGTTAGAGACTGTTATTGCTTTAGCGTCACTCCGCCTTCATTGGATTCAAGTCTTCGGTGTCAGATACCGCCTTCATGTGTCAGACAGAAGAAAATATCTTCTAAGATTTGAATGTATCGCTGAACGTTGTGGCACAGCGCACGTGGTAGGCGGGCTCTCATCTTTGTAAACATCGTCGTGATAGTGTCAGTTTTGACTTCGACACGTCGTTTTGCTTTTATGTTTTTTTTTCCATTTCCTGTGTTTAAACGATGTTAGTTGTTGTACCCTTATCTCGTCACGCTTCCTGTTCCCCAGCATCCGCTTGATGTGTAACTGTTTTTGTCTGTTTCAGATGACATAAGGGCTAACACGGACTTTATACGCAAACACAGCCAGATAATGACCTAACACGGTCATCCGACCTTGACATTGACGTAGTTTCCGCTGTAAACGTCTTCCTCTGGGCAACCTTTGCGGCTCGCCCCTCACCTACTCTCAGACTGGCTGGCTCCCCGTCGGGCGTGTCACAGCTCCCGGCTGTGACACTGGTTTGCGCATAGACAAACCGGTAGCCCCCCTCCCCTCCCCCCTAGCCTCCGCTCCCGACGATTTCGCGCCGTTGGAGCCCGGAAGTTTTGTGGTCACCATGGAAAAGGCCTCACGTGGTACCCCTAGCGCTCCAGGCCCGGATGGTGGTGAGAGCGGGGGTATCGCAAGCCCCCCCGGGCCACAATCCCGCGCCGACAATCTACGCGACAATGCCACAGGCGACGACGAAGAGCCGAGAGGGGCGACTGGTAAGAGCCAAGCGACGGAGACTGGTAGCAGCAGCGACTCGAGCAGTGGTTCTGGCAGCAGTGGTAGTAGCAGTGAATCCAGTAGTGGTAGCAGCAGCAGCAGCGATTCCGGCTCGGACAGCGACCACGACCCCAGCGCGGCGGCCGAGGTGGCGGCGCCCGCTCCGGATGGCGGTGGCGGCGGCGGCGTCACGGCGGCGGTCCTTAAACTGAAGCGCTCCTCAGCCGCCAAGCAACCGAGCCCGTTGTCAGGGAAGCCGCAGGAGTCGTCGGACGAGGATGCCAAGAAGGACGCGCCAACGCAAACCAGATCCAGTTCGGAGAGCTCCGGGGATGGCTCGTCCTCATCCTCATCAGAGGAGGACTCTAGTTCATCGAGCCAGGAGTCGGATTCCGGATCAGCCATTAAGGATTCCTTTGACAAGCGCGACGAGCAAGTTCCGAAGACACCAGCGGTGGCTGACTCCTCGCCAGAAGGATGTCTTGATACAAAGCAGTCGCTACAGGTTAGTTGTAAGGGTGGTTCTGGTTGCCCGAGAGCTCCTACTTTCTGTGCAATGTTATGGTGTTTTATGGTGACTATTATGGTGCGATGTAATATGATATAATCGCGTAATATGATGTGAATACTATTTGCTATTCTCACTGGGTGACCGTGTTTTCTATATTTTTACCTAGGCCATGGTGTTAACCCTTCCTCGGTGTAAATGAGTAGATCCTATGATGGATTAATGACCTTTTATGATGATTGCCAATCACCTAATCCACATGACACACGCGGGGATAATGATGAAATGTGCAATCTAGGGAGTTGGGACGACGCTGAACGCTGTGATGTCCCGTTCAGTGTTTCCCAAACAGCGGGTAGGGTAGCCGAGGGACTTGTTATGCATGTTGAGGGGCCTTTTTAACTGGCGGCCTCGAGACGGTGGCTGGGGGCGGGGAGGAGTGGGTGGGGGGGGTCTCGCTGCACAGATGCAGGCTGTAGTTTTCATGGTGACCGTGCAAGAGGTCTGGCCACTGAAGTATGTGTGTCGTCAGGGATGTGGCCAGTCAAGTGGACACCAGGCCTTTGTCCCTCCCCAGCCTCCCCTGTCAAAACTGTTAATTATAGCCGCCTACCTCGACCCCCATCACCCCCACTCCCCCCAGCAAGCCCCTCGTTGCCACCCCCACCACCTACCGTCTTCTCCCTTGCTCCGGGAGTCAGAGCGTGGGTTGGCGCGGCGAGGCCCGACAAGTGGATGGAAGGGGCGGAGTGGGGGTGGGAGCGGCTGAGTGTGTCTGGGGTTTCCTGTCGCGCGCTCAGATGAAACAGAAGGACAGGACCGGAGCCCTTCAGGTGGTTGGCCTGTCGCCGCATTCTGAGGCCTTTTTGGCGGCCGCTTATAGCGCCTCAAGTGCCTTATTAGGGGATAAAAGTTACGTTTTTAGCGGCCGTTAGAGCCCCGCTGCGTTGCTCGCTGACCTCGGAGTGTCCTTGACAGTCTGCCGTCTGATGGCCAGAAGGCTGTCGAGGCGTTTTTGTTGTCTGGCTCGGCTCATCCCGGGGTCAACCCACATGCTGTACACTCATTCACCCTTTGGTAACTCACACATCTGTAGTTTGTTGTATAGCTCGAGTCGGCTCAGAGGGGAAATATATATATATACAATCGACGAAGTTGGGATGTCCCAGGACACCGCTATACCCTTTTAGTCAACCCTAAGGTTGTACACACCTTCACCCTTTGTAAACCTAATTCTTGTTTACCAGCTCGGTTCATCCCAGGGTTGTGGATATACCGCTGCACCCTATGTTTAACCCACCCTTAGGCTTCGCCCTTTAACTCAGCACTTTATTATTTGCCAACTCGGGTCCTCCAAGGGTTTAAGATGCGTCATCGACATCGCCCCTAACCTCAATAGCGTGAACACCTTCACCTGCCTCTTGTTACCCAACTATTCTGGCGCGGGGCTGGCTTTCTAGGCCGCCCAATATCTCTCCTGGCATAGGGACGTGGCTGGTATAGGACACAATTAAAACTGCCCTCATCCAATAACCTATTGACGGGAATGTGTTATGCGGGTCGCTCTCATGCTGGGGTATGTGTCGCGGTTGAAAACACTGAAGACATTCCGGCTACAGCTGCGAGATACATACCTGTGCACCCCCCCCCCCCCTTATTGAGTTAATAATTTGAATGACATGTTTAATTGAGTGAGATAACCGCGTGACGTCTCGTGGCAGGTAGTCAATTTGGCCAATTGGACCTAAACACATGGGCCGTCACTGAAGGTGAAGTGTGTCACTGCACTTCTGTTGGACGCGGCACGGCGAATCGAGCCGCTAGCGGGTGACAGCTTACGTTGTACGTAAGAACGAACCATTGTTGTTACGCAACTTCACTGACCATTAACCTCTACATGTACTGCTGGCCCGCAGCTAGGGCCATGGGCTGGGGCTGAAGGGGCGGGGTGGGGGGGGGTGTATAAAAGAATCCCCTCCCCCCTCCCCACGGATTCCCCACCCCATCACCCTCCGTAATCAATATGGCGCAGATATCCATCTCCAGATATCGGAGATCTCTTACCCTAGGATCATCAGCCGCTCCCCCCCCCCCCACCCTCCCTTCAGCTCCTCCTGTTCACGAGTGAGGCCAAACATTTCTCCACCAAGGCCATCGGTCATAAGTCTTTATGACCCAGATGAATTATAGGTAATGTGACAATAGTAGCTGAGTGGTGGCGTGAATGAGGAGCGCGGGGGGTTGGGGGGAGGGCGGTTAGAGGGACAGGAACAACCCTGGGTGCTGGGTGGTTCACCTGCTTACAACTAATGATGTGTAGCGTGATTCTCGTGGGGAGATATTGACGGGTTAATTGACGTCCCGCCGGCCATACTACTACAGACACTGCCAGCTTTTGGGTCGGCACTTGCGTGACGTCACCAGACGTCCAAGGGAAACCACGTTGGACCTTTAAATCTCGGTGGAATGTACTTTATGATATATTTATCGGACATTCATGCGCAAGCTATAGATACACTAATGTGTGCCCTCTTCAAAGCACTTGATCACCTGTCTTGTTATTTGATAGACCTGAACTATTACTTATATATGCAAGTCGTGTAAACTGTCGCACACAACTGTTTTTGTAAGGATTCTGGCGTTGTGAGCTACATGTGTTATGAGTCGTGACGCGTAGTTTTTGAGGGAGGAGGTTCAGTTCTATGTCCGACAATTAGCCTCATTCAAAGTGCTTGATGGGAGTGGGTGGCGGTGGATGGGGGTTGGGTGGGCGTCACTGACAGACCTCACTGACAGACGCTCAGTGGAAATAAATGTATCCGCCATTGGTAGTCTCCACGGCCTGCGGACATAAAGTGGCTGTGTGTACCGAACAAGTGTTGCCTTGAAGGAGTGTATGTATGTATACATGTATATCCCTTGGCGAGGTTCCCTGGCGAGCTCGACTGCCCAGACCCGCGAGACTGCGGTCCCCGCTGTGAAATAGGTTCCCACATAGCATGGCAGCTTTATGAAGTTGCACTCCGCTCACCTCTGGCATCCTTTAGAGCCGCGAACGGTGCTTGATGGGGGGCTGATGCAAATGAGGGACTATGCCGCCGGCCGCCTGAGGCCTCTGCACCCCTCTCCCTTTCCCCCCCCCCCCCTTGCCAGCCCCGGTGATAGCCCCCACCAGAGGGATGCTGTATGGGTGGGTGTCGGCGGCGACACTGGCTGGGTCCCGGACACTTCCCCGACATTCACTGGCTGGGTCCCGGAACCGCACGATGCCTGTGACAGTCTTGTGAATTCCGCCGCTTCGCCTAATGAGAAGTTGGTGCCCAGCATGCCCGCTTTGCAGATCAGGGCGGGTTTTACCCTCGCCTGCACCAAGGCCATTGGTGGTGCAGGTGAACGTGCTTGTGTAACCTTGCTGCGGAAACATACCGTCCTGCTCAAACGCCATCACACGCTGTATCATTTTACAGGAGGTAATAATGACTAACAATGACAGTTTTAGACGGTCTAGACGGTATTGTAGATCTACAAAGCAATGTTTTGCGAAAGTGTAATTTTCTCTTATTTGGCCGCTCCCTCGCGATCTTTGTATTCATTTTAAAGCTTGTTGTTTGGCGGTGTAGACAGGTAGATGGCTCTGTCCTTTTGACGGGGTTAAATAAGGAGAATAGAGGTTCTGGTGGCCGTTTTATGACCTGTTCTGCCCTGGTTCCGCCACCTCCACTCCTCGCCTTAGTTTACAACGGTCTCTCAACCCTGTATTTGTCGCTACCTTGCCAACACCAGGGTATCACCTTCTGTGTGCCCCAGCCATGCAACCCCCACATGACGCCCCCAACGCCCCATCCCGTCACCTACCCTCCCTCCCTCCCCTACCTCTACCCTCCTCCCCCACCTCCCTACCTCTACCCGCCTCCCCCCACCTCCCTTACTCTACCCTCCTCCCCCCATCTCTATGCTCGTCCCCCCCTATCTATCCCATGTGGCGCATATCCTTTCCATCCTGGGGCGTTCATGCTTCTCCCCCCTGCCGCACATCTGCAAACCAGGGTTGTGCCGCGATCCCCCCCCCCCCCCACCGGTCGGCTAACTAGAAAGTCCCCCCCCACCGGTCGGCTAACTAGAAAGTCCCCCCCCCACTTCTAGCCGGGTAACTAGGGTTTGCTGCGGGTGGCCAGAGGACCGCCCATCTCTCTCCATCGATAGCCCGGAGGCGTAAGACTGGTAATGTCTTAGGTCGTTAACACCCCAGTCAGCCAGCCGCGCCCCCCAGCCACTCACCCAACCCCCAGCGGGGTGGGTCTCCTGGCGGTGAACGCCCCTCTCTCTCACCCCAACCCCCAGCGGGGTGGGTCTACTGGCGTTGAACGCCCGTCTCTCTCACCCCAACCCCCAGCGGGGTGTGTCTCCTGGCGTTGAACCCCCCTCTCTCTCACCCCAACCACCAGCGGGGTGGGTCTACTGGCGTTGAACCCCCCTCTCTCTCACCCCAACCCCAAGCGGGGTGGGTCTCCTGGCGTTGAACCCCCCTCTCTCTCACCCCAACCCCCAGCGCGGTGTGTCTCCTGGCGTTGAACCCCCCTCTCTCTCACCCCAACCACCAGCGCGGTGTGTCTCCTGGCGTTGAACCCCCCTCGCTCTCACCCCAACCACCGGCGGGGTGGGTCTACTGGCGTTGAACCCCCCTCTCTCTCACCCCAACCCCAAGCGGGGTGTGTCTCCTGGCGTTGAACCCCCCTCTTTCTCACCCCAACCCCCAGCGAGGTGTGTCTCCTGGCGTTGAACCCCCCTCTCTCTCACCCCAACCCCAAGCGGGGTGGGTCTCCTGGCGTTGAACCCCCCTCTCTCTCACCCCAACCCCCAGCGGGGTGTGTCTCCTGGCGTTGAACCCCCCTTTCTCTCACCCCAACCCCCAGCGCGGTGTGTCTCCTGGCGTTGAACCCCCCTCTCTCTCACCCCAACCCCCAGCGCGGTGTGTCTCCTGGCGTTGAACCCCCCTTTCTCTCACCCCAACCCCCAGCGGGGTGGGTCTCCTGGCGTTGAACCCCCCTCTCTCACCCCAACCCCCAGCGGGGTGTGTCTCCTGGCGTTGAACCCCCCTCTCTCTCACCCCAACCACCAGCGGGGTGTGTCTCCTGGCGTTGAACCCCCCTTTCTCTCACCCCAACCCCCAGCGGGGTGTGTCTCCTGGCGTTGAACCCCCCTCTCTCACCCCAACCCCCAGCGGAATGGGGCTCCTGGCGGTGAACCCCCCTCTCTCTCACCCCAACCCCCAGCGGGGTGGGTCTCCTGGCGTTGAACCCCCCTCTCTCTCACCCCAACCCCCAGCGCGGTGTGTCTCCTGGCGTTGAACCCCCCTCTCTCTCACCCCAACCACCAGCGGGGTGGGTCTCCTGGCGTTGAACCCCCCTCTCTCTCACCCCAACCCCCAGCGGGGTGTGTCTCCTGGCGTTGAACCCCCCTCTCTCTCACCCCAACCCCCAGCGGGGTGTGTCTCCTGGCGTTGAACCCCCCTCTCTCACCCCATCCCCCAGCGGAATGGGGCTCCTGGCGGTGAACCCCCCTCTCTCTCACCCCAACCCCCAGCGCGGTGTGTCTCCTGGCGTTGAACCCCCCTCTCTCTCACCCCAACCCCCAGCGGGGTGTGTCTCCTGGCGTTGAACCCCCCTCTCTCACCCCAACCCCCAGCGGAATGGGGCTCCTGGCGGTGAACCCCCCTCTCTCTCACCCCAACCCCCAGCGGAATGGGGCTCCTGGCGGTGAACCCCCCTCTCTCTCACCCCAACCCCCAGCGGGGTGTGTCTCCTGGCGTTGAACCCCCCTCTCTCTCACCCCAACCCCCAGTGGGATGGATCTTCTCGCTGTGGGCCCACCCCTCTCCTGGCAGTCGACCCGCCCCTCAACTCAACCTCTCCTGTCGCCGCTCGCCTCATTGACTTGGCCGGAGGTTTAACACTGTCGAGTAGGCTGACGGCCGCGGCATGATGATATCGCGGTGTAAAGTGTGTAAGGTCGGGTGCGTAATGTTCAGTCTGGGCGAGATGTACAATCGTTGATAGCTCCTTGTCGACTGACTGACTGACTCTCCCACATACCAGTCGTTGGCGCCCTCCCCCTCGCCCTCCCCCTCCAAGCCCTGTCACCCCGCCCTCTGTCTCTGGCGATCGGTGCGCCAGGCAGGCCACTCATTGGCTGGGTGTTTTGGTGGTGGGGGGCCCCGTGCCTCCTCTCTGTCTCACTCTCTCCATCGCTGGGCCTCAGGCACAGGGGACATTATTTACACGTGCCGCGACACACCGACGTGAAGACCCTTCTTTTCCTCCTGTCGTCGTGTCGCATGTCGCCGTCAGCGGAAAACGACCGTGACACTGTCACACATCGCTGGGGCTGGTCCCTGACGACCCTGCTACCCTGGAGCGAGCTGTGACCGTGGCCCCGCTGTAACTCACGCTAGGTACTTAGTTACACGTGCAGGCACTGGTCTCGACCGCACCGCCACCCCATGTAGGGGCTGCTCACGGATATCTCATGTGGAGTATTTACCAAACAATGCTGTAGACGCGAGGCTACGGTACTTGCCTGGATAAAGGGTGTCATGAAGGATCTGTTTCGGATACCAGATATTTAAACATCTAATGACGGTAGATTTGAGGCCTGGAGCCGATCTGGACTATCTACCAAGACAACCCTAACCGTGAGTATGTAACGTCCCCTTACCATTCTCCTCCTTGTCATCGGATGATTTGGGGACACATAAGCCGTGCCATAATTGGCAACAGCTAGATTTAGACCCCTATATGTTGGCATATTGAAATTATTGTGGCAACAGGCATCTAAATGGTAGCTCTGGACTGATCCGCTGTCACATGATGGCATTTTTCATTCGTGCCCAGTGATTCCTGGTTCTATTTGAGGTTAGTACTAGATGTACCTTGTATGCTGCCAGCCCCCATGCCTGTCCCTGCTTTCGATTGCGCTGGCTACATCACGGTTTCTCTAGCCCCCTAGTTACCTGTACCTCGGTCGGGCGCCGTCCTTGGTGCCCTCTCCCGCTCCTCTGGCCCTCCCTGGTTCCGTCCTTGACTGCCCTCTCCCGCCTCTAGTTCCCTCCCTTGTCCATGTCCCTCCTTACCGCCCTCTCCCGACACTGGTTCCCTCCCTCGTCCATGTCCCTCCTTACCGCTCTTTCCCGACACTGGTTCCCTCTCATGTCCATGTCCCTCCTTACCGCTCTCTCCCGACACTGGTTCCCTCCCTTGTCCATGTCCCTCCTTACCGCTCTTTCCCGACACTGGTTCCCTCCCATGTCCATGTCCCTCCTTACCGCTCTTTCCCGACACTGGTTCCCTCCCTTGTCCATGTCCCTCCTTACCGCTCTTTCCCGACACTGGTTCCCTCCCTTGTCCATGTCCCTCCTTACCGCCCTCTCCCGACACTAGTTCCCTCCCTTGTCCATGTCCCTCCTTACCGCTCTTTCCCGACACTGGTTCCCTCCCATGTCCATGTCCCTCCTTACCGCTCTTTCCCGACACATGTTCCCTCCCTTATCCATGTCCCTCCTTACCGCTCTTTCCCGACACTGGTGCCCTCCCTTGTCCATGTCCCACCTTACCGCTCTCTCCCGACACTGGTTCTCTCCCTTGTCCATGTCCTTCCTTACCGCCCTCTCCCGACACTGGTTCCCTCCCTTGTCCATGTCCTTCCTTACCGCCCTCTCCCGACACTGGTTCCCTCCCTTGTCCATGTCCTTCCTTACCGCCCTCTCCCGACACTGGTTCCCTCCCTTGTCCATGTCCCTCCTTACCGCCCTCTCCCAACACTGGTGCCCTTCCTTGTCCATGTCCCTCCTTACCGCTCTCTCCCGACACTGGTTCCCTCCCTTGTCCATGTCCTTCCTTACCGCCCTCTCCCGACATTGGTTCCCTCCCTTGTCCATGTCCCTCCTTACCGCCCTCTCCCGACACTGGTTCCCTCCCTTGTCCATGTCCCTCCTTACCTCCCTCTCCCGACACTGGTTCCCTCCCTTGTCCATGTCCCTCCTTACCGCTCTTTCCCGACACTGGTGCCCTTCCATTGTCCATGCCCATCCTTACCGCTCTTTCCCGACACTGGTGCCCTCCCTTGTCCATGTCCCTCCTTACCGCCCTCTCCCGACACTGGTTCCCTCCCTTGTCCATGTCCCTCCTTACCGCTCTCTCCCGACACTGGTTCCCTCCCTTGTCCATGTCCCTCCTTACCGCTCTCTCCCGACACTGGTTCCCTCCCTTGTCCATGCCCCTCCTTACCGCTCTTTCCCGACACTGGTGCCCTCCCTTGTCCATGTCCCTCCTTACCGCCCTCTCCCGACACTGGTTCCCTCCCTTGTCCATGTCCCTCCTTACCGCTCTCTCCCGACACTGGTTCTCTCCCTTGTCCATGTCCCTCCTTACCGCTCTCTCCCGACACTGGTTCCCTCCCTTGTCCATGTCCTTCCTTACCGCCCTCTCCCGACACTGGTTCCCTCCCTTGTCCATGTCCTTCCTTACCGCCCTCTCCCGACACTGGTTCCCTCCCTTGTCCATGTCCCTCCTTACCGCTCTTTCCCGACGCTGGTGCCCTCCCTTGTCCATGTCCCTCCTTACCGCTCTTTCCCGACACTGGTTCCCTCCCTTGTCCATGTCCCTCCTTACCGCCCTCTCCCGACACTGGTTCCCTCCCTCGTCCCTGTTCTTCCTTACCGCTCTTTCCCGACACTGGTTCCCTCCCTTGTCCATGTCCTTCCTTACCGCCCTCTCCCGACACTGGTTCCCTCCCTTGTCCATGTCCCTCCTTACCGCCCTCTCCCGACACTGGTTCCCTCCCTCGTCCCTGTTCTTCCTCACCGCTCTTTCCCGACACTGGTGCGGGCATGTTTCATTCCTTCATCCTTCATCGTCTCGGGAGGTTCCTTGGCCCAATTTAGCCTGTATGTGCACAAAAGTGGCCTAAAACACCAACATTCCATTCCCGACACTGGTGCCCTCCCTTGTCCATGTCCCTCCTTACCGCTCTCTCCCGACACTGGTTCCCTCCCTTGTCCATGTCCCTCCTTACCGCTCTTTCCCGACACTGGTTCCCTCCCTTGTCGATGTCCGTCCTTACCGCTCTTTCCCGACACTGGTGCCCTCCCTTGTCCATGTCCCTCCTTACCGCTCTCTCCCGACACTGGTTCCCTCCCTTGTCCATGTCCCTCCTTACCGCTCTTTCCCGACACTGGTGCCCTCCCTTGTCCATGTCCCTCCTTACCGCTCTCTCCCGACACTGGTTCCCTCCCTTGTCCATGTCTCTCCTTACCGCCCACTCCCGACACTGGTTCCCTCCCTTGTCCATGTCCCTCCGTACGCCCTCTCCCGACACTGGTTCCCTCCCTTGTCCCCTTTCTTGCTTCCCGCCCTCTCCCGACACTGGTTCCCTCCCTTGTCCCTGTCCCTCTTACCGCCCTTCTCCCGACACTGGTTCCCTCCCTTGTCCATGTCCTTCCTTACCGCCCTCTCCCGACACTGGTTCCCTCCCTTGTCCAGGTACCTCCTTACCGCCCTCTCCCGACACTGGTTCCCTCCCTTGTCCATGTCCCTCCTTACCGCCCTCTCCCGACACTGGTTCCCTCCCTTGTCCAGGTACCTCCTTACCGCCCTCTCCCGACACTGGTTCCCTCCCTTGTCCATGTCCCTCCTTACCGCTCTTTCCCGACACTGGTTCCCTCCCTTGTCCATGTCCTTCCTTACCGCCCTCTCCCGACACTGGTTCCCTCCCTTGTCCATGTCCTTCCTTACCGCCCTCTCCCGACACTGGTTCCCTCCCTTGTCCATGTCCCTCCTTACCGCCTTCTCCCGACACTGGTTCCCTCCCTTGTCCATGTCCCTCCTTACCGCTCTTTCCCGACACTGGTTCCCTCCCTTGTCCATGTCCCTCCTTACCGCCCTTTCCCGAGACTGGTTCCCTCCCTTGTCCAGGTACCTCCTTACCCCCCTCTCCTGACACTGGTTCCCTCCCTTGTCCATGTCCCTCCTTACCGCCCTTTCCCGAGACTGGTTCCCTCCCTTGTCCAGGTACCTCCTTACCGCCTTCTCCCGACACTGGTTCCCTCCCTTGTCCATGTCCCTCCTTACCGCCCTTTCCCGACACTGGTTCCCTCCCTTGTCCATGTCCCTCCTTACCGCCCTTTCCCGACACTGGTTCCCTCCCTTGTCTATGTCCCTCCTTACCGCCTTCTCCCGACACTGGTTCCCTCCCTTCTTACCACCGTTTCCCGCCATATGTTCCTTGCCGCACTGAGGCCATAAAGTAGGACCTGCCACTCGGCATCCCACCTTGGGACTGACTGACTGGGATACTGCTTCCGCACTTGCTCGGTTGGCCTGGTTCTGTCTCTGCGGTGTGTGGGGGATACACGTGGCGCTAGATCTGGCTGGCGTTGTGGGTGCCGCCGCCTCGTGGCCCCCGACGCGGGTGTTGAGGCGCGGGTGGGGGGAGATCACGTTTATAGCGGCCGCCATGGTAATGGATACGTAGCGGGAGTCTGATCGTTGGCCGCCGAGCCCTCTGGAGCTGTCTGCTGGGATGCTCCGTGCGGGGAGGGAGGGAGGGAGGAGAGGGAGGACACGGGAGGGGCTTGCGAGAGGGAGAGAGGAGGGTGGGGGCTGGCGGGGGGTACTAGAACTCCGCTTGATACAGCGGCACCCAGCAGCTTGACGTGGATGGGAAATCGTGAACCGGGGGGAAGCACCCCCCGCCGAAGCCGACCGCCTTTGGGGTTTGACCCCCGCGAGGTGACTGCTTGCCGCTCAGGCAACCCCGCCACCGCCACAGTGCCACCGTGCCGGCCCGCCACCGTGCCACCGTGCCGGCCCGCCACCGTGCCACCGTGCGGCCCGCCACGTCACTGGCGGTACCGCGTTACGTATGTGTGTGCTCGGCGGAATCACCGGCGGGTAAAGGGGCAAGCAGCCGCTGCCATCGCCGACGATGTGTAATCCCCAGGGGTGGATGATCCACGGCACTGATTTTACCGAGACCCCCCCCACCACCCCTCCTCCCCGGCATCGGGGGAGTGGAGTTCGATAAGGACGTTGGGACGCCCGCGCTGCACTCGCGCTGCCCCTGTGTGTCTGTCTACCTATGCCTGCTGCGTGGGGACCATGAAGCCAACCCCGCTGTTTACTACAACAAACGGATCCTCGTAGTACGTTCAGAAGACCCCCTCCGCGCAGTAGATCGGTCGGTCGGTCGTTTCCAGACGCCTGGAGCAACAGGCCAGCACCTCCGGAGCCGGGAGGAGTGAACTAGCTTCTGATTGACGACGACTGGTTTACCACATTACCGCCAGTCTTCCCCGAAAGGTCGATTCACTTTGTGAGAACCGTGCCGGGACGATACCCCCCCCCCCCCCCTCCCCCCATATCCCACCAACCTACGCCGCTTGGCCGGCGAGCGCCACTCCACACTGCTAATCCGAGCGGTGCTAAGTTCCACTTGTCCCGTACTGGAGCGCCTTACTCGCAGCGGGCTAATTGTAGAGGATACATGTTACATGGCTTCACAACACCAGGCTCCATAGGGCTGGAGGCGCAGACGAAGAGTCTTGGTGAACGGTGAGGGGACTTTTTGTGACATGGTGCCCGTACTTTGTGAATGGTTTACTTGGGCAGGCATGTCTTCTTTTTCGGAAGTATTTTTGCGAATCTATTCATAATTTTATATTGTGGATACCATGTATATGATCAGCAGGAAGCTTAAAACATATTGATCCTCTGGTCTCATTTTGTTAGATGCTGGTCCATAAACCTTGTTTTTTTAGTTTATTCATAATGCAATTATTTAAGTTTAGATAATGTTTTAGGGGTTGTAAATATGAAGCCGTATGTAGACTGCTTTGCTAGTGCTGCCTTGTGTACTTCTCGTCCACGGGCTTTGCACTATAAACATCCCAACATCCGTGTAACTTGAGATTTTGGTCGCTCCTTGCCGTAATCTGGGCGGGTCTCCCTGGTGTAACGTTACCCCACCAGACCGCAGATCACTAGGTACCGGGTTCGAACCCGAGCCCGGGCACCTAACCTGGGACATGTTTCGTGGGCTCATCCTCCCTCGTCCCGGAAGGTTCCTAAGCCCTTGTGTTTAGCCCTTGTGTGCACAAAAAGCGGGATTTAACTGCTACAACACGTTCTGATGTCACATCATCTGGTTACTGCTACATAACGTTCCGTCTGTGCGACGGTCACTGTCACAGAACGTTCGGGTGTGTGAAGGCCACTGCCACACATGTCTAAAAGGTTGCATCCTATTAAACCGGGGTCTAATGTAGATGTCTCGGTCCTGGCATGGACTACAGCCCGACTCGGCTTTTATGACCTATGCCGCCGCCTTGGTGTAAATACGAGGAGGCCTTAATTAATGGGCTACCCGTGTCTGAGTGACACTCAAACGAGCGCTTCCCGCAGGACTTCAAAGCCACCATCTTATCTCACCCTTGATCGGTTTACATAAAAGCTGCATTTGGGCAGCGTTGTAGTGGGGACTCGGGCACTTGGCCGGCAGCCTTGCCCAACATTTATTGGCCACTTTCGAGGTACGTTGAGGCGCGCACGTAACACCATCTATCTAGCCGCCCCCCTCCCCCCCTCACGCGCTCCCCTCCTCCACCCCATCCGCCGCCACTTCACCCACCCCCGCCCCACCCTCTCTGGTGTTAATGTCACCGGCGACGCTGTGTATCCTGCCTCCCGTACCGTCCGTAGTACGTCGGGTACGTCGCCCGGAGACTGAACGCGATGCCGGGTCTACGTCACCACGCTTGATGTGTGTATCCTGCCTTCAGTACCGTCCGTAGTACGTCGGGTACGTCGCCCGGAGACTGAACGCGATGCCGGGTCTACGTCACCACGCTTGATGTGTGTATCCTGCCTTCAGTACCGTCCGTAGTACGTCGGGTACGTCGCCCGGAGACTGAGCGCGATGCCGGGTCTACGTCACCACGCTTGATGTGTGTATCCTGCCTTCAGTACCGTCCGTAGTACGTCGCCCGGAGACTGAACGCGATGCCGGGTCTACGTCACCACGCTGGATATTGTGTATCCTGCCTTCAGTACCGTCCGTAGTACGTCGGGTACGTCGCCCGGAGACTGAGCGCGATGCCGGGTCTACGTCACCACGCTTGATGTGTGTATCCTGCCTTCAGTACCGTCCGTAGTACGTCGCCCGGAGACTGAGCGCGATGCCGGGTCTACGTCACCACGCTTGATGTGTGTATCCTGCCTTCAGTACCGTCCGTAGTACGTTGCCCGGAGACTGAGCGCGATGCCGGGCCTACGTCACCACGCTTGATGTGTGTATCCTGCCTTCAGTACCGTCCGTAGTACGTCGCCCGGAGACTGAGCGCGATGCCGGGTCTACGTCACCACGCTTGATGTGTGTATCCTGCCTTCAGTACCGTCCGTAGTACGTTGCCCGGAGACTGAGCGCGATGCCGGGCCTACGTCACCACGCTTGATGTGTGTATCCTGCCTTCAGTACCGTCCGTAGTACGTCGCCCGGAGACTGAGCGCGATGCCGGGTCTACGTCACCACGCTGGATATTGTGTATCCTGCCTTCAGTACCGTCCGTAGTACGTTGCCCGGAGACTGAGCGCGATGCCGGGTCTACGTCACCACGCTGGATATTGTGTATCCTGCCTTCAGTACCGTCCGTAGTACGTTGCCCGGAGACTGAGCGCGATGCCGGGTCTACGTCACCACGCTTGATGTGTGTATCCTGCCTTCAGTACCGTCCGTAGTACGTTGCCCGGTGACTGAGCGCGATGCCGGGTCTACGTCACCACGCTTGATGTGTGTATCCTGCCTTCAGTACCGTCCGTAGTACGTCGCCCGGAGACTGAGCGCGATGCCGGGTCTACGTCACCACGCTTGATGTGTGTATCCTGCCTTCAGTACCGTCCGTAGTACGTCGGGTACGTCGCCCTGAGACTGAGCGCGATGCCGGGTCTACGTCACCACGCTTGATATGTGTATCCTGCCTTCAGTACCGTCCGTAGTACGTCGGGTACGTCGCCCGGAGACTGAGCGCGATGCCGGGTCTACGTCACCACGCTTGATATGTGTATCCTGCCTTCAGTACCGTCCTTAGTACGTCGGGTACGTTGCCCGGAGACTGAGCGCGATGCCGGGTCTACGTCACCACGCTTGATATGTGTATCCTGCCTTCAGTACCGTCCGTAGTACGTTGCCCGGAGACTGAACGCGATGCCGGGTCTACGTCACCACGCTTGATATGTGTATCCTGCCTTCAGTACCGTCCGTAGTACGTCGGGTACGTTGCCCGGAGACTGAGCGCGATGCCGGGCCTACGTCACCACGCTGGATATTGTGTATCCTGCCTTCAGTACCGTCCGTAGTACGTCGCCCGGAGACTGAACGCGATGCCGGGCCTACGTCACCACGCTGGATATTGTGTATCCTGCCTTCAGTACCGTCCGTAGTACGTTGCCCGGAGACTGAACGCGATGCCGGGTCTACGTCACCACGCTGGATATGTGTATCCTGCCGATTCTGCAATGGTTTGATACACTTCCCACGTACTAAACATGCGTTGTACTCCCTAGGCGCGTCTATGGATCATCTCGATACCGATACGCACAATCGCCCATGGCCGTTATACGAGAAGAGATCACATAGACCACCTGCACCCATCCCGTACGGGTGCAGGTTGCAGAATTCCATATACAGCATGGTGTTAACAGCATTCCGGAATGAATTGTTTAATGCTGAATTAAACAGTGAATGTTATGTATGCGTTATTTTTTTAGGAAGATCTTGGCATTTCTTGCGTCAAAACGGATTGACAGACATTTCAGAATACGTTTTACTTATATCTGTACAGGTTGTGGCGAGCCATTGTCGGCTTGTTTTTTTGTCATTGACACTGATGTGCAAAAAACGGCTTTAAACGCTGCAAATCTTGGGAGGAGAGGAAGCGCTTGTGTTGGATGGGGCGTTGGTATCCTGAATGGGAGCCTCTGTGAAAAAACTCCCGCTCATATCGCGTGGGCGACTTCACTGAACGTGATTAGCATGCGTCTGGGTGTACCACTGCCCCGGCCTGTCAGCCAGTCACTGGCCTGAAGTGCCATTGCCCCGGCCTGCCAGCCAGTCACTGGCCTAAACTGCCACTGCCCCGGTCTGCCAGCCAGTCACTGGCCTAAACTGTCACTACCCCGGTCTGCCAGCCAGTCACTGGCCTAAAGTGCCATTGCCCCGGCCTGCCAGCCAGTCACTGGCCTAAACTGCCACTGCCCCAGCCTGCCAGCCAGTCACTGGCCTAAACTGTCACTACCCCGGTCTGCCAGCCAGTCACTGGCCTAAAGTGCCATTGCCCCGGCCTGCCAGCCAGTCACTGGCCTAAACTGCCACTGCCCCTGCCTGCCAGCCAGCCAGTCACAGGCCTAAAGTGCCACTGCCCCGGCCTGCCAGCTAGGCGTGGCCTAAACTGCCACTGCCCCTGCCTGCCAGCCAATCACTGGCCTAAAGTGCCACTACACCGGCCTGCCAGCCAATCACTGGCCTAAAGTGCCACTACACCGGCCTGCCAGCCAGTCACTGGCCTAAAGTGCTACTGCCCCTGCCTGCCAGCCAGTCACTGGCCTAAAGTGCCACTACACCGGCCTGCCAGCCAGTCACTGGCCTAAAGTGCCACTGCCCTGGCCTGTCAGCCAGTCACTGGCCTAAAGTACCACTGCTCCGGCCTGCCAGCCAGTCACTGGCCTAAAGTGCCACTGCCCCGGCCTACCAGCCAGTCACTGGCCTGGATTGACACTCCGCCTGACTGTCTGATCTAGATTTTCACTGCGCCTGACTGTCTGGTCTGGATTGACATTGCGCCTGACTGTCTGCTCTGGATTGACACTGCGCCTGGCTGTCTGGTCTGGATTGACACTGCGCCTAACTGGTCTGGATTGACATTGCGCCTGGCTGTCTGGTCCGGATTGACACTGCGCCTGACTGGCTGGTCCGGATTGACACTGCGCCTGGCTGTATGGTCTGCATTGACACTGCGCCTAACTGGTCTGGATTGACATTGCGCCTGGCTGTCTGGTCCGGATTGACATTGCGCCTGGCTGTCTGGTCCGGATTGACACTGCGCCTGGCTGTCTGGTCCGGATTGACACTGCGCCTGACTGTCTGCTCTGGATTGACACTGCGCCTGGCTGTCTGGTCTGGATTGACACTGCGCCTAACTGGTCTGGATTGACATTGCGCCTGACTGGCTGGTCCGGATTGACACTGCGCCTGGCTGTCTGCTCTGGATTGACACTGCGCCTGGCTGTCTGCTCTGGATTGACACTGCGCCTGGCTGTCTGGTCTGGATTGACACTGCGCCTAACTGGTCTGCATTGACATTGCGCCTGACTGGCTGGTCCGGATTGACACTGCGCCTGGCTGTATGGTCTGCATTGACACTGCGCCTGGCTGTATGGTCTGGATTGACATTGCGCCTGGCTGTCTGGTCCGGATTGACACTGCGCCTGGCTGTATGGTCTGCATTGACACTTCGCCTGACTGGCTGGTCTGGATTGACATTGCGCCTTGCTGTCTGGTCCGGATTGACACTGCGCCTGGCTGTATGGTCTGCATTGACACTTCGCCTGACTGTCTGTTCTGGATTGACATTGCGCCTTGCTGTCTGGTCCGGATTGACACTGCGCCTGGCTGTATGGTCTGCATTGACACTTCGCCTGACTGTCTGTTCTGCATTGACATTGCGCCTGGCTGTCTGGTCCGGATTGACACTGCGCCTGGCTGTATGGTCTGCATTGACACTTCGCCTGACTGGCTGGTCTGGATTGACATTGCGCCTGACTGTCTGCTCTGGATTGACACTGCGCCTGGCTGTATGGTCTGCATTGACACTTCGCCTGACTGTCTGTTCTGGATTGACATTGCGCCTGGCTGTCTGGTCCGGATTGACACTGCGCCTAACTGGTCTGGATTGACATTGCGCCTGGCTGTCTGGTCCGGATTGACACTGCGCCTGGCTGTCTGGTCTGGATTGACACTGCGCCTAACTGGTCTGGATTGACATTGCGCCTGGCTGTCTGGTCCGGATTGACACTGCGCCTGACTGTCTGTTCTGGATTGACATTGCGCCTTGCTGTCTGATCCGGATTGACATTGCGCCTGGCTGTATGGTCTGCATTGACACTTCGCCTGACTGTCTGTTCTGGATTGACACTGCGCCTGGCTGTCTGTTCTGGATTGACATTGCGCCTTGCTGTCTGATCCGGATTGACATTGCGCCTGGCTGTATGGTCTGCATTGACACTTCGCCTGACTGTCTGTTCTGGATTGACACTGCGCCTTGCTGTCTGATCCGGATTGACACTGCGCCTGGCTGTATGGTCTGCATTGACACTTCGCCTGACTGTCTGTTCTGGATTGACATTGCGCCTGGCTGTCTGATCCGGATTGACATTGCGCCTGGCTGTATGGTCTGCATTGACACTGCGCCTGGCTGTCTGATCTGGATTGACGTTGCACCTGGCTGTCTGGCTGGAGTGACAAGCACGGATGGCACATCCCCTGGCACAGGTGGGGTTTGAACCTGCCACCTGTTGGTCTGTAGTCAAGTGCGCGACCTTTCGAGCGCGTTTACAAGCAAGGCAGCCAAACGGGACCACGGCGAGGTTGGTAATGCAGCCAACCTGCCCCCTCCCGACCCTCCCATCATGGGAAGAACTGCGTGCAGTCGGTGTGAGCGGGTACGGGCGGGTGGCCAGGTTATAGTGATAGGAACTACTCCAGTCCCTCTGGCGTGACCTGTCGTAGAGCGGACCAGTGTAGTAATGCATGGGGCCCACACGTAAACCAAACTGCCAAACGCCGCAAGGAAAGCAAGGCTTGTGGTGTGGTATTTAGCACCCTACTGGTTCTGTCTCGTTCTGGCTCTCTCTCTCTCTCTCTCTGTCACTTCGTCGCTTGATCCATCTCCCCCCCCCTCTTTATCGCTATGTCTCTCCCTCGCTCTTTCTTTCTCTTCACCCACCCCCCGCCCTCTACGCTCTGCCAACTCACTATCTCTTTCTTTCTCTACCTCTACCCCCCACCTCTCCCCTGCTCTGTAGTCGACCGCCTTTTTGTTGCCATTAGCTTGCGGCTACAAATGACAAGTTTTGTCTTAACGGTTTGCTTCGCATCGACGTGTGACTCACAGGTTTCAAATCTACACCAACTTGTGGCCTAGAATGCATATTTCGTGGTTGTGAGAAGAGCAGTGGGTAGTAGCCTGATGGACCTGCTTATTCCTCGCCGACAAAGACGTTTGACGATACAACTGTCTAGACATGCGCAGCCTAAAATTGTGTTTTGGTGATAACCGTTTCTGGCGAAAATGATTTGCGTTGTATAGGTTTGATATGTTTACCTGGCTACCCAGGTAAACATATGTCAGCCATCAGTGTGGCTACCCCTTTCCCCTTGGCTGTCTATGTCAGCCAGCAATGTGGCCACCCCTTCCCCTGTGATTGTCTATATCAGCCAGCAGTGTGCCCCCCCCCCTTGGTTGTCTATATCAGCCAGCAGTGTGGCTACCCTCCCCCCTTGGTGTCCCTCCACGCCGTTGTGGTGCACCAGACAAACAGGATGAAGACCTTGCGGTTGGCCCTTCAGGGGGCGTGTCGGGAGATGTCATCACCAGTGTCGCTAGGGGGCGGATTCTGATGGGTGATGTGGTACTTCCCTTGCCATGGTTACCGTCGTGTAGGCGGACGAACCCATAGACGGGTACTGTGGTCGGAATAAAGCTCATTTCATCGCGCTACGAGCACAAGGGCCATCGTCGGCGGCCACGTGTCAATGTCAGCGTGACACGCGCATGGAGTTTGATATGTAAAGACTACTATAGATATAGTCCGCCTCGTCAATGGGGATTGTATGGAGAGCACATGGCCGGGTTAACAACAAATACACCCGGTGAACATTGTGTGGTTACGGACTGTCCTTCCTGTCAGGTTGGTCGCACATTGTGTAATATAGGACTCTCCTATGGACCAGGGTCTGCCGTGTGCCCAGAGGATCCACGTGAACTATTATGTTATGTATATCATGCTTGGCGTAAGTGCTCATGTGTGCTCCAAGTGAGATAACAAATATACACTTCTTCCGGGGTTTATCGCAAGAAATGACTGCCGAGACGCGCGGAAGCCACACTTCGCCATGTCAGTTAGAGCTCGGAGTGACGCTTAGGATGAAGGTTTGAACATACAATGGTGGTGGGGCCGTTCTTAGTTACCTTATAACAAACTAAATTTCACTCCCATTTCCAGTCAGCTATGAGTCGGGAAACAACGTTGGGTGAACTTATTCTCGTTTAAACCCAGAAAGGTGGTCGGATGCGTCATCTGGGACCAGCAATATCGAGGTTGATTTAGATTCCAGAGTAACTGTTCATGTTACTCTGGGATTGTCACTGCTTGTAGGGGTGACATGTAGAAGTTGACAATGGCCAGACAACACTAACGACCACATAATGTATACATGTACGTTCTTCCATTATTCAAAAAATAGTCATCGTTTTGCAATCCAGGAACCTGACTGGACCAAGCGTTATCTCTTTTTGATGGATTTTTGTTTAGATGAATAAATCGTGACCTGCGTTGGTCGCTGTGGTCTCGTAATCTGCCGCTCGGACCTGAAAATGGATCTTTTCGCAATTGCCTTAATCAGCTGAGTAATTGCGGGCCGCTCACCCCTAGCCGCGTTATTCATTATGCATACATGGCTCTGTATTCCCATGGCCCACGTGGCGGGCGGTCACTGGCCAACGATGCGTTGCTGCCGCCTTCAACGGGAGCAAGTGGACGTAACAGTGGTGTCACAAGTGGCGCTTTGCCGGGCCGTTCACCGGTGATTGATAGTCTTTGGGAGAGATAGCGCTGGCTGTGTCTGAGGTAGACTTAATTCCGCCCAGGTAGCTTCTAAAATCTGCCCTATTCCGCTCCAATGGTGCCTCGCGTATTAGCGTAACTCCAACAATTGCTGGCCTGGGAGGGCTGTCTAGGGACCTGTATGCCCCCCCCCCCCTCCCCGCCCCTTCCCTTGCCCTGAGCCCTCTATCCTTGGGTTGGTGCCGCCGCCGCCATCCAGGGTCCGTCCGACTGGGAGCCGGCGTCCCGGCATGTGCAGGCCTAGCTACCCGCGGCCCATCCAGGGACCAGCCACCACACCCGACCGCCTCGGCGAGCGGACTCTTTAATGTAGGGAGGGGCCACGTCATGAGGATGTTTAATGTTGGGAGGGGCCACGTCATGAGGATGTTTAATGTGGGGATGGGCCACGTCATGAGGATGTGTGTAAAATCAATCTGGAGAGCCGCTGTGGCGAGCCCCGCAGACTGTGTCCATGGTGGCTGACTGTACGGAATGCTTCTTTACTGCCTCTGGGAGTGTGGGTGGGGTAGGTGGGGGGTGTAATGGGAGTAAGGTCGTGCGACAAGAGGCTATGGCCGGAGGGGGTGGGGTGGGGGCACGTAGTGAGTGATCAGTGTCTACGGGCTTCTCGGTCATGGCACCTTGTATGGTTATAGCATTGATCCCCGGGGTGTGTGGGGTGGGGGGTGGCAACATTATTAGGCGTGGCGGACTAGCCATATGATATTAAGCTGGGCTTATCATGTGGATATTTCGCCAAGCCTAATATCATATGGTGATATTAGGCTTTGCGGAATAGCCATATGATATTAGGCGTGGCGGAATAGCGATATGATATTAGGCGTGGCGGAATAGCGATATGATATTAGGCGTGGCGATATAACCATATCATATTAAGTTGGGCGTGACGGAATAGCGATATGATACTAGGCGTGGCGGAATAGCGATATGATATTAAGTTGGGTGTGACGGAATAGCGATATGATACTAGGCGTGACGGAATAGCGATATGATACTAGGCGTGGCGGAATAGCGATATATTAGGCGTGGCGGAATAGCGATATGATATTAGGCGTGGCGATATAACCATATCATATTAAGTTGGGCGTGACGGAATAGCGATATGATACTAGGCGTGACGGAATAGCGATATGATACTAGGCGTGGCGGAATAGCGATATGATACTAGGCGTGGCGGAATAGCGATATGATATTAGGCGTGGCGGAATAGCGATATGATACTAGGCGTGGCGGAATAGCGATATGATACTAGGCGTGACGGAATAGCGATATGATACTAGGCGTGACGGAATAGCGATATGTTATTAAGCTGGGCGTGACGGAATAGCGATATGATACTAGGCGTGGCGGAATAGCGCTATGATACTAGGCGTGACGGAATAGCGATATGTTATTAAGCTGGGCGTGACGGAATAGCGATATGATACTAGGCGTGACGGAATAGCGATATGTTATTAAGCTGGGCGTGACGGAATAGCGATATGATACTAGGCGTGACGGAATAGCGATATGATACTAGGCGTGGCGGAATAGCGATATGTTATTAGGCGTGGCGGAATAGCGATATGATACTAGGCGTGGCGGAATAGCGATATGATACTAGGCGTGGCGGAATAGCGATATGTTATTAGGCGTGGCGGAATAGCGATATGATACTAGGCGTGGCGGAATAGCGATATGATACTAGGCGTGGCGGAATAGCGATATGATACTAGGCGTGGCGGAATAGCGAAATGATATTAAGTTGGGCGTGGCGGAATAGCGATATGATACTAGGCGTGACGGAATAGCGATATGATACTAGGCGTGGCGGAATAGCCATATGATACTAGGCGTGACGGAATAGCGCTATGATACTAGGCGTGACGGAATAGCGATATGTTATTAAGCTGGGCGTGACGGAATAGCGATATGATACTAGGCGTGACGGAATAGCGATATGATACTAGGCGTGGCGGAATAGCGATATGTTATTAGGCGTGGCGGAATAGCGATATGATACTAGGCGTGGCGGAATAGCGATATGTTATTAGGCGTGGCGGAATAGCGATATGATACTAGGCGTGGCGGAATAGCGATATGATACTAGGCGTGGCGGAATAGCGATATGATACTAGGCGTGACGGAATAGCGATATGTTATTAGGCGTGGCGGAATAGCGATATGATACTAGGCGTGGCGGAATAGCGATATGATACTAGGCGTGGCGGAATAGCGATATGATACTAGGCGTGGCGGAATAGCGAAATGATATTAAGTTGGGCGTGGCGGAATAGCGATATGATACTAGGCGTGACGGAATAGCGATATGATACTAGGCGTGGCGGAATAGCCATATGATACTAGGCGTGACGGAATAGCGCTATGATACTAGGCGTGACGGAATAGCGATATGTTATTAAGCTGGGCGTGACGGAATAGCGATATGATACTAGGCGTGACGGAATAGCGATATGATACTAGGCGTGGCGGAATAGCGCTATGATACTAGGCGTGACGGAATAGCGATATGTTATTAAGCTGGGCGTGACGGAATAGCGATATGATACTAGGCGTGACGGAATAGCGATATGATACTAGGCGTGGCGGAATAGCGATATGATATTAGGCGTGGCGGAATAGCGATATGATACTAGGCGTGGCGGAATAGCCATATGATAATAGGCGTGACGGAATAGCGCTATGATACTAGGCGTGACGGAATAGCGATATGTTATTAAGCTGGGCGTGACGGAATAGCGATATGATACTAGGCGTGGCGGAATAGCGATATGTTATTAGGCGTGGCGGAATAGCGATATGATACTAGGCGTGGCGGAATAGCGATATGATACTAGGCGTGGCGGAATAGCGATATGATACTAGGCGTGGCGGAATAGCGATATGATACTAGGCGTGGCGGAATAGCGCTATGATACTAGGCGTGACGGAATAGCGATATGTTATTAAGCTGGGCGTGACGGAATAGCGATATGATACTAGGCGTGACGGAATAGCGATATGTTATTAAGCTGGGCGTGACGGAATAGCGATATGATACTAGGCGTGACGGAATAGCGATATGATACTAGGCGTGGCGGAATAGCCATATGATACTAGGCGTGGCGGAATAGCGATATGATACTAGGCGTGGCGGAATAGCGATATGATACTAGGCGTGGCGGAATAGCGATATGATACTAGGCGTGGCGGAATAGCGATATGATACTAGGCGTGGCGGAATAGCGATATGATACTAGGCGTGGCGGAATAGCGATATGATACTAGGCGTGACGGAATAGCGATATGTTATTAGGCGTGGCGGAATAGCGATATGATACTAGGCGTGGCGGAATAGCGATATGATACTAGGCGTGGCGGAATAGCGATATGATACTAGGCGTGGCGGAATAGCGATATGATACTAGGCGTGGCGGAATAGCGATATGATACTAGGCGTGGCGGAATAGCGATATGATACTAGGCGTGACGGAATAGCGATATGTTATTAGGCGTGGCGGAATAGCGATATGATACTAGGCGTGGCGGAATAGCGATATGATACTAGGCGTGGCGGAATAGCGATATGATACTAGGCGTGGCGGAATAGCGATATGATACTAGGCGTGGCGGAATAGCGATATGATACTAGGCGTGGCGGAATAGCGATATGATATTCAACTGATTAATATGATATTTGGCGTAGATGATAATGATGGTATTGGTAGACTAGCGAGAGGGTGTTACAGCTCGGAGTGGCGCACGCAGTGTTTGAGTAGTGGTGCAGCGCAAGGCGTGCGTGGTGACTAGTGACCCAACCCAGTCCATTCCAGTTGCGGCAGATCTACGTCATCGGGATTTAGGCCTTGTTGTAGCCGCGTAGAGGACGTGGATGGTGTGACGGGGCGCTGTGGAGACCCAGACCCTGGGAGGAGACGGAGGAGGAGGGTGGGGACACAGACCCCGAGGGGTGGCGCACGGCTCAGTAGTGTGTGCATTGCTGGCCCCCGTAAAGGCGACATTAAGTGCTGTCCCCGCCGTCTTTCCCTGAGCCGTCCTCGCCGCCTGCCCTGGCTGGACTGCGTGTCGGCAGTGATTCCCATGCACATCATGGACGCCTAGGGTGGCGCAGGGTGGCGCAGGCAAGGCGGGGGTGGGGGGGGGGGACCAGCCCTATGTGGTGGCAGGGACAGGGTCGGCGTACTGGTGTGGGAATCAGGGTGGTTCACGTCTTGTCTCCGTGGGCGACATAAAAGATGCCCACCACTGAAGCGAGTAACTTGCAGAACCAGCAAAGGCCGTTAAATGTGGCGAGCCACGGGACATGACCCAGTGGACTTAATGGAATAGCTGTCACTGTCTCAAGGGCTCGTGGTCGTCATTGACTCCAGGGCCTCTTGGTCGTCATTGACTCCAGGGCCTCTTGGTCGTCATTGACTCCAGGGCCTCTTGGTCGTCATTGACTACAGGGCCTCTTGGTCGTCATTGACTCCAGGGCCTCTTGGTCGTCATTGACTCCAGGGCCTCTTGGTCGTCATTGACTCCAGGGCCTCTTGGTCGTCATTGACTCCAGGGCCTCTTGGTTGCTATTGACTCCATGACCTCTTGGTCGCCATTGACTCTAGGGCTCATTCATGGACTCCCAGGCGTCTCTCGTGCATACTAAAGAAACCGCCACCATACGGGCTGTGGGGTCTGGGCACCAACCAGGATGCAGGGGACCAGCCAGCGTGCGGGCTTTGGTGTCAGGGTACCAGCCTACAACAGCGTACGGAAACAGCAAGTGGGTTAATCGCCGGAAAGTGGGCCTGGTACACATAGCGCAGTGACGGGGGACCTGTCGTTTATACGACACCGCCCGGAGGAGTCGCTGATAGCCACAGAGAAGCGTGCCAGCTCCACCGCGGGACCGACACCATGGCGCCATGCAGGTACACCCTGTCAGTAGCTATGTCGAACATCTCGACATGTATACAGAGAGACTCCTATAGTTAGCCTCCAATATGGAATGCCATTTGTGACGGCCTTTTTGGTCGAGCGCGGCTTTCATTGAACCGCGGGTCTGGGTGTCTGTACCCTGGCTGTACCCCACGAGCCCTACCAGGGTCTGGGTGTCTGTACCCTGGCTGTACCCTGGCTGTATCCCGCGAGCCCTACCAGGGTCTGGGTGTCTGTACCCCGCGAGCCCTACCAGGGTCTGGGTGTCTGTACCCCGCGAGCCCTACCAGGGTCTGGGTGTCTGTACCCCGCGAGCCCTACCAGGGTCTGGGTGTCTGTACCCCGCGAGCCCTACCAGGGTCTGGGTGTCTGTACCCCGCGAGCCCTACCAGGATCTGGGTGTCTGTACCCCACGAGCCCTACCAGGGTCTGGGTGTCTGTACCCCGCGAGCCCTACCAGGATCTGGGTGTCTGTACCCCACGAGCCCTACCAGGGTCTGGGTGTTTGTACCCTGGCTGTACCCCACGAGCCCTACCAGGGTCTGGGTGTCTACCCTGGCTGTGCCCCGCGAGCCCTACCAGGGTTTGGGTGTCTGTACCGCGTGAGCCCTACCAGGGTCTGGGTGTCTGTACCCCGTGAGCCCTACCAGGGTCTGGGTGTCTGTACCCCGCGAGCCCTACCAGGATCTGGGTGTCTGTACCCCACGAGCCCTACCAGGGTCTGGGTGTCTGTACCCCACGAGCCCTACCAGGGTCTGGGTGTTTGTACTCTGGCTGTACCCCGCGAGCCCTACCAGGGTTTGGGTGTCTGTACCGCGTGAGCCCTACCAGGGTCTGGGTGTCTGTACCCTGGCTGTACCCCGCGAGCCCTACCAGGGTCTGGGTGTCTATACCCCACGAGCCCTACCAGGGTCTGGGTGTCTGTACCCCACGAGCCCTACCAGGGTCTGGGTGTCTATACCCTGCGAGCCCTACCAGGGTCTGGGTATCTGTACCCTGGCTGTACCCCGCAAGCCCTACCATGGTCTGGGTGTCTGTACTCCACGAGCCCTACCAGGGTCTGGCTGTTTGTACTCTGGCTGTACCCCGCGAGCCCTACCAGGGTCTGGGTATCTGTACCCTGGCTGTACCCCGCGAGCCCTGCCAGGGTCTGGGTATCTGTACCCCACGAGCCCTACCAGGGTCTGGGTGTCTGTACCCTGGCTGTACCCCGCGAGCCCCACCAGGGTCTGGGTGTCTGTACCCCGCGAGCCATACCAGGGTCTGGGTGTCTGCACCCTGGCTGTACCCCGCGAGCCCTACCAGGGTCTGGGTGTCTATACCCCAGGAACCCTACGAGGGTCTGGGTGTCTGTACCCTGGTTGTACCCCACGAGCCCTACCTGGGTCTGGGTGTCTGCACCCTGACTGTACCCCGCGAGCCCTACCAGGGTCTGGGTGTCTGCACCCTGACTGTACCCCGCGAGCCCTACCAGGGTCTGGGTGTCTGTACCCTGGCTGTACCCCGCGAGCCCTACCAGGGTCTGGGTGTCTGTACCCTGGCTGTACCCCGCGAGCCCTACCAGGGTCTGGGTGTCTGTACCCCGCGAGCCCTACCAGGGTCTGGGTGACTGTACCCCACGAGCCCTACCAGGGTCTGGGTGTCTGTACCCCGCGAGCCCTACCAGGGTCTGGGTGTCTGTACCCTGGCTGTACCCCGCGAGCCCTACCAGGGTCTGGGTGTCTGTACCCTGGCTGTACCCCGCGAGCCCTACCAGGGTCTGGGTGTCTATACCCTGCGAGCCCTACCAGGGTCTGGGTATCTGTACCCTGGCTGTACCCCGCAAGCCCTACCATGGTCTGGGTGTCTGTACTCCACGAGCCCTACCAGGGTCTGGCTGTTTGTACTCTGGCTGTACCCCGCGAGCCCTACCAGGGTCTGGGTATCTGTACCCTGGCTGTACCCCGCGAGCCCTGCCAGGGTCTGGGTATCTGTACCCCACGAGCCCTACCAGGGTCTGGGTGTCTGTACCCTGGCTGTACCCCGCGAGCCCCACCAGGGTCTGGGTGTCTGTACCCCGCGAGCCATACCAGGGTCTGGGTGTCTGCACCCTGGCTGTACCCCGCGAGCCCTACCAGGGTCTGGGTGTCTATACCCCAGGAACCCTACGAGGGTCTGGGTGTCTGTACCCTGGTTGTACCCCACGAGCCCTACCTGGGTCTGGGTGTCTGCACCCTGACTGTACCCCGCGAGCCCTACCAGGGTCTGGGTGTCTGCACCCTGACTGTACCCCGCGAGCCCTACCAGGGTCTGGGTGTCTGTACCCTGGCTGTACCCCGCGAGCCCTACCAGGGTCTGGGTGTCTGTACCCTGGCTGTACCCCGCGAGCCCTACCAGGGTCTGGGTGTCTGTACCCCGCGAGCCCTACCAGGGTCTGGGTGACTGTACCCCACGAGCCCTACCAGGGTCTGGGTGTCTGTACCCCGCGAGCCCTACCAGGGTCTGGGTGTCTGTACCCTGGCTGTACCCCGCGAGCCCTACCAGGGTCTGGGTGTCTGTACCCTGGCTGTACCCCGCGAGCCCTACCAGGGTCTGGGTGTCTGTACCCTGGCTGTACCCTGGCTGTACCCCGCGAGCCCTACCAGCCCTACGGGTGTTTTTGTCATCCCCGGCGACACGACCGGTCTGTTCCGTTCCGGCAATCACGAAGCCTGGCCTAGAGGCCTGCCTGCTACTGTTCCGGCGGCCACGAAGCCCGGCCTAGAGGCCTGCCTGCCACTGTTCCGGCGGCCACGAAGCCTGGCCTAGAGGCCTGCCTGCCACTGTTCCGGCGGCCACGAAGCCTGGCCTAGAGGCCTGCCTGCTACTGTTCCGGCGGCCACGAAGCCCGGCCTAGAGGCCTGCCTGCCACTGTTCCGGCGGCCACAAAGCCTGGCATAGAGGCCTGCCTGCCACTGTTCCGGCGGCCACGAAGCCTGGCCTAGAGGCCTGCCTGTCACTGTTCCGGCGGCCACGAAGCCTAGCTTAGAGGCCTGCCTGCCACTGTTCCGGCGGTCACGAAGCCTGGCCTAGAGGCCTGCCTGCCACTGTTCCGGCGGTCACGAAGCCTGGCCTAGAGGCCTGCCTGCTACTGTTCCGGCGGCCACGAAGCCCGGCCTAGAGGCCTGCCTGCCACTGTTCCGGCGGCCACGAAGCCTGGCCTAGAGGCCTGCCTGCCACTGTTCCGGCGGCCACGAAGCCTGGCCTAGAGGCCTGCCTGCTACTGTTCCGGCGGCCACGAAGCCCGGCCTAGAGGCCTGCCTGCCACTGTTCCGGCGGCCACGAAGCCTGGCCTAGAGGCCTGCCTGCCACTGTTCCGGCGGCCACGAAGCCTGGCCTAGAGGCCTGCCTGCCACTGTTCCGGCGGCCACGAAGCCCGGCCTAGAGGCCTGCCTGCCACTGTTCCGGCGGCCACGAAGCCTGGCATAGAGGCCTGCCTGCCACTGTTCCGGCGGCCACGAAGCCTGGCCTAGAGGCCTGCCTGTCACTGTTCCGGCGGCCACGAAGCCTAGCTTAGAGGCCTGCCTGCCACTGTTCCGGCGGTCACGAAGCCTGGCCTAGAGGCCTGCCTGCCACTGTTCCGGCGGCCACGAAGCCTGGCCTAGAGGCCTGCCTGCCACTGTTCCGGCGGCCACGAAGCCTAGCTTAGAGGCCTGCCTGCCACTGTTCCGGCGGCCACGAAGCCTGGCCTAGTGGCCTGCCTGCCACTGTTCCGGCGGCCACGAAGCCTAGCTTAGAGGCCTGCCTGCCACTGTTCCGGCGGCCACGAAGCCTGGCCTAGAGGCCTGCCTGCCACTGTTCCGGAGGCCACGAGGCCGATGGCAGCGGCGTGACGCAGCGCGCTCTAAGCCGGCGGTGACATGCCGTGTCTAGCGGGTGGCCATTGATTGCTCGTCTCACCCGGTGGCCGACGACACTCGCCCTCCCCAACCTCCCCGCACCCCGCCCCCGCCCCCGCCCCCGCCCCATCCACTGACGTGTCTTCCCAATCCCTATGGCTCCTCCGTCCCAGTTTTATCGGGTGTGATGTCATTCCCTTGCCGCCTGGCTAGCTAGCAAGCTAGCTGGGTGGGCGGGTGGGTGGGTCTGTGGCCGGGCAAGGGTGGCCCTCGTGGGGTGCCGCGCCGCCGCCGCCACCGTCGCCACCGGCGCCCCTCCCTCCCTACGCGCTGTGACTCACGTGTGGCAGGGCTGGACGTCGCCGTGACTAAGGCACCGCCGGTCCGTCTTCCCGTCTTCCCCTGCCCCGTGCACCCCCTCGCCACCCCCCTCCAGTCCCCTGCCGCCAGTCCCCCGCCGCCGCGGTTCCGGCCGTGGGGGTTCCGGGCACCTCTGGGTAGCCTGTGGCAGCGGCAGCGCCAATGTGGCAGTCCTCGTCTGGTGCCGAACATTCCACGGCTTGCCAACGTTTTTCTTTATTTCTACGGTGTAGCTGTGACGGTGGCCCGATTTACTGACATTGCGGGGCCGAGGGACTGGCGTGTGGCGGTGTCTCTCAGTGCTTGATATTCCGTGAGATGTTATGCGCCGCGTCACAAGTGCCATACATTACATACCTGTGCATGGCATCCATCGCGCCGTGATGTGGCTTGGGCGGTGTATTACTGTCTGCACGGTGACGGTGATTTTATTAACTGGTGTTAAGTGACCCGTAGTATCCTCGCTAATAGCTGTGCTGACGTGTATATTTCTGCTCGTCTTTCAGAAGGAGGAGAAAGTTTGTTCGGTGACACGGCCCCAGAGCGCCCCTCGCAAGCGGCCTGCCCCGGCCAAGGAGCGACCGGCCTCTGCCTCGCGCCATGCCAGCAGTCCCCGCGCTAAACGGGGGCCAAAAGCTATGGGCAACTCGCCGACAACGGGTCAGGCCTTGCCGGTGCTGGACACGGGGCAGCCTGGCGGCGGCGGCGGCGGGAGGGGACACCACGGTCCGACCGGCCTACTGCTCGACCACGACCTGCCCGACCTGACCGAGACCCTGGCCGAGACTCTCGTCCACACCGAGTCGGCCGCCATCGACATCATCCGCAAGGCGGCGCCCCGCGGCGAGGGTGGCGGCGGGGGGTCGGCGGGGACGGAGTGCCACGACAGCCTGGAGGAGCTGGACCAGGACGACCTGGCGGCCCTCCTGCCCGAGGTGCCCTCCAGCTCCAGCTCGGCCGCCTCCGAGGCCGACCTGCTCCACTTCCAGGGCCACGAGGATGACCCCCACGTTCGCTACTGCGACGTCGAGGAGATGCTTCAGGCCCAGATGGCGCAGGTCGGCCAGACGGGGGCGCACGGCCCGGCGGCCGGCACCGCCAGCGCCACCGCCAGCGCCACTGCCACCGCCACGGCCACCAGCAACAAGGCTCGGGAGGAGAGTCAAACCCAGGACGGCGGTCTTAACGCCTGCGCTGTTGCCGTCACCATGGATACCAGTCAGCAACAGCACCACAGCGCCGCCTCCCGCAAACACCATAGCAACAGCGCCTCAGATAGCGCTGGCGACAACGTCGGCAGGGATCGCAGTGGGATTACTCGGGACGAGGACGGCCACGAGGCCGCCCATTCCATCGCCACCGACACCGCCAGTATTAGGAGTAAATCTCACTCGGGTCCTGCCGCGCCCCTTCCCAATAGTGGTAGTATTCATATTCACAGTAACGCTAAGAAGCCCCGTCGGACTGCTAAGCAGGACAGAGCCCCGGTCGCCGAATGGACTAAGCCGGACGGGGGGCCCGTGACTAGCGGCGGTGAGGGTATGGGGGCCGGCAGCAGTGAGGACGAGCCCACCAGCGGGGGTGAGGACCTCCCCGCCACCGACGACGCCGCCCGGTCCCTCAAGTCCTCCGTCAGACGGAAGCGCGTGGGGCCGGGGAGACCGCGCAAGCGCAAGACCGTGTACGCCGCGAAACGCGAGGCCGCTGCCGCACTCGCCGCTCAGCAGCTGGACTTCCACATGCGTCAGCGGCAGGCTCCGCGGCCCCAGGCGTCGCCACTGGGCGGGGACGACGGCGGCGGCGGCCAGTGCCAGGAGCCGGCCGGCCCATCCATGGACCCCGCCCCGGAGCCCATACTCAGGCTTGACCACATGGACTCGGTTCCCAACGAATCTCCAGATAGCGGGATCCAGTCGATCGCCGGATCGCCGGCGGATCGCGATGGGGGGTCCAGCCCCCATCACCGGTATCCGGACGCGGTCGGGCTGGGTGGTATGGATGCAGCGGCCGCCGCGCCCGATCAGGATCCCTGCCAGGATAAGGATGCCGACCTGGAAGGCCCTCCCGTCCTGGAGAACATGAACGAGAGCCAACCCGAGCCCTGCTACAGCGATCATCGGGATCACCCCGTGCTGATGCCGGTCGTCTCCATGGCAGGCGAATCCGGATCTAAATCTAAATCTAAATCTAAATCCAGAGCGCCGAAAGGTAAGGACAGCTCAGGGAAGCGCAAGAAGAAGGTCTCTGGGGTGAAGGATGGCGTGGGAGTACCTAAAGGCAAGAAGCGGAACCCCGTGGGGCGTCCGCGCTTAAAGCCGCAGACCACGGACGCGGGGGTGCCTCCAGACACCATCCCAGGGTCACACGCCGCCGCCGCCGCTATGCCCTCCGCCACGGGCTCTCATCCCCCGTCATCATCAGCCTCGTCATCCTCTTCATCGCCATCTCACTCATTATCATCGATCACGCCTGCAGTGGTGTCTTCCACGTCCGGTTCCGGGTCCGGGTCCGGGTCTTGGGTGGGGCCGGGGGCCGGCCCGCAGGGGGTGCTGACTGGACAGGTCAAGAGGAGCCCTGGCCGACCCAAGGGCACCACTAAGAAGAAGTCCAAGAACATCCGCCACAAGCTTGAGTTGGGTGCCCCGGGGGCCGGTGTTGGCGTCGAGTCGGACACGCCGGCCACCGTCGCCCCCACCGCGGGAGATGGTGTGACCCCGGCCACAAACAGTAGCTCTCAATCTCACTCCTCCCACTCAGCGCAGGAGAAATGCGTCAAGAAAAAGCCGAGGAAGAAATCGGCCAACAAGTCCAACAAATCAGCGACCGTACTGAGCGGAGCATTGGGCGATGTCGACGCCTTGTCCTTGACTGCAGGAGAGCAATCTCAACAGATTACCAATGGTGCTAGTATGTGTTCGTCGTCGTCGTCCTTCTCGCCTCCCCCGCCGTCGACGGCGCCCCAGCGGGCGGCCGGCGGTCGGGACGTGCAAGCCCAGCCCCCCGCCAAGAAGAGGCGGGGCCGTCCGCGCAAGCAACTGGTGTCTACTGAGGATTGCCGGGACCCTGCCGCGCCGTCTAGTCTTTCACACTCTCAGGGCCACTCCACTGCCAAACACAGCTCTCAGCACAGCCCTTCGACGTCCACCGCTGCTGCCGCCGCTTCCTACTTACCTGTCTCCGTGAACACCGACGCGGCCAATAAGAGTTACAGCTTCGGACCGCCGGATCTGTCCCTCGGCGAACTTAGCCCCATCCCCTCGCGTGCGGGGTCCCGTGGAAACGAGGATTCCGAACTGGATTCCTTGGTTCAGTGCGTGCAGCAGTCTATTTACTCTCAGTTCCGGCCGCGCGGCCACCCGACCCGAGAGGAAGGTGGCGACCTGAGCGGCGCCGAGGGAGTCGGAACCGGAACCGGGGCAGGGCCCGTGCTCAAGGCCGCGCATGCGCACTGGCCGCCGATGCACCACCGGGGCACGACGCACTCCAAAGTGGTGCCCAAGATCCGTAAATCTAAGCTGCACGTCATGATGCGCAAGCACAGGAAGCGGGGCCGCAAAAAGAAGCCCGTGGAGGTGGCGCCACCGATGCCTTTCAGCATATCGCACGTCGGCTTCGGGCCCATCGGGCCCATCGGGCTGGGCATGGGGTACTTCCCGTCCCCCGCCGGACTGCCGCTGTTGGGTCTCCCCGGCCTCCCTCCCATTCACCCCTTCACCAGCGCCCAGGCCCAGGCGGCCTTGGCGGCTCTGGAGGGCGCGGCCCGAGGCGTCCTCCCCAGGAAGCCGTCCCTGACGGTGGCCCAGCCGTCGCTGCTCACCCAGACCGCCAGCCCGCCTCTGTTCGCTCGCTGCCCCAGCATCGTGTCCTCCCCAGTCCATCGGGAAACCAGCGACGCCGGCTCGTCGAAAGCCGACGGCAAGAAGCGGAAGAAGAAGCCGTTCAAGAGCAAGCACAAGAACGTGATCGACCCGGTCTTCGTGGCCGAGCTGGATAACTTGAGCGGCGACTTCTCCTCGCTGTGTATATCGGACGACGCCTCTGGCGGGTCCGGCGCGTCCCCGTGTGGCTCGACAGGTGCCGGCGGCCGGGACGAGGGCCACATGCCGGCCGCCTTCCAGATCCACCGCCAGCTGATGCGGCAGAAGCGCAAGAAAGAGCTGAAGCACCTGAAGCACGCGGCCAAGGCCAACAACAAGAACAAGGCGGGCCACACGCGGAAGCTGCTGACCAAGCTCGCGCGCGCCGCCGCCGATCACGGGGTGGACGGGACGTGCGACGAGAGCAGCCACGAGAACTGCTTGCCGCTGAAGAAGCGCCGCAAGTTGTTGGCGGCGATGGCCCGGGGGTCGGCTGCCGAAGCCGCCGCGGGACTGCTCCACCCGGAGAAACGGAAGGCGGGGCGCCCCAGAAAGCAGGTCCCGGCCCCCGAGGGTGCGCCGGCCGGACAGGACCTCGACTGGGCGCAGCTCAGGGAACAGTTCAAGGGTAAGTGGATACTCGTGTCATTATACAAACGTGACGGAACCTCCCTAGCTGAGTTAGGTAAGCAGTCCGAGCTGACCGGTCAACAGGGCGGTGGTTCCCATGTGTATTGTCCCTGGAGGTCAAAAGCGGCCTGAACTACCAGCATTTTATGTGTGAAATTCGAAGTACACGTGTATTATAAATCCGGGAATGATTGGTTGGATTCCGACGTCGGTACCAGTAATATAAACCGTGGTTTTCTTGTGGTAAACAGGGGACCCCCATTAGCTCAGTTGGTAAACGCAGAATAACAGGACCCCCTGGCACCTGTATTTGGGCCATGGTTCATTCCTCCTCATTCCATTATGTCTGGGAGCTTACTTGACCAGATTCAGCTTTCTTCTGCCCAAACATGGCCTACAACATTTACAGTCCATTTCGTAAGCGAAAGGGAAACTTGGCTGTTAGACCTTGATGGATTTCACGAACTCAGTTTAGCCGAATACTGGGCTTAGTCGACTAAAGTTAACATGTACATGATGGGCGATTTTAGCCGACTAAGCCCCGTAGTCGACTAAAATTACTATGTAAATGATGGGCGATTTTAGCCGACTAAGCCCCGTGGCAGGTTAATATATGTACGTGAAATAGGCCACTGGTATCTGTTTGGAATGTCTACCTCTGGTCCCATGACGCTCTGTACTATGTACCTCGTGGCATACTCGACGACGCATTACACCTTTTGCCATGGTAAACAGCAGAAAAGAAAGCCCCGTAAAATGGTGCGCATTAACTTCCTAAGAAGGGTTCGTGGACCACGTTCACTAATTCGCAATTTAGGTTGTCTGATTTACGCAACTGTACTTGATTTTGACCGTTTATTGTTTGCGTTGCAAAGTAGTCAAGAGTTTTGTTATGGAGAAGAACTGGTTTGAATAATGGTAACTTAGTGGGCTCTAGCCTCCTAGTTTAGGCCGCGCAGGAAATAACTCTTTTTTTTCTTTCGTCGCTATCTTCTTGACATGCTTTCAGTTGGTCGACTCTTGATTGTTTTTTGTCGACCTGTTTGCGTTGAGGTACAGTATGAGGTACAGTAGGAGTGCGTGTGTGTGGTATGTCGGAGGTGGGCTTACCTGCTCCGAGAGGGTGGCTGTCTTGTCAGGAGAGTGTCAGGACAGGTGGTGAGGGGGTTGTGAAGAGGGGTGAAGATGTCGGCGTTGGTATTACTTTGACGAGAGTGACGCGGGAAAGCCTTCAGTTGAGGACCCTATTCTTAACGGTTAGGCTTTTTTTTTATTAAACAAGTAGGCACTGAACACTAGCATGTAGGTTTGCGTGCTCGACGCGCCCGATTAGGGCTTTTATAGTAACATTACGGTAAGTTTGTGCCTCGATGGTGGCTCGAGATGGAGTGCTGGAGTATCTCAACGTCTTGAACTTGCTGGTTCTGGCCCTGGGAAAAAATGAAGACAATTGAAAGGAGTAGCCTTATACATAGATTGAGCTAGGTAATGACGCTGGAATAGGGCAGCAGTAAAACATATATATATATATAAGGTAAGAAGTAGCGCAGAACATTCCGGGGAAATCTTTAGGATAATTCGTTTTGACATGGGTTTTTTTATCGCCTGCTTGTGGCCCTTTGGGTTAACAACTTAAAAAGTGTCCTGACAATTCAGGCTCGCAAGTGTTATATGGTGTACTTCTCGCAAGCACTAAACGAATGTTGACAGTCATTTAATACTTTCATTAATGAACTTTATTTGGTTCTCTATGTAGCAGTCATCATTTCACACAATGAAATTTTTCGAAACATGATGGTAATAGACAAGCAAGGACAAGTATGGTGGCAGGGGCGGGGGGTGGCAGGCATTGAGAACTGGTATGGTGGCAGGGGCGGGGAGTAGGAGGCATTGGTAACTGGTATGGTGGCAGGGGCGGGGGTGGCAGGCATTGGTAACTGGTATGGTGGCAGGGGCGGGGAGTAGGAGGCATTGGTAACTGGTATGGTGGCAGGGGCGGGGGGTGGGAGGCATTGGTAACTGGTATGGTGGCAGGGGCGGGGGGTGGCAGGCATTGAGAACTGGTATGGTGGCAGGGGCGGGGAGTAGGAGGCATTGGTAACTGGTATGGTGGCAGGGGCGGGGGGTGGGAGGCATTGGTAACTGGTATGGTGGCAGGGGCGGGGGGTGGCAGGCATTGAGAACTGGTATGGTGGCAGGGGCGGGGGGTGGGAGGCATTGATAACTGGTATGGTGGCAGGGGCGGGGGGTGGCAGGCATTGAGAACTGGTATGGTGGCAGGGGCGGGGGGTGGGAGGCATTGATAACTGGTATGGTGGCAGGGGCGGGGGGTGGCAGGCATTGAGAACTGGTATGGTGGCAGGGGCGGGGAGTAGGAGGCATTGGTAACTGGTATGGTGACAGGGGCGGGGGGTGGCAGGCATTGGTAACTGGTATGGTGGCAGGGGCGGGGGGTGGCAGGCATTGAGAACTGGTATGGTGGCAGGGGCGGGGGGTGGGAGGCATTGGTAACTGGTATGGTGACAGGGGCGGGGGGTGGCAGGCATTGGTAACTGGTATGGTGGCAGGGGCGGGGGGTGGCAGGCATTGGTAACTGGTATGGTGGCAGGGGCGGGGGGTGGCAGGCATTGAGAACTGGTATGGTGGCAGGGGCGGGGAGTAGGAGGCATTGGTAACTGGTATGGTGGCAGGGGCGGGGGGTGGGAGGCATTGGTAACTGGTATGGTGGCAGGGGCGGGGGGTGGCAGGCATTGGTAACTGGTATGGTGGCAGGGGCGGGGAGTAGGAGGCATTGGTAACTGGTATGGTGACAGGGGCGGGGGGTGGGAGGCATTGAGAACTTGTATGGTGGCAGGGGCGGGGGGTGGGAGGCATTGGTAACTGGTATGGTGACAGGGGCGGGGGGTGGCAGGCATTGATAACTGGTATGGTGACAGGGGCGGGGGGTGGCAGGCATTGATAACTGGTATGGTGACAGGGGCGGGGGGTGGCAGGCATTGATAACTGGTATGGTGGCAGGGGCGGGGGGTGGCAGGCATTGAGAACTGGTATGGTGGCAGGGGCGGGGGGTGGGAGGCATTGGTAACTGGTATGGTGGCAGGGGCGGGGGGTGGGAGGCATTGAGAACTGGTATGGTGGCAGGGGCGGGGAGTAGGAGGCATTGGTAACTGGTATGGTGGCAGGGGCGGGGGGTGGGAGGCATTGATAACTGGTATGGTGGCAGGGGCGGGGGGTGGGAGGCATTGGTAACTGGTATGGTAGCAGGGGCGGGGGGTGGGAGGCATTGGTAACTGGTATGGTGGCAGGGGCGGGGGGTGGCAGGCATTGGTAACTGGTATGGTGACAGGGGCGGGTGGTGGCAGGCATTGATAACTGGTATGGTGGCAGGGGCGGGGGGTGGGAGGCATTGATAACTGGTATGGTGGCAGGGGCGGGGGGTGGGAGGCATTGATAACTGGTATGGTGGCAGGGGCGGGGGTGGGAGGCATTGAGAACTGGTATGGTGGCAGGGGCGGGGGGTGGCAGGCATTGGTAACTGGTATGGTGGCAGGGGCGGGGGGTGGCAGGCATTGATAACTGGTATGTTGGCATGGGCGGGTGGTGGCAGGCATTGAGAACTGGTATGGTGGCAGGGGCGGGGGGTGGGAGGCATTGATAACTGGTATGGTGGCAGGGGCGGGGGTGGGAGGCATTGGTAACTGGTATGGTGGCAGGGGCGGGGGGTGGCAGGCATTGGTAACTGGTATGGTGGCAGGGGCGCGGGGTGGCAGGCATTGGTAACTGGTATGGTGGCAGGGGCGGGGGGTGGGAGGCATTGAGAACTGGTATGGTGGCAGGGGCGGGGGGTGGCAGGCATTGGTAACGGGTATGGTGGCAGGGGCGGGTGGTGGCAGGCATTGGTAACTGGTATGGTGGCAGGGGCGGGGGGTGGCAGGCATTGGTAACTGGTATGGTGGCAGGGGCGGGGGGTGGGAGGCATTGAGAACTGGTATGGTGGCAGGGGCGGGGGGTGGGAGGCATTGATAACTGGTATGGTGGCAGGGGCGGGGGGTGGCAGGCATTGGTAACTGGCATGGTGGCAGGGGCGGGGGGTGGCAGGCATTGAGAACTGGTATGGTGGCAGGGGCGGGGGGTGGGAGGCATTGATAACTGGTATGGTGGCAGGGGCGGGGGGTGGCAGGCATTGAGAACTGGTATGGTGGCAGGGGCGGGGGGTGGGAGGCATTGGTAACTGGTATGGTGGCAGGGGCGGGGGGTGGGAGGCATTGGTAACTGGTATGGTGGCAGGGGCGGGGGGTGGGAGGCATTGATAACTGGTATGGTGGCAGGGGCGGGGGGTGGGAGGCATTGGTAACTGGTATGGTGGCAGGGGCGGGGGGTGGCAGGCATTGGTAACTGGTATGGTGGCAGGGGCGGGGGGTGGCAGGCATTGGTAACTGGTATGGTGGCAGGGGCGGGGGGTGGGAGGCATTGGTAACTGGTATGGTGGCAGGGGCGGGGGGTGGGAGGCATTGGTAACTGGTATGGTGGCAGGGGCGGGGGGTGGGAGGCATTGGTAACTGGTATGGTGGCAGGGGCGGGGGGTGGCAGGCATTGAGAACTGTTATGGTGGCAGGGGCGGGGGGTGGCAGGCATTGAGAACTGGTATGGTGGCAGGGGCGGGGAGTAGGAGGCATTGGTAACTGGTATGATGGCAGGGGCGGGGAGTAGGAGGCATTGGTAACTGGTATGGTGGCAGGGGCGGGGGGTGGGAGGCATTGGTAACTGGTATGGTGGCAGGGGCGGGGAGTAGGAGGCATTGGTAACTGGTATGGTGACAGGGGCGGGGGGTGGCAGGCATTGAGAACTGGTATGGTGACAGGGGCGGGGGGTGGCAGGCATTGATAACTGGTATGGTGACAGGGGCGGGGGTGGCAGGCATTGGTAACTGGTATGGTGGCAGGGGCGGGGGTGGGAGGCATTGGTAACTGGTATGGTGGCAGGGGCGGGGGGTGGGAGGCATTGGTAACTGGTATGGTGGCAGGGGCGGGGGGTGGGAGGCATTGGTAACTGGTATGGTGGCAGGGGCGGGGGGTGGGAGGCATTGATAACTGGTATGGTGGCAGGGGCGGGGGGTGGCAGGCATTGGTAACTGGTATGGTGGCAGGGGCGGGGGGTGGCTGGCATTGATAACTGGTATGGTGG